>VXAA01006294.1:1338-75176 GCA_013399115.1 Anseranas semipalmata | reverse complement strand
CTCTCGGGCTTCCGCCCGGGGGGTCCCCGGGCGGGCTGCAGGCGGTTGCTCCGCAGGCGCTGGGTGTAAACCGGCCGCTGGAGCGGTACGGGGGTGAGCGCGCCGCCGGTAACTTGTTGCCACGACTTCTGTTTCACGTTGTAGGCTGAAGGAGATACCAAGGGCGATAAGGCCAAAGTTAAGGATGAGGTAAGAAGTTCAATATTTGGGGAAAAGTTGGGTCATAAAGTGTTTGCGTTGGAAGGCGAGGTTTAACTAAGTCGTCGTAAAGAACAGGGGGCGGAGGGGGCTTCCTCTTCATCGATACTGACCTCTCGAAGCATTGGCTGTCTTTTAGGCTTAACCGTGAAATAAACGTTTAACTATTGTTAGGTAGTAGTAGTAACGTAAGCAGGATATTCCCATGCTTCTTGAGAAAAAAGTGAGCTAGAAACTTAAAAATTACTGCTGGGGTTTTATTACTTTGAAATCAGACTTTATATGTTTTGATGGTTTATGTTCCGTCACATTAAATTATATCATTTCTCTTTTTTAATAGCCACAACGGAGATCGGCGAGGTTATCTGCTGTGAGTATCCTCTTGTTGAGCAGAGGTGTCACAACACGTAATAGCTTTAGGCTTGAGTATTAAATACTGCGTCTGTGTGAGAACTGTAGGTATTCTGGAGAGACGCATTGTTCAGTTGAAACAAAGTTATTAGCTTAACAAACTGCCCTATTGTGTAGAGTTATGGGAGTGGCTGAGCAACTGACAAATCAAGTAAGTGCTTCGATTTCAAATGGTTTGATTTGCTTTCGTAAAAATGAACTGTCTTGGTTGAATATTTTAAAATAAATAAATAAAAAAGTATGTTTCCTTTAAAATAATTTTAGTAACATAGAAGTTTTTTCTTACTTACAGAAACCTGCCCCTCCGAAGCCAGAACCTAAACCTAAAAAGGCAGCTCCAAAGGTAAGTTGTTGTGTTAGTGTAATTATTGGGAGGTAAATGGGTTGTGAGGTTTAGATTTGTCCACTAATAGAGCTTTGAATTTGTCTACTGGTAGAACTTTGAAGTGTATCTAGTGGCAAAATTTAGCTGCATCATCAGTTCTCTAAAGTTACAGTGAAAACTTCTATATTTTACAAAACTTGCATCACAAATACCCCAGAGTGATCAGATATGAGAAGACACTTCACAGTTGTCGATCTCTTAAACATATGAACGTTTGTGTATTGTGTTCTTTGAGGCCGACATCCAGTGTTGGTTTTACCATGCTAGTTTTTGGATTCCTGTGGCTTAATGGCTGGATGTCGGTAATTGTAATGGTGTATGTCATCTTACGTTTGACAGAAAAGCGAGAAGTTGCCTAAGGGAAAGAAGGGGAAAGCTGATGCTGGCAAGGAGGGAAACAACCCTGCAGAAAACGGAGATGCCAAAACAGACCAGGTATAACAGCGGATCTGGCAGCTTGCGTTACATCAGCAAATCATTTTTTTTCTGTATCAAACATAAGCAGGTCTAGGCTTGTACTAATGGAGATGAATTACTGCTTGATTATTTAGACCTGTTGCTTGTGACTTTAACAATACATCTATGGATGCAGAGGGTTGTGTTGCTTGGTTGGTAATGAGTTAAAGCTGTCTGTTTGCTAGTTGAAGTTGCTGTATGAGAAGTTACTGTTCTGCCTTGTTCTAAAATTGCATAAAGTTAGCACTTTGTAAAGCAAATTCAGGTTGCCTTTTACAGTACTTGAAATGTTAGATTTCATTTGGTTAAAAATTATGGTGGTATGGCCCAGATAAGATTTCTTCTGTTCAGAGAATTGTTACTCAGGAAAAGGAATTAAGATTTGTTTGGTGCAAGTGTGTGGTGTGTATTGACTGGTTCCCCTTTTTCTTTTAGGCACAGAAAGCCGAAGGTGCTGGTGATGCCAAGTAAAATGTGTGAATTTTTGATAACTGTGTACTTCTGGTGACTGTACAGTTTGAAATACTATTTTTTATCAAGTTTTATAACAATGCAGAATTTTGTTTTACTTTTTTTTAAGCTATGTTGTTAGCACACAGACCGCTTCGTTGTTGTGTTTTGAGGGGGGGGCAGCGGGGACAAATGTCACTTAGTATATTTCTTGGAACCTAAATTTTAAAAGTAAAAGTTTACCCCCTCCCCAGTATTTGGAAGAAGGGCTCTTCCTGAATAAAGGAGGAAGGGTTTCCTTAATGCTGCACGTCTGTTAAGTTTTGTGAAGTGCATCAGAGTGAACATGGAAGCTCCCAAGACGCCTGTTGCCAACTTCAGAACTGCAGTTTGTAGTGCCCTCTGTATTTCCTTTCATGTCCTCAGTTTTTGCATAGAGCCTATCACTCCGAAATACAGCAAAAATGGCATTTTGGGACTTACCACTCTAAATGCATTGTCAGGTGATCCCGGACTTCTGGTGTCTAATTTGAGATATAATAGCTCTAAAAGGAGCTGCATTTCGTCTTTTATATTGTGGATCTTCAGATTAAGAAATCTGCAGTTTTAATTTTTCTCAAAGTCAGGGTAGATTTGTGAAGAGTTGTTAAACAACATGCTAAATGTGAAAGTGTCCACCCTCACTCTAAACTTTTCCCTCTACAAGTATGAAATGAAGATTCTTCGGTTTTATAGCAACTTTTACGTTTGGGTAGTCCATGAAGGGAGGGGAGTTTGACAGTTGTTGTAAAATGTTGCAGATTGTAGCCCATGTCCTGCCTAAATTACCATGATTGTTTATGAAAAGTACCTTTAATAAAGCTGGATACGGTTTGGCTTGGACTGTTCTTAATGCCTTTCTAATTTTGCTTGCCATTATTTCATCTCTAATGTGGTTAAAAGAATTTGTTTTAAGCATCTTAATTCAGATAATGAATTCAGTTCTAATTCACAAGTGAAAAGGTTTCTGTACCTAAAAGCTAGACAAGGTAACTTCACTGCAGGATGTTTGGAAAGTCTTGGCTTACTGGGAGGCCCAAAATGGAGCATGTAAGTGAATCTACTAAGATAATTTATTTTTGTTATTGTTGAAAAAGTAGTGTCTATAGTGTCGTAACTACACAAAAGGGGGAAGAATACAGCAATCTTTCAGTTGTTGCAGAGAAAAATAAATTTTGGTAAGGTTTTCTTTGTAGTGAAACCAGAACTAGCTCCATAAAACTGATTATGTGTTAGATTTGCTTGAATATAGTTGCTTCTGCTAATCAAATACAGACTTTGCTGTGGTGGTGACTAAGCAGGAAACAAGATTTGTTGAGTAAAAATGCAGCGTTTTTATAGTCACTACTTACACTATAGAACAGAGCCAAACCAAAAACCCTAATGTGTAAATGTCTTCTTCAGTAACTTTATGAGATGGAATATTTTTTCCATCTCTGCTTGGCCTTTCCTGGGACTTCAGTATCTGTTCTTGATTAAGTTCCGTGACCTGTTTCAACCTGTGCTGCTTTCAGAGGGAATCCAATGAAAACAGCAGGGAGGAGTTTCAGATCAAGAAGTGTTCTGTGTCTAGAATGCTGGAAGTATTCTAGAGCACAGAAAACAGATCAAAATGTACCAATAAGAAAGATTTTTTCCACCTTGAGTTATCATAGGTGGAAAGTGTTACATTTGCCCTCTCAAACATAAGAAAAGTAGTGGGCTGTAATAATGTTGTATGTAGCCCACACAGAAGCAGCAGTGTAGAAACGGCCAACAAAATTTCTGACAACTTGAGCAACCAAGCAGTAGGATGCAGCTGCTGAAAGACTGCAACTCCCCAGGAGTGGGAACAGGGAGAAGAGGTGGGGAACTTAGCAGGGCATTCTCCAAGAGGTGCTGCTTGAGAGAAGCCCTGGGACACTGGTGTGTGGGGCTGAGGTGTTGGGGCGAAGTGGAAAGGAGCTCAAGGATTTACCAGAAAGGCAGTTAGATTACTGTGACGTTGGTCTGCTCTGCCTTATCCTCCAGAAGAGGATGTGATTGCTGTAGGGAGGAAGAGCAGCTTGCTTGAGGGAGAAATGATGGCAGGTTTGAAGTCCTGTGGGTTTCCCAGAGTCTGAATTTTCAAGTGTGAGTGAGATGAGCCTTGAGGTTGTGGAATGGTCTTGGATATCCATAACCTGGATGATGCTGTGGGTGTTCTCTGGACGGTGAAATCGGGGTTTTATCCAATAATAATGTAATTAAAATAATAATGTTCTAATAATGTAAGACTGAAGAAATGTTGAAATATCCTATCTCGCCTGATGTTATTGGGCCTCTGCAAAGGGAATGAGCAGTTCCAGATGAGCTGGGTTTTGAACAGGTTGATGCTGGCCTGGTTGCCAACTGAAATGCTCCGTTCTCAGAACAAACAACTTTGTGGCTGGAAGGCCTCTTCGTCCCTTAGTTGTAAGATATAGTATTGCTAATAAAGTGTAATTACAGCTTTTATTTTTGTTGCAGAACATACTGCTTAACTTGATGTTTTCAATATCTAAAAGTCTAAAATGTTTGTTGCTGTGTTGTGCGTAATGATACAGGGTATTTTCTGTAGCCAAAGAAGAAAATGATTCTTCTGTGATCACTGCCGCGTAAGTTTCTCTGTAGTCATTCAGCCTTGCCATCTTGACTGCCTCCCATTGAACTTCCAAACCTCATTACATCACACGTGTACTGAAAAAACTGTCTTCATGTCTGTGGCACATGTATAACTTCATGCTTGAAGCATAAAACCTTTTGGAAAGTATTGACACTCTAATTTTTGCTACAGAGCTCATATTTTCCTTTATTCTGGTCTGGAACCTAGTTACTGATCAGAATGTCCCTCTCCCATATGTATAAATGTTGCTAAGGAAGTCTTAAACTCGCTGGATGATTTGCATCTCAGCTACGTGAGGGATCTGCCCGTCTCTTCTCTACACAGTCACATATATTTAGTGCTGCAAGGTTTGAATCTTGCTACATCTGAGGTGTTTCTCACTGGGCATGCCCTTGTGCTGAAGTTACTTTTTCTTTCTGGGCTTGACTTGACATGCAGAGCTCATCTATTTCTCCTTAAGCAAAAAGGTAAGGGATGCTAAAGACAGTAAATCCAACTAATTAGTTCTCTAAATTAAAACCTAAAGAGCAGACAACGCTGTACTGCAACCCCTGTATGTTTAGTGGTTACAATAGCCACAAATCTGCATCTCTAGCTGCCAGAACGCCTTAAGCTAAAAATAAGTTTTTCTGTTAAGTCATAACCATTTTACATGGAAAATTGTGTGTGTAATCTAGAAATGTGATTTATGCTACTGGGCACATTAAAAAAGCTGGCCTCTCAAGTGGTCTTTGCTTTAGCATGTGTTTTGTACTATTAGAAAGTTTGAGATTACAGAAACTGGAGACTACTGGTGTTCCATGGAAACAAAGCTAACGTGAAAAGCCACGCAATGATATACTGTTGAGAGGCAGTACTTTGTGACGTTTCAGTGGTACAGTAACGCAGTCCTATTCAGCAATGTACAATTTTTTTCCATATTTCAAATCAGGCTGAGGATTTGAGCATTAAAAACACTCCTTGGAGCACATAACAGTTCCCAAATGTAGCAGATGATGAGGAAGGGCCATGGCTTGTCTGGTTTAAAAATAAATAAGTAGTACTGTCAGCTCCATTGCACTACTGGGCTTTGCTCAAGTTTCCTGATCAGGATTTTTTCCTCTGTTGTAGAATATATCCTCTTCTGTTTGTCCACTATGCTTCAGTGCTTCTTAAATGTTGGTATCTTGAGAACCAACAATGAAATTTTGGAAGGGATCCTGGTAATGTCCAAATAGCTGTATGGCTTCATTTTAGATACTTATGGTATGTCTTGAAATCTGTGCTATACTGTTAGGCAGGGTAGTGCTGGGTATATTGGATGTGTCCTGTGCTTAGAGTAAGATATGAAAGCTTTTTGTCTTTCTGCCAATTACCTAAGTTCTGAGCATTCAATGTCAATTTGCATGATTCTTTTTCTTGTTCTGCTTTGTGATACTTTTCCCACCTTCATTTTCTCCATCCTCTTACAGAAAAACTTGATTTACACAAGTGATGTACAGTGAGATGGAAGCCTGATTCAATATGCAGGGCTGAATCTGTTGCTTGGAGTTGCAGCTGCTTTCATGCAAAAGGGAACAGGCACATCCAGGATCCAGGTCACCACTGACAACAGAAAGGCAAAAGAGTAGGTTCAGGGTTTCTTACCACACCTTGGAGTAGTAGTTGTGTACCTGTATGGTTTAAATCCATATAAAATCAGTGGTTATGCCACTAAATTGTTACTCAGCTTATTATTTCAGCACAAAGCGCCTGGGAAATAGACCCAAACTTTTTTTTATCATTTATTTGCATATTTATTTCACACGTTGAATCTAAAGCCACTCTTGTTTGATTATATAGGTAAGATTGCAAAGAATGGCTGAGTTGTTAACAGCACCAAAATTTCTGGCATGCTTCCAGTGGAGCCTGTGGATGATTCTTGTTCTCCTAATACCTCAGCTTTTTGCTGGGGTCTTAAGAACGTTTAGATTACTGAGACACGATAGAGCAAAGTGTCTGGACCCCCAAAGCAGTGCACTAAGTGACATTTAAACGTGACTAGAAGTTAGTGTGAGCTAGTTGCAGGCCAGTGTATCACTTACCATAATTCTACAGAACCACCTTTAGCCCAAACATGTTTTTGCTGTCAAGTGAAAGTGGATTAGGGACTAAAAAAGCATGAGAACTGAAGTAGATTGTGCTGGGAGGACCCCCCAATAATGACAAATTCATGTCCCTGCTCCTCCTAGTGCAGTGCCATTGGATTAACAGTTTTGAGTTTCAGGACAATGTACTCCTGCAGAAGTTTTCATCTTGCATTCACAGAGCTTAATTATATTTGGAAACAGTGACTGTATACTCCTTACATCAGCCAAGCCCTGCCATGGGTGGGTATGAAAAGGAACAAGGAAGGAAAAGAGACTAAATTTCAGTGAGTGCACACAGTGAATATTGAGTTGCAGGATCATTCATGTCAGAAGAATCGCCTAGCTCGATGGCACAGGGATTTCATTGTCCCTAAATCATCCCAGATATGGTAATACCATATCCAGGGATTAATATTACTAACTATAATTTCTGAGAAATGGGTCCTTATCCTGCAGTTCATAAAGATGAAATGGAGCTATAGTTAAGCAGACAATTTACAATGCACACCTGTCCTCATTTGCAAGGGATAGAAATGAGATGCCACAGGGGAAGTTGATTCTGAGTAGAGTTTGACTGAGGCTGAGGCAATACCAACTAATAAAGCTTTAGTAAGTTGAGGTTAGGAAGATTTCTGATGTGAAAGACTTTTTTTTTTTTTTTAAACTCTTTTAGCAATCTTTTTGTTTTTCTTAACCATCTCCTTGCAAAGGGAATTTTTAGGGTGCCAGTAGATGTAGGATATGACAGAAGAAATAGCAACAGAATACATAAGGGAAAACTTCCTGAATGTGAGATCTGTTAAAATGCATTAAAGCCTCCAAACAAGAACATTTCTTTGCCTTATAGGTGCCTAAAATCAGCCTAGATAAGGTACAAAGAAAATGTGTTAGAAGGAGTAGTCCTACAGTGGCTTTAAATAACCCGGATGTGTAACATCTTTGCTCTACCTTCTAACCCACCTGTGGATACTGGAAGACTTTGCATTTTTCTACCAGATACTTAAAACCCAAACTTGCTAGGTTTTCCCTTCTAAACAGCAGATTTGTTAGTGGATTTCATTTTATGTTACTCAATTATCCCACTAAATTTACTTCTGGATTTTTAACAAATTTCCCTCTGGGTGACAATCTCTTTCCTGCTCTCAAGCTTTTTAGTTGCTGTTGCTATGTGGAGGTTAGTGTATACAGTAATCATGAAGCAAGAGAGGAGTTACCCCAGAGAAGATTACTGTTTTAGCATTTCACAGTCAGGTTTTGTGTGCCTTTATTTAATGAAGTGGTATCTCTGTGCTTTTTGTTGATGGAAATAGGTAATACTTTTCGAAGTATAAGAACTGAATGTGCATAACATTAGGGGGTCTTATTCTAGTGTGAGGACTGATTGTAAAGCAGGGGTAATGAAATTACTTTTTCTAGTGATTTCCTTCTTACTGGAGATAATACCAGAGATTGTTACTATGTTTTGGGTATTTGGTGAATAGATTTTGCTGGGCTGTAGTCTGGTTAGAAATGCCCAGGTTTCCCTGTCGCAGCATGACCAAATCAGCTTCCTTACTGGCAAGCTATACAGAAATCCAGGAAGGAAAATTCCATTGATACTGAATTAATTTCTCCTGTGAAAATACCCACGGTTTCAAAAGTAAGCTGGATATGAGGCACGTTGGTAGGGGAGTGCTGAATTTGGCAATCTCACCCATCACATTCTTGCCACAGCTCAGTGGACTCGGGGATTTATGTAGTGCTGTTTGCTTCGTTATCAGATTTTGATTAACAGCCTATTCCTTCCCTTCACCACACGGTGGTACCAGGAAACACAGAATCAGTGCTCAGAAGCCAACAAATGGCAGGCAATGTCTAAATGCATCATATGCTGCCTGTTAACAAACTTAGGAGGCTGAAGCCCTGTTTATTACAATCTAGTATGTGTTACTTGCTTTTAGAAAGTGAGAAAAGTGCTCTTCCAGCATTCCCCACCGCCATGGTGTTGTGCTGGCTTCAGAAGATCAACGTTAGATGAACTATAATCACTTGAGCAGCGTGAGTCTCCCCTTTGATTTCTAATGTATCTATACAACCACACTATGTGAGCGCTTTCCAGTTTTTGTTACGTTTTTGCTCAAAACCCACATAGTGCTCAATTCATTGCCAGTTTACAGGCATACCTGACATCTCGCAGGAAATGTGTGGTATGGCAGGTCTTTGAACTTAGGCTTCCCAAACTCTATTTTAAGAATCACTGGACTATTTATTTTTTTCCTCAAGCAGTTAGTGCAGCTGCTATGACACATGTCCTAAAAATTTAAGCCTAAACTAGAGCTGCGGTTATCCATCTCACCTGTCCTCAACTGGGGAAGGGATACTGTATCTTAAACCCAGATTTAAATAGCTATTGTATAAGCCCGGTCAGTTTTAGGCTTGTTGGCACAAGCTACTTATATCAGATTTGCTGAATCTTCAACCTGAGATGACAGTATTGTTCAAAGAAACAATGCCTTATCAAAAAGCTTCCTGTACTTTTTGTCATGTCTCCCTTTGCTTTTGTATGCCGGTACATTGAGTGTGTTTGCTTTTTCTCTACAAGCTAAACACAATCTAGGAAATAGAGTAGTAATATTTGTGCTAGTTCACAATGCTCGTTAAAAGCCTTACTAGAATGATTTTTCTGATGCTATAAAATTCAGTGCTCACTTTGCTAACCAGCACCTTTACCATCATTGCATTAACATTCTTGTCAAGTCTAACAGGATGACATCCTATAATATGTACTGGGCTGAAGCAATACCATCATTTGTAGAGAGCTGTTTGTCCTTCACCTTGTACATTATGAAATACTTTAGTCATTGGGTTATCTCCTTTTAACACATTCTTTCAATGTTTACCTTTAGCAAGTAGCAGTGCATAAAGTTGGAAAGGAAGTGGCTGCTTACAAGAGTTGGAGAGATTGCATGTGAAGCACTTGACATGTTAATGATACTTCCTTGAAGTGGATGCAAAATGGAAAGATGAGTTCCTGGTAAGCCAAACTCGTTATTCCTTTTCTTCAATTCTCAGTACGTGATTGGGGCAGGCATTACTGTGCTAGATGCATTTATTGGATGAAGTGGGCAAAATACTACCCAGAATTACAGGGAGAAGGCAGGCATTCTCAGTCACTGACAGGTGTAAACGCCGTGGCATGAAGATACAGCAAATGTTGAAACCAAGTGTTTCAGGGACATCTGAGTGTGCACCATGCTGGAAAATATGACATAGATTTTATTCAAATGTCTCCATTCAATAGGTGCTCTCACCGTTCCCTGCTAGTTCCTAGTTAACAAACCTACAGTGATGAGCGAAAGAACCAGACCGGAGTTCTTAAGTTGCACATACAGCCTATGTTTTAAAGGAGGGTAGGAGGGGGGGGCAAACTCAGCCTAGATTTAGGGATGCTGATAGCGCCTTTTAGACCCTTTCTTCCTGTTATGCACTGAGGTGGTCAGCCTCACAGCCGCCTGAGTGCGTATACTAGTTGGACAGAAGTGTATTGGCCTCAGCAAGCTTATGTTATATATGGTGCCTGGCTTGCACACATGACTAATCAGATTGTTTAAGATAAAATGCCCCAATGTCATCCCAAGGTCCTTCGCACATGCTGTGTGTGCTTGGCACTGGGTTTATGTATTTGCTGTCTTTGTGCATCAGAGCAGTGAGAAGTACAATGACTTCTTTTCTGAAATCAAAGGTGCTGGATTCCTGCCCAGTATGAAGAAATGGTGTCTGAACACTGAGCAGGTAGCTCATTACACAACCAGGCACATATGAAGACGGAATTGTGGCTTCTTTGCACTTGTGTGCAGTTAACCTAGCAGCAGTTCTCATGCTTAGTAGTTATGTAAGTCTCCATGCAATACCATGTTTTCCTCACAAGAGGGATTCCTTCCCAGTATTGCCACCTCACCAACACTCTGGTTTTGCAGTTTTTTCGTGTTTCGGACGCAGTCCCCATCTTACACTGGGAGGCAAATAACTAAATTTTCTCCATGACTGGTGCTAAGAACTGCAGGGCCACAAGGGGTAACTAACTGATACTCCAGATAGGCTGGTTTACTGTTTCTTGATCCAGACTGATTCACTTTTTCATTTTACTGAACAATTTCTAAGGCCATAGTGATGAAATTTAAACCCATCCACTTCTGTCTGTATCTGCCTCTCCCAAAATGCTTCGGGCAGCAGGTGAGCTTATGCCAAAAGTGCACTGGTGATGTTGTAAGAAGGGACATTTATCCATTGGTAATTGACTCCCATATTAATTTCCAAGGATCTGGCAAGCAGCTGCCAAAAAAAATGTTTCCATCTCTGTTGATCAATATTACCTTTCAACAGGCATGTGGCTTTACTGAGTGTTAGCTAATAGCACTATGTTTCTTGTTCTCTTTTAAGAACTGTAACATACTCCAGTGTCCTTATATTTGAGAGAGACTTTTGAGTTAAATAATGTTGCATCAGATGTTATTTATTATCCATTTCCAACACGCTGGCCTTATTTCCACCATATCTTATGCTGAGCTGCTGCCACAGGACATTTATCTCTAACATTATCTTAGTAGCTTTTTAGGTTGAGAGAGAAAATAATTCTGTGCAGATTTTAAATAGACAAATAAGACAGCGGATCTGGCCAGGACTTTAAGAAACAAGGTTAAAGGCAAATATCTTTCTGATTTCCCACAGGAAAAGGGTGAAAGAAGCCTTTACCTACCTCGCAAGCACTGCCTAAGTCTTATTTTTGCTGTCATTGAAGTCAGCAGCAAAACTCAAACTGGCTTCCAGAGTCGGAACCTTTTAAAATGTTCGCTGCCTCTGGCAAAACCTTTAGTGATGTAAAGCAGTGTGCACTGACGCTTTTAGTTATCCCCACTGGGTGACAAAATACCTGTCTGAAGTTTTTACTTTGTGAATTGCTAGTACTCAGTGACTGGAGACACGCTTGTGAGCAGAGCACAGGAGAAGGAGGCAGGAGATCCCCCAGCCTGCCCCACAGTGAACTCTCTTCCCTCGGACACGTTTCTTGAGCACTGTGCCTGAGCGTGGCAGTCTGGAAAGTGGGTGTGCTGGTGCACTCTGAGAGTCTGAAATGTCCGTGGGCAGGGAGGTACTTGGTGGTGGTGCTCCCCACTATACCTGCCCCACTAGTATTCACTGGTGCAGCCTTCAGCTGTTCCAGGCAGCGAGGGGGTGGCTGTGCAGCTCCCCATTCATGCTGCAGCTGCTCCTGGGTGCTGAAGGTTTTTCTGTGCACTGAGCTGTTTTTGATTTTTTTTTTTTTTTTAATGTGCTTATTTTATGAATTCTTGAATATGAATGTTGGGATACGTTTCCCTATAAAAGATACATAGTCCCCAGTGGTAAAACATTACCATCTGAGCAATACCACCCTCCTCTCTTTACAGTGACAGGAAAGACACAGCCCCAGTGTAACAAAGAGATTGCTTTCAATCACATGGAAGCCCACAAAGTTTGAAGAAAGAAAGATAAAAGTAAGCTTCTTGCTTTTGATCTTAGAAATTCTCAAATTATCTTTTCTGAGCAGTTCTGGAGAATGACAATGAAATGACAACCACACACAAGAATCAGGCAGGCAGATTTTTAGTGTGCTAACACAACAACTTTTGGGCTGAATTTGTAATGCTTAAATGGTCACTAGAGAATAATTTGGGAAAAGTAGGTCCTCCCTCATCAGTAGAGGCGTAAGACCTATAGGTAAGCTCACTGAGAAATGCACCAAGCCTCTCCTCAGACAGAGCCACAGAAGGCCCAGCTGGACACTCCTTAGGTTTCTGATGTAAAACACAAGTACCTCTTTTGGAAAGA
Source organism: Anseranas semipalmata (assembly GCA_013399115.1). Lineage (NCBI taxonomy): Eukaryota > Metazoa > Chordata > Aves > Anseriformes > Anseranatidae > Anseranas > Anseranas semipalmata. Next base: position 62,659 of record VXAA01006294.1, on the reverse strand, counting down.
TGAATGTCTAAAGAGCAGTCTCCAAACTCCCTTCCTTTACTCATCATGAAGGTGAGCAGAAGAAAAGAGCAATTTAAAAAGCAGAAACAAGAAGTTCCACCACTGTTAGCAAGTTTTGCTCCACTCAAGTATTGATCCAGTCCCTGGGGAAGCAAAGAGGGTCTCTTCTAAAATCGTCAAGCAACGAAGTACCAACCTTGCATTTCTGCACCATTTTATGGTGTGCTGAGAGACGTGCAACACTGCAAAATATCTGGGAGCCTCACTAACTCCCGAATCTTTTTTTCTTTTTCTAATGCTGATGAGGGACGGACAGGTTTTCTTTTGCCAGGTGGTTGTCTTTCTGACATCACTGAACCTGTAGTGCCTTTTGTTCACTCCCCGACAAGGAAGCCATTGAGCATGGTGTAGATACATCTGCTACCTGTATATGCAAGCCAGCTGAGTCATATCTGTGCTGCTGCGCAGTTTTAATCACTTTCTCAAATACAGAAAAGAAGTGTTATTAGAAGAAAAATTGAAGACCTCTATTTCTCTACCTAAATGATGAAGGCATCTCTTGCCCACACCTCTTTAGAAAATCTTGCTTGTGTTATGTCTTCCTATGGAATACAATTGGTCATTATGCCAAAATATTCCTGGCAGGATCACTTCTCGTATTTTGGAAGTTTATTTCTCTGTTTGTTTTTGTGATGTAGCTTTTCAAGTCTGGATGTGTGCAGTAGTCTCTATTTTGTAAGAGGACTAAGTAAAATACTGACAGTCATGATTATATCGGTCTTGAACAAATCAGAAATAAAGTTGTGTGCTTTTTCTAAAAGAAAAATAGTTTATTTGGCTTGGGGTCTTTAGGCTTATCATCAGGATTTCTGAACTGCACTTCCAGTTTTGAAATTGTTTTATTTTTTAACCTTGAATGATGGCGTCCCAAACTGTGTAATGGGATAATTAGGAATGGGTATTTGTATGTGCCCTCTATTAAGCAGGATGAGACTTGTTCAGTTGCATGATGTATGCTTGAGACTGTGAACAGTGGAATGACACTTTCCTCTAGCTGAAGCTGGGTTTCTGTTGAAATGTGTTTTTGTTTTCAGCTGCCAGATTCCCCTTCCTTGTCTGGAGAAACTGGGACCTGTGCACCTCCGTTTGTTCTGTAAGTAGCACAAAACTGAGAGGATCTATTTGTATACACTTAAAAGGCCCATCACTTGTTTACGAGTTCTTAAACCTAAAAGAACTATAAAACTGACTGTACTTACCACTGTTGTTTACTCAGCTTTCTCCCTGGCTAGGGGACAATGAAAACAGGCCCAATAGTTTCACTTCTGTTTACAGTTTCTAATAGTTTTCTCTTTCATGTTATCACTCCCTTGCATAGCACTACAATGAAATAAACTACAAACATATCTGTATGCTAATTAAAACCAAAATTTGCCAGGTAGCTCACTCCAAATAACTTACCACCTGGGCTGCAAACCTGCTTTAGAAATCCCCTCCAAAGAAAAAATAAACCAATTGCTTGCATTTTATATGAGTTTTTGTAAAAGTCTTTCAGTTGTAGTTTGAGGCCAAAGCTCCCATTTTCCTTTCAAACAGGGAGCTGAAGTCATTGGGACCTGAAGAGTTCTGCCTAGGTGTGTGTCTGCTGGCACTGCTGCCTTGAATTCCCTGAGCAGCAGAGCTAATGAAATAGCAAGTGTGCGCGGCAGGCAGAGTCCGCAGCAGCTTGTTATGAATCCAAAAGGCTGAGCCAGAGCAAAGGCTGAATGGGCTGTGAAAATAGCTCCTCCGAGGTCCTAGGAAGTATCCAAAGGTTATGACAGCACCAAATGCAATTGGTCAGAGTATTATCAGACTCGCATAGTTTGAATACCAAAAAAGCAAGTCACCTTCTACTCTCCCCTTAGATAGTGTTAAGAAGAGATGGCTGTGTTGGAAACAGATTTTCTCCTTTTGTTTGGACGTAAAGGGTTCTGTTCTGCATAGAAACAGGAACAGACCTCCACTCATTTATTTGCATCCAGGAAACGGAAGGTAACTGATATCAGGGGAGACTGACAGAGTGATTGTATCCATGACAACCAGCAGATACGGCCTTGCTGCCTGGCATCTCATTCCCTGGTCGCCTTCCCAGGACACAGTCCCAGCTCCAATGCGTCCCTTTCCTCGAGGCACCTCTTGGCTGCAGTTCAATGTTCCTGAGAGATAGGTGCCAAATTCCCAAATTAAGTGAGTTTCCTGGAGGCAACAGCTTAATCAATTCTTGTCTCCCTTAGCAAAACTCTTCCCTGAGCTGCATGTGCTTCAGCCAAGGACTCCCTGGGAGCCCCAGAGGAGGTTTCAGAAAATCTGGTCTGTGGAGGAGCAGACTTACAGTAATACCACCTAGAAGCGGGGTGGGCTGAGCAGTTTGCAGAGCCAGCAGGCAGAATGCAATATGTAGTGCAAAAGAAAAGGAAGGGTTTCAGATATGCTAGACACCTTAATAAATGCAGGAATCGGTGAGCTGAGCAAGGTCACTTGATGCTCACCTTTGCTGGAAGTATTGGCAGAAGTTAAACGTGTTTGTTCTCTGAATAGGCCTTCAGTCTGCATGTACCCGTTTCAGGAGAACAAGAGAGCTGCCTGGACTGTGATCCTCGAGGAGCTCCTCATCCCACCGTCTGCTGTGGTGTATTTTCTGCATTCCAAATGCTGCCTGGACCTGTCTTGGAAAACACTGGCATTTGAGGCAGCTGCAGTCGCACACAGTGGTAAGGAACGGAAAGAAATCTGTCACAAAAGGAAAAAGCAATTCCGCTGTTAAACCCAGCCAGAGTTCCTCATTTACAGGGCACCTGCTTTATATCTTAAATGTGATGTTTGAACCACGCTAAGGAAAAATGTCTCCCTGGGATCAAAACAAGGTGATTTATCATCTCTTCCTTCATAGTGGAAAAACAAAGCAGAAGAGGCAAGGAAATGAGATCTTGAATTGAGAGCTGGGGATTAGAAGACAGGACATGGAGTTCAAGTTCTACCCTGATGACCTATTGAAAACATGACTCAGTTTCCCTATTAGTAGTGGGGATAACAATGAACTAAGGAACTGATTAGTGAATCTTAAAAATACAAAGAAGGTTGCCGTAAGCTCTAACTAAATGACTATAGTAGTGTATACACAAAGCTGATTACATGAGTCTGTCTTTGTAAATTGTAGCAGGCATTTGGGACTCAGCTTGTGAGTTCTCATGCCTGCAATCCCTTTGCATTTCCTTATATGTTTAAAAGCAGTGTAGCATGAAGTATGCAGTTAAAGAAAGATGCTCCCTGGCTTCAGTAAAGAGAACAGATACAGTGAGCCATGGGAGCACTGTGTTACTGTATGGTTAGGTGGAGAATCACTTAGGCAGCTTTTAGTGTAGCAAGGAAAACTCTGCCTCTTCAAAGCCTGATTGGATTTGATAGTGTGGATAAGGACCAGTCTCGATACTTCTGCTGTGGAAGTGCTTCTTTGGGGATAACTGGCTTAACGAATGTTGTCAACCTCCCTGAAGAGGAAAATGTTACAAACCAAAAGCCAGCCAGCTGCAGAGGCAAAAATATCTACAATTGTATTTGAGGAGGATTTGATTTTTTTAAAACCAAACCAAATTTGCAGCATTTTGAATTTTCAGCAAATGTAATACCGGTGAAAGGGCCAGCCAGTTGATCTGGAAGTCTCTGATTACCATAACAGCAGCAGTCTAAACGGAAATGTAGAAATCCTGCTATGAACTCTCTCCAGCCTGCAGCTGTCTCCAAAAAATGTCAGTATATATGTTTTAATCACTGTATTTAGCCATGACACTTACCCAAACAGCAGGCTCTGTTGTTCAGCTCCAAAGAACATTTTTTGTACCCTGCTTTCAGAACAGGGGCTGTTTTTTATAGCTGTTCTTTGACTAGAAAATAAACACTGGAGTAGACCACTACCTCATTTCACTTACCCAGCCATCCTCCTCTGGACTTGCCAACAATCTAGTGTGACACATTTCATGTTCTGTTAATCTCCTGCACTAGACAACACTGAATCGCAGTTATTGAAGGAAGGTCAGTCTGATAATAGATAGCATTGCTTTGATCCTGTAGATGGGGATTGAGAGACCCTTAGATTGTCCGTCCAGCATTGCTGCTGAATGGCTGTGCTATTATCATGTCTTTTGGGGGGTGTTTGTATGATTTTGAGGATACTATGGAGCCGCCTCAGCAAAATTCTCTCCTAGCCTTTAACAAAAGTAGCTGTACAGATGCAGGAAATAGTCATGCATAAGTCATTTGTAGTCTCCCCAGTATCTTTAATTTGCTGTTTTATTAGAAGAATTGGGCAAGATAACGATATTTTTTTTTAGGTGCGGTAGCACCCATGAGTGTAGAGCTGTCTTTTTCTTCTAGCCTGAAGAAGTCATTGCTCCACAAAGCTTCATAATTTCTGTCTTTTGTCAAGCTCATGGTCAGCCTGCCTGTCATTCTGCTGTGAAATATGAAGGACTTTCTGCATCTCAATAGACCTGCCGGGGGGGTGGAAGCAGCAGTAGGTTCCTTTCTCCCTTTCCTTACTGAATTCCAATAGTCTTGCTCTGCCCTCAGACTGTTCCTCTGGATATTGTCCATCAACCTTTGACTGTGACCTTGAAAATTAAGACTTGCTTTTCTACCAGGTCCTGTATAAGTGCCCAGGTTCCTTCCATTTTTTAGCACTTCACAAGGAATTTCTTTTATTTTTAGCTTCCCCCCCCCCCTTTTTTTTTTCCCTGTTTACAGTAACAGGCATGACCTTGGGGTCAGAAATTTCTCAGGAGTTAATGACCACCTTGACTAAGATTACCCCCTCAGCTGCTGCAGATAACTGCTCAGCACCTGATCTCACCTGACTTCCACGCACAAACCTGCCTTTGAAGTTGGGAGGCATTCTGTGGGTCACCTGATGGGAAATGGCCTTTGTGCCTGTCAGTATGGCTTACATGCTCTGTGCGGGTCTGCTAACCAGGTGGGAAGCTCCAAGTGCACCAAAATGTCACATCCAAAGGTCACATTCATGGAGCCTGGCATTAAAGCATGGCAGGTCACAAAAAGTAGTGTCTCATTTTGTTATCCTTCCAGAAAACATTGAGAGCCCTGTCCCCCACACGCTTCTCTGTGCGTTCCCACCCCAGACCTGTTCGACATGCACGCAGAGCAGACGGAAATCCAGAAAGGGAGGTGCATTTTGCAAACAAATGTAGAAGGTAAGTGGGATGCCAGGATTGACATCATCATGTTATTGATGCCATTTAAAACAGGTTGCAATCTGCAGCAGCTGGAGGATGGATGTAACCAGACGGCACACTGTGTACCAGGCAGTAAGGGGAAATTATGGACAGCTTTGGAGCTGAATGAATAACTCTCCACAAGATCTGCTTCAGCTTGCTCCAACAGTAAGTGACATGAGTTTAATTGGCTATAACAGGGCCTCACTTAGTACCAGTCTGGTGGATTTGTGTTATTTAATGCCTTCATCTGGGACTCCAGCACTTAGGGCACAGAGGGGTGCTCTGCGCACAGGACTAGGAGACAGCAGTTGCCAGGCTTGGCTCAAACACTTTCTGTCTCTGTGGGAATTTTTCTACATGCGATTCCCCCACATGTGGAAAAGATGACAGTGCTAGCATAAATCACAAGCAGGTCCTGATGGTGACTTACAGATTAGCTTCAAGTGCTGTGAAGATTAACTGGAATTGTTCAAAGTGTGCTCTGCCCTAATTCAGCTGTTTCTGAGTTCACTGCCCTCTCTGAGCAGGTTATGGGCTTAGGACTGTACAATGCTGGCTTCTTGGGACAGGTGCCTTCAGAATGCAAAACCAGAGCTGTATGTGCTCTCACTTGGGCTCATTAAACAATATTTCCAGCCACACCTTGATGAAGTCAACCCTTAGTGATGCACCCTTTTAAAGAGATTTTTTATAACAAATAATTCTATAGTGAAAGATGAAAACATGGTGCTTTGGGTTTTGGTAAAAAGCAAGTAGAAAGGAACTTTTTCCTATTTGAGAAACCTAGCAAATCGGAATAGTGATGTGTTATGAAGACTTGTGCTTAAGGCATCTTTCCTCTGAGGATCTCCAAACGCTGTAGAAAGGTGTATATACATGGATATGTTCTTTTTTTTAATCCATATTTTGTCGGGAACAAAAAGAAGGGGAGGGCCCTGCAAGCAGCGATGAGCAGTGACTCCCTGTGCATCTCAAACTTAGAATCCAGATTTCCCAGAGACGTTTCCTGGTTTAAACAGAAATCTGAATTGCCTGTTACCGAGTTTATCCTCACAGCCTCTCCTGATAATGTTGTGTAGCACTGTGTGTACAGTGAGGAAAAAAATCCTTCCAAGGCACAGAAGAGTTGGACACTCGGTGCATTGTAGCTTTCAGCATGTTTGCTGTTCAGGTGCTTCTTGGTGCCTTTGAGGATTTCCTCCCTAGACAAGCGCATGCGGTGGCTACCCCTGTCACCTTGCGAGGAGCAAGCAGTCCCTTACCAGCGCTTTTAGGATCTGTTTGCCTAATGGGAACATCCAGAATTTAGCAGGGTAAAACGCGCGGGGAAGTCCGCAGTTGATGCAGAATGGATCATCCCTGCCCAGCCTCGCTACCCACGGAAGCTGCACGTGCGTACCGGGGCACAACCGCGGAGCTTTGTCCTTCCACAAACCTGCCACGCGTGGGGTGCCCACGCTTGAGACAAGGTGCCAGCTTGAGGCATCCCGCAGCGCCCCGCCCCGCCCGCCTTCCTCCCCAGCACCCCCTCAGCTTCCTCCCGCAACTTCGCTCCCGGCCCTGCCGTGTTCTCGCTGCCTCCTGCGAGCGCCCGGCCCCCGGCGGGTGAGNCCGAGCCGAGCCGTACCGTGCCGAGCCGAGCCGTGCCGAGCCCCGCGGGGCAGCCCGCCGCCAGCATGCCGCTCGCCCAGCTGGCCGAGCCCTGGCCCAACATGGAGCTGGTGCATCTGGACACGGAGGTGAGCGGGGCACCGGCCCTTCCCGGGGGGCCGCGCCGCCCCCCCCAGGGGGCTCTGCGGAACAAAGGAGCGCCCGGCCGGCCTCCCTCCCTCCTTCCTTCCCTCCCTCCTTCCTTCCTTCCTTCCCTCCCTCCTTCCCTCCGCTCCTGCCCGGCCCCGCGGACCCTCCCCGTACGTTTCACCGGAGGGTTTGAAAGGCTCCGGGCTGGGCTGAGGGACGGCTCGCTTACGGCTTGGGGATCGGTGAGCTGGAGGCCGGTGTGAGCCGCCTCTTGCTGCTCCGAGGGAAAGGGCTTTGCGTGCGGGGCCGTTCTGCTGCACGGGGCTGCGAGCGCCGGGGGCTTCATGGCTCTGTCGCTTCCCTTGCAGCCTTTCGTTATTCGGAGTGTGAGTAGCGTGCACCTCTCTCTCCACCCAGACACAGGGAAAGGCTGGCCCCGCTGAAGGCCCCGGGAATAAACATCTCAGATTTGGGGTCTTTCTGCTCAAGGCTTCCTTGCTTATCTGTCTGCCTAGACCCAGCTGTCCTGGCAGGCCTGTGTTTCAGGTTCAGGCGTACCTGGTCACGGTCCTGTTTTACTTTGCTGGATGTGTGCGCTTCCCTCCTGCTTTGCTCTTTTCCTTCTAATGAGGGCCTCCAACCCAGATGTGCAGGACAGCACACAGCATCTGTCCACATCTGCAGGTTTGCTTCACAGCCATTTCAGAATAAAGGGACAGCTTGTAGCGGTTTTCACCCGCTGCAGAGCAGCCAGCTGAGGCAGTGTGTTCTGGCACTCTTTAGTTAAACATCTCCTAATCCAAATTGGAACTAGCAGCTTTCCTGGAGGAATGGTAGGGGTGGTGTGGATTTTGTCCCAGTTGCTTTGCTCAGACCATTTGGCTGGATTCAAGGCTGTCACGTTCCTTTACCCTTCCTATCATGCCTGGGGATGCTGCGATGGTTAATTGGTCAGATTTGTTTATTCCTATTTAAATTTTTCACTTGAGAGATCTTTGCTTAGAGCGGAGGCAGCGTTCTACTAACCACTGCAATGACAGCAGAAAGGTCTGCTGGCGACTGTAGGTGAAGTTGCCTAATTCTCATCAGCCAGATGTGGCGAGGCTTCCCCCGGAGACTTCCCGGTGCGGGTGGGTAGCTGTGCGGGGGGTCCCCGCGCTGTGGGCGCACAACATCTGGCACGAAGGTGCGGGTGCATCCTGCAGCGGGCTGAGAGCATCTGTTCTGAAGCACCGCTTGAGTCACGGGGATGTGTTTGTGCTCGAAGGTGGGAGAGGATGGCAGTCCTGCAGTGACTTGATCATGATTCCTGAAACCGCATCACGCACCCGGAGCCAGCCGGGTGTACCTGGGGTAGGTTGGAGCTGGAAGACAGTGCATTGTATTTGTGGGTTCTCTCTTCCTAAGTAGGAAGATAGCCTGAAAACTAAACTTGTACCAGGAGGAAACTAATGCCAGTGCCCAGGGCAATAAATGCCATCGGTGAGATCCGTTTACTACTTAATCCCAGGTCTCTCAGGTGCCAGGCAGCTGGCTGTGTCAACATCACGAGATCCCTTGACCGGAAATGGCTGCGGGGGGGCCCGCTGTGTTTGTCAGCCAGAGTCAGCTGGGAAGATCGTGGCAGCAGCAAGAACTGTTTTCCCCACTGCGTTAGTTAACGGGTGTGTTATTTGTAAACTGAACCCTCAGGGCCTGCCTTCCCCCATCTCACCTTGGCCGGAGCTCTGGGTCAGCTCCAGGGTCAGGAGCAACTTGCAGGTGACGTTTCTGAAAGTCGGTCTCATTACATCTCAGTGTCACGCCAAATGGGACGTTAGCAATTTAGCTCCCTTCGGCTTGAGGCGAGCAGGTACGTGTACTTGATTCTGATGAGGAAAATAATATGGGTGTTCTTCACCTCTAAACCTGGCTGTCATCGCCTGTGCCAGATGTTGCTGCATTCCTTCAGATTCTGCAGCATATCTGCAAACAGCAGAGGGGGACTTAGGCTCGGTGGGGGTTTTGCACCTTGTGAGGTTAAAGTCACCAAGGGTAGGCCTGAGCAGAAAGTTTTAACCTCTCCTGGGCAAGGTGGCATCACAGAGAAACCAAAGAGACTTTTCTGGAACGTCAGTTACGTAAATTCCCTGGGATCTCTGCCATCAAGGTTTGAAACCGGCTTCCTCGAACCTTTGCTTTCTGAGTCACAGAGCAGAGGTGCTGTCGCTGTGCTCGTGGAGGCATCAGACCTACTGTTTCAGGTTTGGGGTTTTTCCACTGTGCTCCAGGAGCTGTAGCTGTCTGCTGCTGGGGACTGGTCACAGCTGGCGCCTGTTGTCCCAGCCTGCTGGAGCTGCGCTGGGAAAATGCATGGGAGTGGGTGGCAGTGGGAGCATGAACTGATCTGCTGCAGGAGACAAGTCCCTCTGTCCTGGGGACTGAGCTAGCTTCATAATACTTCTTCTCCCCGCTCCTCCCTTCTCTCTTCTGCTTATATTATTCAGAATATTGCTTATGTAGCAGAAAAATCTGGCTGGGGCAGGGTATAAGTGAGAGTGGAGTTGAATGACTTCATCACCATAGCGATGGAAACTGTCATCTGGGCTATGCTTTTCTTTAAACTCTTGTCTTGTTACACAAACGTACAGCAACACAACTGACGTGGGATTACGACAAACCCAACCACTTCAAGCTAATTATTTTTGCCTGTATCATCCTTTATTGAGCAGAAGCTATTCATGAGTAACTATCTTTTTCAAGCATCTTAGCTGAACAATGCATAAAACAATGATCAAAGATATAGGAGGAAGTGACTTTTGTCTCTGATATGCCTCGTGCATAGACTCCTCAGTCTGGGCTATGTGAGCTCTGCAGAGAAGAGTTAAGAGATCTTTATTTCTGCAGAGTTATTTCCTTTCTCTGAACTGCAATAGTCAAGACCCACTTAAAAATAGTAATAAAATGTCTTGTTCTGTGTCAAACGAGCAGAAGCTCTGGGGTGAAGGGTTTCTTCCCCTGCTGCTTCCTGCTTGGATGCTTCGCTGTTCATCAAAGGTGGGAGAAAGAGCACCTTTGGGTACCTGGTACCCGTGGCGTATATATGGGTATCTCGGAAGTGACCAGCCAAAACCTAGAGGTCCAGAAATAGCAGCAGGCTGCCTGGCTAAGCAGAGCTGTCTAATCCAGGATGACTTGTGCTGATGGTGCTAACTATAGAGCGCGGGCCTTGATGGCAGCAGGAGTGGGCACAGGCTCGCATGGTCCTGCCAGGGTGAGACTTGTCCTGGTTTCAGATTAGAGCAGCAGTGGCCTGTTCTGTAAATTGCTCCTCCCTGTGCTGCAGATTATGTGGAATTAAAGGGATTTAAAATGCAAGATGCCCTAAGATAAATATCTCCAAGTTCAGCTGGGCTGGCAGTTACGTAACTGAATACACTTGTTTTCCAGTATACTTTTCTGCATGCCATTAAGAAAAGTTACTGGAGTAGCATGTGTGCTGAAGGGCCTTTGCGTTACCTCCCAGAGAGTTTTAGCTGCCATTCAGCTACACCCCATGCGGCCACCAGATTAGCTCTGTAATCTCCACGTCCCTTGGCCACAGAGCAGCGCTGGCTGGAAAGCCGCAGGGACAGCCCGCTGGCCCCCGGTGAGGCATGTGCAGGCGGCCTTCTTGGTAGCCCGAGCCCTGCTCGGTCTGCGTCAGCTCCTTGCTGCCATGGGCACCCAGGGGAAGGAGCCGTGCCTCGCTCTTGCAGCAGGTATTGCCTGGTTGCTGCCTGCGGGGAGCTCTTGGGGGTTGCTTTCAGAGTAGGACATTCAGGCCGCTCCTTTCCAACCATGGAACAGTGTGCTGTGTCTGGCACAATCAGAGGCAAACACATATGCACTCGCTAACACGCTGTGCGTGGTATGCAGGGGGAGTGCAGAAATAAAGCATTTTAAAGAGACAGACGTCAAACCGAGAAACCCACAAACTTTCAGCTCTACTTATACTGCAGTGAACAGCCATATTTTATCCTGTGAGGTGATGAGTGTAGTTGTGTTTCCATCTTGGACGCTTACAAATGGCTCTTGAATCCCATATGAGGGCATAAAGGCTCTGTTTTTTCTCTGGGGTGGAAGGAAAGCACTTGGCTCTAAATACTGCAATTCTCTCCTTACAAATCCATCCAACATCAACTTGAGAATGCGACTGTTGCATTAGGAGCTTCATCTCTCTAAGATCATGGACTTACATGCCCAGGAAACCTCCCTGGGATTGACACTGCTCTGTTTGTTTCCACGTCCCTTCCGTTCCCAGGTAGGATTGAGTTCTATCAACAGCAAGTGTGCAGAACAAGTGTCCCTCGGGGGACACTAGGGAGCTGATGACCTGCAGCGCTCCAAAGGTCTGGCAGGTCCTGCTGTCTCCTAGCTCAGCCCTGAAGCTGAGGGGTTGAACAGACCCTGCCTTCACTCGCCCCATGCTGATCCTCCCAGGGGAATAGAAGAGCTTGTCCCAAGCATCAGCTCATCCCCTCCATGTGCCTTGTAGATCTGCTCTCCAGACCATGAGGCAGGCAGTACTTCTCTGTCTGACATGGAAATTCTACTTCTTGTGGGACTTGAGCTGTTTTAGACATAAACAGCCCTCCCAGAGCTATGGTTTTGATTAGCAGTGACTTACAAATTGTTGATCAGTGACAGCTGAGCCAGTAAACACGAGCATGTTTCCAAGTCTGGCTGTCTTCAGTGCAGTGTCTCCCTCTCTTCGTGGAGGATATACATAAACACAAAATCTTACTTCACTTCTTAGATATTCTTTGTGCTAATGTCACTAATAGCTCTGTGTAAACATCAGAGCTGTGTTCCTCTGGAAGAGCTTGGCTTGCATGGTGGTGCGATTACTTCATTTCAGTCATTGGCTGAAGATACCTAGGAGCTCAAACCCCCCTGTGATTGGTACTAAGGTGACTTATGGAGCTCAGAATAACTCCATATAAACGTAAATATTGCAGGGCTGGCATCAGGCTAAGAGGCAGGTCTTCTTTTCCTTAGCTGATGTGGCAGTTCTCTGTGCTGTGGTGGAACTGAGCTGTTGTGTGAGGTGCTGCAGGTGGTGCTGGCTGGGCTGAGTTGGGAGTGGAGAGACTTAAATATGAAGACCTATGGAGACTCTAGACTGTTGTCTCTGGATTTGAATTATCTGAAAACTAAGCTTGTGTATAAATTTAGCTTTTTAGTGCTCCATCTTTTATTGTGAGCTAGCTGCAAGAAGGTACTTGAGCAATTTAAACACAGCATTGATGACCTCCTATGGAAAGGAGAAGAGTGGAAACCTAGGAGCACGAACTGAATGTTGTAGAAAGAGAGTGCAGCATTAGAAGGAGGTTTTCCCAGGGGCCCCAAAGCTCGTTGAAAATCAGCAAATGCAAGTTTGCCCTTAAAGACACCAAAGCCCAGACATTCAACTAGGAATCTGAGGCTGAAATGCAGCTGCATTGCGCCTCTTCTCTTGGACTGTAAAATTGAAAGAGAAGTGAATAAATTTGCTTTGTTCTTTCAAAGAAAGTGAGGGCTTCCATGATTTTTTTGCAGCCTGAGACTGGAGTGCAAATAGATGTCAAAGGAAAATCTTCTTGCCCTTGTTTTTCCCCCTAGTCTGCAGAAACCCTTTTGTACACACTTACCTTGCTCTGCTTATCCACGCCTAAGTAAATCCCACCCGCTTTTGCTCCTGCTTCTGCTGGCTTCCCCAGGCACGGAGCTGTGCCGAACCCGATACGCCTGCGGTTCAGCACCGAGTGTGACTGGCCTGATGCCACTGCAGGCAGCTCAGGTCACCTGTTGTGACTTTGTACAGAGCCCCAGCAACAGAAGCTTGACTTGCAGGCCGAAGGTGGCCTGAAGCCAAGCAGGTGGTGCAGATTTCCTGCAGTGATATCAGCTGTGATATGGTAGGACATAACTGGTAAAGGTTCACATTAAAACCAATGTAAAGGCAGAATGGCTGGGAGGCTGTAAGCTGCGCTCTAGCACTGCTTTCCTTTCCTCACCTAATCTCCCCTGCTTGCTTCTTCAGAGTGACAGAGGAGGGTGTAGCTGCAGCGTGAGTGCAGGAGGTGGGATAGCGCAGCCCCACGGCTGTCTCTAGAGCAGTCTCTGCAGCACACACACGGCTGAGAGTGGGACTCCTGTACGCACCAACCCGGGAATCTGTGCCTGAGGAGTGCAGGGGTGATGTTGACCCCACAAGCAATGGTCAGGTTATTAGCAGCCCTAATTTCAGACTCTCTGGACAAGAGACATTTTTACACAATTTTTTTTTTTCCCTTGGTAGAAAGAGTGTTTTGCTGTGCCCCCTAGATGTAAAGGAAGTGCTCAACCACCCGGTACCATGTCTGAAAGTGGCATCCCCCCATTTGTCCTGCATGAAGTGCTTGCGGAGCAAACAGGCCCCCGGGGGTGTGAGCTGAGTGGTCCGTGCCTGGTGTGTGCTAACAGCGGGTTCTCTTCCTTTGCAGAATGGGCAGGCTGCTCCAGAAGAGAGTGGGAATCCTCCATCCAAGGTAAAAATGCAGCAGGGCTAAGTCTTTTACTCATCCCTCTGAGCTGCATGTGGTGTGTGAACTGACTTGGTGAATGGGTTGGGGAAGGCTATTTTTAAATCCTGTAAGCTGCTGCTTTGTAATCTGGATGAGTGCATGCAGGAGTGTGAGGGAGCGGAGCAGGGGAAGAGAAAAGCCAAGTCCTCTTTCCTCCTGTTCCTTTGGTCATCCAAACATATCTGGAAAGTTTCCCAAAGGACTACCTCAGTTCTAGCACACCGGAGATGGACTAGTAGCCATAGCAGACAGCTAGAAGTGAGAATCCCTGAGGTGCTTCAGTGCCATGTTTACACACTTCTCTGTTGTGATCTTGCCAGATGGGATGAGAAATGCAAAAGTATTTGATGGTTTTGGCACAGCTGCCCTTGCAGAGTGCCTGGTATCTGTTTATCCTCTTACCCTGGTGGAGCTAGAAGCTCCACATCTGTCACGTTGCCCTCTGCATTCCCATTAACAACAGCAGGGAGTGGTAGAGGGAAGTGATCTGCTGTCTTCCTGCTCCACACGTGAGCAACGTGGTGTTGAAGGACTTGATTTCTCTGATGTGATCCCTCTCCAAGTACAAGACCGAGGACTGATGTTGTTGCCATGGGTATTACCTACTAGTGTCAATTGTGCCTGCACTTCTCTGTCCTGCAAGACACCGTGCAGGGCAGAAGGGCGGTAGAAGAGATATTTCAGTGCCTCAAAAGCATAAGCCTTTCAGTATTTCCTTTTCTGATATGCATATGCTGTAACTGTGAAGAATGACACTGTGTTTGATTTGGCTTGGGAGACCTTGCTGAACGGATTGTCTAGAGTTTGTCCTGTTCCTTACACTTGATGAGTGCCCTGTAGCAGTTTGTCTCTCTGAATCATTGTTTGTGCTAAAGGCTATGGTGGCTTATTGTATTGTTTTCCCAGTTGGTTACCATAACATTTTTAGTAAAAGAAATTTAAGCATGAAACAATTGGCTACTTTTCGGCCAGTTCTTTTCCAGAAGCTTATGCTGAACTTCTACTATTGCCATTGCATCTCAACTACCTGTTCTGCTTTTCTGGACCAGTTGTTGGACTGGCACGTTTCCAGTGGCCTGCAGGAAGTCTGGCATGGGTCAGATGAACTCAGGTCAGTGACACTGTGCACTTCTCTCCCCTGAGAATAATGGTTTTATGGTTCTTCACAGAGCCTGCATCTCTGGCACGGAAGAAAATCTGTGTCTCTTTTGACTAGATTCCAGCTGGGCTTCTAAGACTTGAGACTTTGCCTCTTTCATCTTCAAACCCTTGGCTAAACTGCCCTCCTGTAAAAGTAGCTGAAGGATGCCGCTCTAAAAGCAATTGAAGACTCTTTTTTCTTTGAAGGACATCACTGGGACAAATCCTGGCTGATTCTGGTTGTAGATACAGCCCCACAAAAAGATCATGCAATAGAGGCCAAAAAGCACTTGGGGTTTTCTTTGCCGCTCTGTGTCTGTCCCTCTGTGAGACATGAGAGTCCACATTGCAGCTGGGGACCTGGAGCAGAGAAGCAGGCAAGTTGTCCAACATCCCACAGCAGGTTGGGAGGGAGACCACAAGGGCCTTGTGCCACATACAGGTGTCCTGCTTTGCACTTTTCCAAGGCACCATGGCCAAAATGCCTGTGAGCAGTCTGACAATCCCATTTTCGGTAATTTTTAAATGTGTGAAGCCCTGCTACGCACTCCTGAAATAACCTCTGTCGCATTTTCCAAGTTTGTACAAGGTATATATTCTACCAGCACAAAGACAAATGAAATCCCTACTATAAACACATACCTTAAACTTCAGGGCTAACTGGCACTCTAAGCCAGCTCTGATGCTCCAGATGGGGGAAGCAGGCAGGCAGTGAACTCACTAGCTATGTATTTTTCTGTTCGCTTGGGAGTAGACGTCAGCAGCAGATTCTGGCGCTGACTCTTGCTTTTTACCTACAACAAGGACTAAAGAAGGAGAACTGAGCAGCAGTAAACATCTGAGGTTGTGTATTCGTAAGTTGAAAGTTGCTCAGGATCGCTCCCATGCCCCTCTATTCGAGCTGTGTAAGGACAAGAAGCACCTTTATTCTACGTTTGTATTTGCTATCCTTTTGCAGCTAATTCTGTGATCTCTTCTAAAAATAGCCCAAAGCAGCAACAGCGGCGATTACTCAACGCCCACACAGAAGTGCCATCCCTCCCTCTGTCCCCATAAGTGGGATGTTGCCAGAAGTAAAATCTGTATTTGCTTGGGCAATAACCAAAGAAACTTTGAAAAGGAGGAAATCCAAGAGTTCCTCAAAAGAGTTGGGAACTTGGCAGCTGGTGGCACAAGACCGATGCAATCTAATGCCTAAGTCGTCTCTCTCCCACCTCACCTGCTGTTGTTGCACATTAGGGTCTTTGGGCATGAAACACAGGGAAATGGTCACTGCAGATGTAGTGAGGGGATATTTGGGGCTAGGCTGGCTGTGATCTGTGAATAGCCTGATACCTTCTAGTTGCCTTTGTAGCTACAACTCAGCTTCCTTCCAAGGACAGCTGGTGCATTTCACAACAACTTCTGGCTTTTATTCCTGCGTGGATTCCCACCTTTCAAGAACAATTGTGGTACACAAGTCCCTGCAAGCATCGTACCCTGGTGTGTTTATCTGAGGATCTTGGAAATGCCTGCAAGATCCTACAGGTTGGGCAGAGCGTTATCCGGAGCGACTGCCTCCCCCTGCATGGTCACGAGGGAAAGGAGCCTGGTTCTGCAGAGTCAGGGCCATCCCAACAGCATTCCAGCTCTGTGGCCATAGGAATTCCAAGCCAAACCCTCTCCTGACAATGAGCACGATCCTAAATTGCTAATGCGTGAATGCTTGCTTATCTGGATGTTCCCAGTGTGTATCTGTTGTAACAGTTTGCAGTCTGCCAAGCAGTCCTGGCCACATCTCTAAAACCAGATTGCTAATCCAACTGCATTGAGCAGGAGGCCTGTGGAAAAGAATGGTGCAAGGATGTCTTTTTTCCATCTCTCCTTTGGTGGTGGTGTTTCACCTTGTTTCAATTTGACATTGGCTTTAAGATAGCGGCAGTGCAGTCAGCGCAGTGTTTTGGTGCAGCTCGTGGGGGCTGCTGAAGAGAAGAGCTGCTATCTCACGTCCGTGTTGGTGGTAGAGGTCTTGTATTGCTCACGGAGCAGCACTGCTGCCTCCAACATCCTCCACGTTTCAGAGAGGGCTCAGGGCCTGCTCTCTCCTGTTCCGTTTTCTTCGACACAACTTGGGCCGACACCAGGTTCCCCAGAGAGAAACATCTCCTGCGACAGTCTCAGGTTGACCCGCCGGCTTCCCCAGCAGAGCTGCGTGTCTGTGCTGGTCAGGAGCAGAACAGAAGCTCTCTTGCCTTGCTCTCAGAAGCTGGTCTGTGCCAGGGGCTAATTGCCAGCGCTGTGCATTGGTCTTTCGGTACTGAATCTCATTCTCTCCTATGTTCTCTAGATTTTAATTGTCAGGTAGGCTGAAGATTGGTCCTTGTTCAGCTGGGGAATGGCAACAGAGGGCTTGAATTGAGTGGAAAAATGGAACCTCTCGTAATTGGGGTTTTACAGCGTGCTCTGCAGCCAGTTTGGCTGAGGGGTGAGCATGTACTCCCTGAAGGTGCCAAGTGTGAGGAATTGTACGTGAAGGTACAATACCCAATTAGTGAAATCACTTCATAATGAAGAGCAGAGGAGTGGATTTGCAGTGCTGAGTGTGCCCACTCTCTCTCTGGAGGTAACACTGGCTCAGGCTGGGAGTGCTGATCAGCTTGTTCTTGGGTGGTAATCACAGTGCGCAATGAAACCTGGGGAAGTGAATGAGTAACCTCTTCCAGCTCTGCTTTGCACCATAAAAGAGACCTTTGAGATAGGAGTGAGGACCTGCTCTGCTGTGCATGCCAGGCACAAGGTGCCCCATCTGGTCAGGGCAGCAAACCCTGGCAGGAATGCAGTAAGGGGGAAGAAGACACAGCTCTTGCCCAAATCTGTACAACTCCCACTGATTCATCCTCAGGTCCTGACCTGAGGTAAAAGCCTGCAGAAAGATCCTCCCCCACATCATCTCCAGCAGGGGAAGCTAAAGGCTGAAACCGAAGACATGGACTCTCCTGGCCAGAGGAATAGATGCATCACCAATGTTGACGTTAGTTTGTGTTGTTCTGGGTGAAACACCCCATTGCAATGCTCTAGTGATGGCAAAATAGAGTTGCAATCACAGCTCTGAATAGTAATTCTTTGGGATGAGTTGAAGGAAGGGTGGTTGTAGCCATCTACCTGACAACTGAAAGACACGAGGCTGCTCTGTTCCTGTCCTCTGTGTGCTTTGACAGCAGTAGAGTGCTGTTAGAAATAAGGCTGGTTCTTATTTTTGCTGGAGTTTCTATGCACCTGCTGAGGTGCTTGAACCCAGCTGTCCACTGCCGCCTGCAAGCTGGCTGTAGGTGGAACACATTATTGTAGGCTGCTGCTGAGGAATCCTGCTCTGACCTCTGGTCACAAGCAGGGAATTTTTCCTGCTCCGCCAGTAGGATGTAAGAGGAGAAGTCTTCTGCTGCTCCGTCATGGCATAGTGCATTAGTGCTCAGTCGTAGCTCTGGTTTCCAGCACGTCTCTCTCGCGCTGTGCCTCTTGCTGGTAGGCTTCACTGCCTGCGTGGCAGAACGTCCTCTGACACTTGTCCTGTCTGTGGAGCTGCGTCCCTAAGTGTGTGGCCAGAGGGGGCAAGTCCTGCGTGCCCATCTAGTGTCCGGGTGATGGAGGGCTCTTGTTGCCTAGGCCATGTGCTGTCAGCATTGCAAGTGAACTCTTACGCCAGGCTGAGTGCAAATCTTGTTGATGGAAGACCAGCAGTGTGATCCTCATCAGTGCAGGACATGACTTCAATTGTGGCCTCTTAAAATGAAAGGTTTTAAAACAAACAAATGAAATGCACTTCTTTAAAACACAGAGACCTGGTGTGTTTGCACAGCTGTTGGTGTTTTCTCCAAGAATTAGAAAGCTATCAAATGTAGGAAGAGACGGGGATCTCAGCAGATCCCTTCTCTGCCCAGTGCCTCTCTTTGTTGCTTCCAGCTGCTTAGCAAAGAGTGCTCTTGCTGCTCCGGACCCCAAGGCCTGTGCAGCACCCGGGATAACGTGGCAGGAGCAGAACATCTTAGCACGGTGCTGCCTGGAAATCTGCCTTCCCCTCTCCACCGCAAGGACTTGCTGCAGCTATTGCCGCTCTTAACGTGCAGCTTTTCAGCCTCTCAGTGGTAAAGCTCTCAGTTTAAACCGGCTGCTCCGTACTGTCAGTTGAAGTAATCAAGTGGTTTTGTTTTTAATGTAATGCCTGACAGCTGCCCGGCTTGTTCCTGCCAGAACGTTTGCTCTCTGTCCTTGGCAAGACCGGGCTATGGTTAACAGCAAGCTTCTAAGCTCTTTAAAAAAAATAACAAATAAATGCCTGTTTGAGGAGCAGAGTCTCTGATGAGCTGTAGGCTCTAATGAATAATTGAAGAGGGGTCAGTTTACAGGACTTGCACATGAGGAATGCAGCGAAGTCTGCGGAGCTCGCGAGCAGCGCTGTAACAGCCCTCCCGCACGTCGCGCCAGGCAGGGTTCTGACCGATCAGAACTGCTCTGGTTTCTCCTCTTCCATTTCCATCCACCTCATGGATTAATAGAAACTGACTCAAATTCTGTATCCAGGAAGCCTCTTTTACTGGGGAAAAAACAAAACAAAACAAAACCCACCTTTTACTGTATGCTGTACCTGGAGGAAACCTGTGTCATCCATCTCCCCGTGAGAGTTCAAAGGGGTGAATTCCCCTGAGCTGGCAGCAAAGCAGAGGATCCTCCTGCCAGCCCTTCCTCGGCCACGTTTCTCACGGCCGAGCTGTGAGGGCAGATGGGCAGCACTTCAAGGGGGCAGAGAGGGCACTGGAATTCTAGAGCGAAGTCAAGTTCTTTGTGGACCCAGGAGGAAGCGTGAGCAAAGCCAGAGCTCTGCCTGCACTTCTCCGGAGGGCTAGAGGAGCCGTGTGCTCTTCTCTCTGCCCGAGGGAAAGGTAGATTGAAATTGGCCACAGAAGACGGGGTGGGGAAGTGCTGTAGTGGTGGCAGCTGCCTCTGTGCCCCGGGCACACAACAGGGTGCTGGTGCTGAAAAAGACCCTGAAGAGCTCAAACTGAAGAACTTACATTTGATTTTTGAAAGGGTCCGGAGCAGGCTTGGGTCTCTGGAACATGCTGCCCCAGCCAGGTGTGTTATTAAACACAGAGCTTTGAGTCTTGCTCGCTGGATTTGCTGGAGGGTATC
Source organism: Anseranas semipalmata (assembly GCA_013399115.1). Taxonomy (NCBI): domain Eukaryota; kingdom Metazoa; phylum Chordata; class Aves; order Anseriformes; family Anseranatidae; genus Anseranas; species Anseranas semipalmata. The sequence goes on along the minus strand of VXAA01006294.1, from coordinate 42,777 downwards.
TGGCTTCATCACTGGCTCAGAGGCAGATCTGGGACTCTTCCTGCACACGCAGGCAGCCTCTCTGAAGCTCCTGCAGCTTTACAAGTGTCAGCTTTATTTGGAAGCTGAAGCGTAGTTTTGACACGAGCAGTGAATTCCTTCCATAGCTCCAGGTGAAGCTGCAATAACTTTTTTCCCCCCGGCTGCATCGTGCTGCCTGTCAGGCACTGCCACGGAGCTGGGAGAGGCTGCGGACTGTCCTGCGGAGCTTGCGGCAGCGAGATGGCGCAGAGAACACGAGCAGCTCCCGTTGGCGCTGTAAGTGTGCGGGGGGCAGGCAGCGTTCGCAGACTTTGCACGCAGAGAGCTTTGAGCCCCAACTCTCCTGTAGGGACTCCTGCCTGGCCCGGAGCCCTTCTGCTTCCCCTTCGCCCTTAGTAGGAGCTACTCGCTTGTTTGCCTGGCGCTGCCTCTGCGGTGCGGAAAGCAGAGGCGCTCTCCCAGCTGGCTGAGCTTAGGAGAAACTCCAACTGATCTCATTGCAACAATGCTCTAAGGCAAAAAGGGTTTCCCAACTGCAGCATGAAATCTGGGCCCATCCCTCGCCAGTCCCGGCGTGCACATCCAGGAAATGTCACCCTTACCTTCAGGTACGGAAAATGAGGGCATTCGTCCCTTATTTGTACTTGAAACCTAGACTTCAGCAAAGGTTCTGCTATGGGTCAAGGAATACTGAATTGACTGTGAACAGAATCTTTTTGTGCTCCCGTAAGCACTCTGAGATGTGGCGGTATTGATTTCCTCGCTGTAAGGAGAGGTGTATTTAACTGAGCTCCTCTGGCTCGGGCTGGCCTAGTTACAAATCAGGAATATGCGGTATCTGGTTACAGAAAGGGGGAGGCGATGTCTGTGCACTGTCATCCGGCCAGCAAGCGAGCACTGCGTGCTAAACCGGAGAGCGGGCTCAGCAGTGCACGGGGCGTGTGGGGGTCCTGCTTCTCTTGGACTAGACTGTGCGGGCGGCACTGAGAGAGGGGAGCCTCAGGTCTCCGCAAGGACAGTGGGGAAAAAAGAAGCTTCTTAAAACAGCAGGTTTTGTATCCGAGACATCTTTTTCCCAGTATTCAGGGCGACTGTAATTCCTGTACTGTGATATTTGGGAAGGGGAAGGCTGGTAATCTTCATTTTTTGCCGTCCTGGCCCAGGCACCCAGAGCAGGAGCATGCCTCGTGTCACGGCCGAGCAGTGGAGGGGGCGGTTGCTGGCTGCCACAGCATTTTTTTACAAGTGTTAAATGAAAAATTGTGCTTTGCTATGGCAGGCTCTCATCCTGTACGCTTTCACAAGGGTGTTGGTAACACATAGCTCAGGGTGTGTTTTGGATGTGGTTTTTTCTTTTAACACTGGTATAGTTTGAAGCTACCATCTGAAAATGTGACAATCGCTTTACTTTCAGTGTGTCCTTCCTGGAGGGCAGGAGGAGGGAGGTTCTTGCAGTGTATACACACCAAAATCTGGTACGTACCAGGCAAAGGCTCGAGCAAGACCTGAGACCATTTTCACGAGTCTTGCGAGAAGAAAACTACCCGCAGCCTGTGTGTTGTGGGAGGAGTATGGAATTCCTGCGTTCCTGTGATAGAGAATAGTTTCCACATCCCACGATAACTCCAGGGGCAGCAAATGAGTCTCAGTTCTCATTGTGAAAGCAGTGCTGTATTTTCTAATTTGGTTAGAAAGAGTCTTCACTTTTTGCACTGAAAGTAGCAGGACTGCATCATGCCTAGGTGGAGGATAGTGCTTTAGTGCTGGTTCCTAAGAGTAATATTCTTCATTTAGAAAATCCTGGGCAATGGTCTCCCGGTTTTACCGTCATCAAAACACAAGGTGATCCGAGTTTGCTGAGAATAGAGTGACTACCTCTCCTCTTTGCCTGCAAGCAGGATCTGTAGGGCTGCAGGAAAGGGAGGCAGTATCCTTTGCTCTTTCTATATGGAGACTAATTTGTCCTTTAGAAGCTGCATAATTAAGTAGTTCCTTATCTCCCAGCAGTTAAAGGTGTTTTCCTCTCTGGTATCTCATTTTGCTGGGTGCAAAGTCCTGCCCGCTGTGCATGCTGTTCTTGCAGCTGCAGCTCTGTGGCAGGCTGCGGTGGCACCAGTGAGCTATCAGAAAGTCTCCGTGTGTTTTGGGAAGATCTTTTGCCTGAGCTTGTATCTTTAGCCCAGACTGTTCATTGTCAGCTGATCCTGGCCAGCTGCGGCTTGTGCCTGGAAAGGGTGGAGAGATTTTATTTTTATTTTATTTTATTTTTTAGAAACTTGCAGGATCTGGTGCCAGAATGCCTTCCCCTGGAGAAGGGAGGAGATTGTGGAGTGCAAGGGGCATCCCTGTGCCCGATCTCTCTGCTCTCTCTGTCTCCACTCTCTGTCATGTAAGGGACCCGACCTCTCTGGCATTAAGCAGATGTTTTTGGTACTTCTGGACAAATGAGTCAGGTAACAACGGAGCAGATCAACAAGGATGTGGAGCAGAAAGGCTTGCCTTGCTGTGAGAGCTCTGCTGTGTGAGGCCAATTTCTGCCTCTTCCTTTCTTCAGCCTCAGGCTTTGGTGGAGAAAACACCTTATCCCTTTATCCGTTCCTAAATTCCCCACATTGGGGGCGCTGTATGTTCCGACAAAGGTGTTTATGAACTGAACCCCTTCTGCTCTTCAGAAACGCGTTTTGGACTTTGAAGATGCTCCGAGTGCCACCTGCTGGAGTGTGCCCGGCCGGGGAGCCCATGGCTGGGAGGCAGGGGTGCCTTTGGGCCCCGGCCACCCACTCAGCCCCTTCTGGTAGCGAGACAGCCTGTCCTGTAGCTGCACGCGCTGGAACCTGTCACCGCCGTGCCACCACACTCTGCTGGGAAATCCCATGCTCTCTTACCACTGCTCTTCTGCTTGTTGCCAGAGAGCGTTGGTATCTATTCGTAGCCTCCAGGATTTCACAGCATTTCCTTCCTCTTATAGCTCTGTCCACCTCCCCGGAAGAAGATGTGGGTCATTTTCTTGCATACAAGAGGAGCGAACTTTCTCTCTGGTGAGAGAAGGGGCCCATGAAAAAAAAAAAAAAAGGGCAGAACTGTTCTGTGTGAACACCAAACAGGGTAAAACTGGACTGTCCTGGTTTGAGTTTTCCCTTTTTAGGGATTTGCTTATAACCCCCATTGGGGGGAGCCAAGATTACTGCTCAGAATGGCAGCAAAATTGTTCCCAAGGGTGACCAGATTAATTTTATGTTGAGTGTTTGGCTGCCTCTCTGAATGGAGAGGAATTGCCCCGAGGAGAACAGCGTCGTGCTTCGAGGATGCTCTGATGCCTGGCGTGAACAGTTGCGTGGCTTCTGTTCAAAGCCACATGGAGGGAGTTTCCTGGCCTTATCTGTGCCGTGGTGGGGCTGGTCATTCAGGTCTCCCAGGTGCCTTGGTCCAGCAAGAGCTGGTGCATGAAGGGGACAAACAGGGTTTCTAAACACTGACATTCCTGATGCCCTGAGCAGAGGAATGCAGAGCTGTGCAGAGGTCCAACAGCGTGTGTTCTGCGTTTCTTTTCTTTCTCCCTGCCCCATTTTTTGTTTTGTTTTGTTTTTCAGGAGACCAATAAAAGAGCCCTCAGAGACGGCGCGGGGTGAAACGTGCCTCCTTCCCATAGCAGCGCTGTTCCTTCTGCGTAATCCCTCCTTGCAAACCTCTAGCATGAAAGCTCTCTGCCAGGAATCCACCCCCACCGTTACCCACTTATCAGGAAGTTCCAGTTGCCGAAGTCTCCGGTGCTCTTTAACTGTGTTTGTAGAAGGGACTTTGTCCAAGGCTTCCATCTTCAAAGCCGCCCTGCGGGTGGGCCCTGCCTGCCCCCACCCTGTGTGCTCGGGCTGGCTCGCGGAGGCTTTTGTCTGTCAAAACAGCGGATGCCCTTGTTCAGCGTGAGCTTAGTTTAAAGTGCGCCAGGACTAACGAAGCTGTCTCTTTCCCTACAGATCTGCCTCTTGGATTGCTCTAAGAATCTTCCTCTTTTAAGCTCTGTCCGTGACCTGAAGCGTTTATGCTGTCCTGTTTCTCCCTCCTTCTGCAAAAGCTGTTAGGAGTTCCCTGATGTCTCAACGGGGCATGGGCCCACCTCTTCCCTGCATCTGCAACCTCCTTTTATAAAAAGCTCCAGGAATAGATTCTTCTGCAGCCTTTCCTGGTCTGAGTATGGTTGGAAGTGGCTGAGGAGCTCAAGTGAGAGGTTCCATCTCTTTTCTCCCTGACCTTTTGCAGATGCATGCAAGCACATACTAAGCTAAAGTAACCCTGTCTTGTAGAATACAGTGAAAGAGTGGTCAGCCCTTTGCTTTGAGCAGGCAGCCCTGCAGTGATGCTTGGTGGTGTTTTGGATGATGCTGGAGTGGGAAAACCGGAGCCCACAAGGTTTCATACCCACAAAGGAGGCCAGATGCGGTGCTGAGGGAGCTGGTATGGCACAGAGAGCGTGGGCTGGAATTAAACTGGTTGGAACATGTGCAAGAGCACAGGACAGATTCTCCTCTTGGGCAGAAAGGTTTTTAAATCTGCTTGAGGTTTCAAATTATTATTTTTTTCTTTAATTGCTTCTGTGGTATGTGTAAGCACGAGAGAGATGGCTTCAGAGTTTAATCTTTGAATACAACCTTGATACTGAAATGCCTGCTCAATTAGAAAAAGAGAAACTTGTGAATTCTCCCAGCTATTTTTGTTTTTTCTTTTAAACTTTAGCAATCAAATGAAATAGTTATGATCTCGCAAAATGTTCTGCTTGGCTGGACATTGTTTTCTAACTTCTCTTCTAAGCTGGGGTGAGAACTGCCTTGTCAAAACTTGGATTTAATACTGCTGGCTTCCAGTTTTCAGCTTAAAATTGCAGCCTCTCTTGGTTGATGCAGGTTGCATAAAAGTCTGTTCCAGGTCTCTTCCGTGATTAGTGTCATTGTGAAATTCTCAGGACAAGAACTGGCTGTCCTTGCCAACAGCAGGTTTCAAACCCAGCCTCTAACGCTCCATATTTCTAGAGAAGCTGCTGTCCTGGCAGGCCAGGAAACAACTCCCTCTCCTAAATAAACAAGGAGTAACAGCACCTGCTTATAGTGACTTAGCTTCCCCTCCCCTCCCAGCAAAGCCTGGCAGAGTGGTGGTTGGGGTGGTAGCTGTGCTGCACGGAGGGCGTGCGTTTAGCGCAGGTACGCAGCAGCATTTCTCAGCCTGGCGGAGCAGCCAGCTCCCAGAAGGTCCAGGAGCAGCTGCAGGCTTCTCAAGAGGTGTTGGTGGGAGGGCAGGTTTCCTGTGGGGGTAGTTAGCATCGCCTGCCTCGCTTTCCTGGAAGTTGGTAGATGGCAAGAAAGCGAGTTAAAATCTGCAGCTGCTGACACGACCATCTTGTTGCTGTGGGCAGCACTTCCTCTCGTGTCAAAATGGCTTCTGCCTTGAGGTCTGAGCGTGCTTTTGGCAAATCTCTCTTCTCTGTGTCCCTCCTGAGCCCATTTCTCTAAAGAGGCCCATTGCACCCTCTGTGCCGGCTGCTGGGTCCGTTCAGACACGTGTACCGCGAGCCAAAGCCCTTCGCTTTGCAAGGGGTGCAGTGTCTGCTCAGGAAGGAGCTGTGCTGCTCAGGGACAAGCGCTCACGTGGGATTTCTCAGGCTGGGGCCAAACCTGGGTGCTCCCAGGAACACCTGAGGGTGACCCACCAAAGAAGTGAAGACAAAAGTACGTGGTCCTGCTGATTGTTTGCTTGCAAATGAGAACAGCCTTAGCCTTGCCCAAATAAGGTCCGTGCATGAGGGGAGGCAGTGGCTGGTGAGGTTTCTTCACTTCGTTTGTTCCCCTTTTTGAGAGCCACCACCTTTTAAAAAAAAAAAAAAAAAAAAAAGTTCCAGACAGAGCTGCCTTTGCCTCTGCTGTTTTCAACAGCAAAAAGCACATTTGCTTCCTGTGAAAGCTAGCGCGATCTCTTGCTTGGATCTCTTGCTTCCCATTTATTTCAAGCACTCTCTAACCCGGCGGGAGCACTGGTTAGCAGCAGTTGCTGCTCAGCAGAGAGGTAATTGCTCTGAAGTAGATTGCAAGGAAATAACTTTATGCAGAAGTTCGGGAGCATGAAGCTCCCATGCTCTCGGGGCCGGCACCCTCCTGCGAGCCCCCAGGAACGCTCTGCGCTGGAGGGGTCTCCCCTGGCCCCAGCCCCGGCGGCTGCATGCTCTCCGGGCTGCGGGCGCTCAGAGGTCTTCATCCACTGCTGCTGGAGACCTTCAGGCTTCCTGGCCTGCAGCCGAAACCTCTGCTGAGACTTCTCTTTGGTCTAGCGTGGGGGCACGAGTCCCACTTCTAAAGCATATTGACACGACAGCAGCTGTCTCTCTTCAGACAGCAGTTCTTCACAGCATCGGCTTCCTGTTCATGAAACTCTGATCCTTCTCTCCCCTCTTGGTGTGGCTGATAGTGTTTCCAGTGCTTGGTGGGATGTAACTGGATCTTGGCTGGAGGCAAAGGCAGTCCCTGGTTATTCTGGTTTGAAACAAGCTAGCAAGGTGTCCTGTTTTATGGAGCTGATGTTAGGACTTGCTGGAGCTTAGCCCTACAGTCTTGTCTGCTGACACAGAATTGGATTACAGCGTTCTTAAACTGTGCACTGGGATCCATTTGTATCTGGCACCATTGGATCTGGGGTCATCTTTCTTAGGAGTGATGTGCTAACGACAGGAGGTTCACACAGAGTTTACAGCTGGGTCTTGGCACTGAGTACCAGTGTCTGGCCCGCTGCTGCTCAGGTGGCATCATCTCACTTCTCCCAGGACCCATGGGCATAGGAACAAAAAGAACAGAATTGGCAAACCCATTTCTGTCACCAACTTTTTGCTTTTCAAAAAATATGGAATAAGGCTTAGAAGCAACTTAAATCTGCCAAACTCAGCCTGAATGCACAACGTCATTTGGAAGCATGACAGAGGAAAGCTCTCGTGTTGGCTCAGCCTGGCTGTTTCTTGCCCCGAGACCCACAACTTGCTTGTTCGCATGCAGCTGCCTGTGTTGCGGTTTCCTTGGGTTTATGCTTCTTGCTTTAGGTGTACCACCTTACAAGCAGGTGACAGGCTGAATATTTGGTAGTGGTCCCTTCTTGTGGGAGCAGAGACAGCAAAGCAACCGAGGTTTCTACTCTTTCAGCAGCCTTGCCAATTGTGGCTGTTAACTGCATCTGCAGTGAAGAGCTGATGGCTTCTGCTTCCAACCAGGACTGTTTTCTGGTCTCTAGATTTAGCAGATGGACTTCAGGATGGGCTTGTTCCTTTGGAAAAGCCTCAGGAATTCTCAGCTCTGTTCTAGGTGAGAGAAGGCGCAGGGAGGCTGAGCAAGGTCCTGGCAAGGCAGGTGAGGCGAGGATGAAACTCTGTGCTGCAGCTTCAGCAATGTTAACACATGGGTCAGGAAACTGATCAGAAGAGAGGCTAGACCACAATCCGAGATACTTTATCATCCCTTCTTACATCCTCACTGAAGCATGCCTGCCTTCTGGAGCTGCTTTAATTCCTTGCGTGACTCCTGGCTGCCCAAATGTAAGCTCCAGCTTCTGTGTTTCTCTGCTGCAGAATTCTTTTGAGATCCCTTGTGCCTCCCGTCACTGAGGAGGGAGCGATCTCCCCCAAGGAACAGGCTGTACAAGTGGAAAAGAGCTATTGGGATGCTCCTGTGAAGACACACCTGCAGCCTGGGAGCAGCTTGAATGCTGCAGTCCAGGGCAGCACCAAGCAGCTTAACAGCTGCAAAAGTTGAGTGAGTCTGGAAAGAAGTTGGGCAGGAACGGTCGCTTTTGAAAGTAGCAACTGTGACTCTCAAAGTACAGAGTGGGCACAGCTAAAGGGATTCTGTAAAACAGCTAATGACCTTGCAGTGACACTGGTGAAACAGCTGGGTAACTTTAGAAACCATGTAGGGCATCTTTTTTGCATAGATGAAATGCAGATGGTCTCTTGACAGGAACTAGGAGTAAGCCTGCCGCTCACTTTTTTCCTTGCAAACGGACATTGGGAGAGAATTAATTCTGAGCCGTAGGACTGAAGCCCTCCTTCCCCTCCACTCTAGTCCCCATGTCTGCAGTGCCTGACTCGGCCAGTTCCAGTTCCCGTCTCCTTCCCCTCTGGCTGTATTAGACAGCTCTGGATGTTTAAGAGCACTGTGCGGAGCAGGGTCACAGTGCAGGAGCTGACCCCGAAGCAAGTAGGCAGGATTGTGCAACTCTCTCATCAGATGTCAGTGTGCAGACCTCACATGGGGCCTCCCAGCGGTTTGTAAAAGACCTGATACAGCAGGATGCAGATGACCAAGCAGAGACTCTGACATGGAGCAGGGACAAAACGGTGAAGCGTGCAGAAAACAGCTCCTTCTGGCCCCTTCCCTGGAGAGGTGCAACCCAGCATTTGAACGGCTGATGTACAGGGATAGCATTTGTGCTGGAAACAGCATTAGTGCTCCTCAGAACAGGGGCAGTGTAACTCTGGGGAAGAGAGCTACGTGGGCTCGATTGCTGTTTGCTGCCTTGCATGGTAACTGAAGTTGCTCTTTCTGTGTGCCCGTCTGTGAAACGGGGGACTACGGTGCCAGTCCTCTTGGAAAGCCTGCTGAGATTTGCTGTGGAAAGAGCCGTGTCTAAGCGCCAATAAAGTCATCTAGTGTTTTCATTTGGTTGCTGGTATTGTGCAGCGATCACCACACAATGCAATTTCCCCATATGAAACCACAGCTTCCTTTCAGCGAAAACTCCCAAAATACATCCCAGTGACGTAACTACTACTTGGGGTTCTCGTGCTAGTCTGGGTGCTGCAGAGAGCTCTTAAGTTCTGAAGCCAGCTTGCAAACTATGGGAGAATAGCAGCCTAAAGCTTTGGAGATGCTGAGGCTCCTCTTCCGCAACAAGCCAAGGATCCAGGAGGCAAGTGTCTAGCTGATAAAATATCTGCTCTGCATACAGTACTGTGCTCTGTTCTGCAGGATGGGGGGAGAAGCCGGTGAATCGCCTGATCTTGGAGAGCCAGACCTTGTCCGGTTTTAATTAATGATTTCGCTTTTGGAAAAGGCATTTCTGATGGTAAAACTGCTTTCTAAGAAGTGTCTCTCCTAGGTGCTGCCAGAATTTGGGAATGTTTTGGGACCAGAGCATGTGTGAAGCAACAGAAATTAAAACAGCTTCTGGTTAGTTGTTGATGAATAGGAAATGAAATGCCAAAAGCATAATCTGTTTCTAGCTCTTGCAGTTTTTTTCTTGCATTTAGATGTGACTATATCAACCAGCAAAGTGACAAAATGCGAGCAAAAACAAACCTGTCTCTTGGCTTCTGGCTTGTAAAATCCTTCCTCAAAAAAGGGGAGAGTAGGAAAGAGGACTTGTATTTTGAACTTGGTCTTGGAAAGAAACTGTGTGTGTCCCCAGCCCCTGATGTAGGATGTCTAAGCCATCTGTGCAGTTAGAACGCGACATCAAGAAGTTCAAAAGAAGTTGTCTCCTCCTCTGACTTCTGCGACTTCCTGGTCTCAAACCTGGCCGGCGGGCGTGGGTGTTCTTTTATTTTCCAGGAGCGGCAAATGTAATTTCCCAGTCATGCGGGAATCTGTAAAATGGCCTCCCCTGAGGCTGTGGGCGTCGGAAGATGGCTGATAGCTCACCGGAGCAGCGTCTCGTGCTGCTGGGGTGGACCCACGGGGAGATCTGTGCTTGTGCCTTCGGGAGAAAAGGCAACCCGTCCCCAGCGAGTGCAGTGCCTGGGGTGTGCTTACTGGTTGGAGCAAGGTGCCGGAGAGCCGTGAAGGAGCTGGTTTCCTTGTGGGCGCGTGCCATCCCCAGCAGGGACCGCTGAGGGTTTTGTGATCACTTTGGGGCACTCGGGAAGGGGTTCGGTTGTGGCTCAGCCAGCTGCCGAGCGTGTCGGCTTCCCACCGAGGCAGCGGGGCAGCCCACCTTCTCCCAGACCTCCCGAAGAGACCTTGGCTGCTCCTGCAGCAAGGGCAGCACGGTGGAGGGAGGGAGGGGAAGAGGTGAATGCAAGGGGCCCCTCCGATCTGACTGAGTCCTTCCGGAGCTTAACATCGGTTAATTCTTAACTCTAATCTCGCTGTTTTTGCAGCTCCTCCCTTCCCTCAAGGCTCGCTTTTTCTTCTCTCGCTTCTCCGTAGCTCCTGTCCTACTTTCAGACCTGCTGATAGCAAGTCGCAGTCGTTCTGCCTCGCACTGCACCCACCCGGTTGACATTCTTGGCGCCAGAGCCCTGCCAGCGCCGCAGGCTCCCACGTGCTCTGTCCTGCTGACTAACGGCTTTAAAAGAAACAACAGAAGTCACAGCTCAAGTCTCTCCTTAGATCCCTTCTGTGCGCAGTCGCATGCGTTTTATCTCATCTGCGAGCTGAAGACATGGACCTCTCGGGGGAAATGTTTCAAATGTGATTTGATTTTTGGGGTGGTTTGTCTATTTAAGCTTCAGCTCGTTCTCTCAAAACCAGATGAAAGAGCATCTAGCTGTGATGGCTTATCTACATGCATTCGTAAAAATGTAGCAGGTTTAGGGATCTAAGCTCTGTCCATCCAAAAATTTCTTCCCCATTTGAGTTTCTGGGAGGAGAAAGAGCCGTATCCTAGCCGAGAAGCAGTTCTTTTCTAAGCTCCCTTTAAATGTTTCTGCATTTCACCCTAAGGATTCACAGAATTGCATCTGGTCCCAGAGGCAGCGTAAACTAATATTTCTAATACTGCTCAGGGACTTGTCATAGCAGCTGAGCTGGCCCTTCCCTGCCCTCGAGGGATGTGGTGAGTTTTTGTATTTGAATATGTTCCTCCTGGTTGCTTTAGAAATGCTGAGCGTGCCGTTGAAGAGGAGCCCTCTCTTCATCATTGGGGTGCCAGACTTCTCTACAGTGCTGAAAACTCAGGACACCACTACCAGAATAGATGCTTTTGGAGTCTGTCCAGATGTAACAGAGTAAAATCTGATTTAGACATTAATCAACCTGCCAGAAATTCAGTCTCCCTCTTTGGCAGTGGTGCTCTGGTTCTTGGGGAACATGTGTATCCAATTGCCGGCACCATGTCCTTCTCCGCTGCCTGTCAGAGTCTATCAAAGGCTTTAAGAGCAGCTGGCTCCTCCTGCTCTCCTGGAACCACTGATACAGCTCAGGATCGCATCCTGAGGAGGGGTGTGTGGTGGGACACGACCAGGGACTGTATACAGCTTGGCTGTAGTCTGGCTAAACAAGCCCGTTGGGAAAACTTTAACAGAGTATCACAGACCCTCTGTGCTGATGCTCATTTATTGTTCCGCAGGCAAAATCAGACATCACTTGGATAGAGAAAGAGCTTGTGGACTCAGCAGACAAGGTAAGAGCCTGCTGCAGATGCCTACCTCAAGGAGACTCGTGCGTTTAATTCGCGCTTTGTGCCACGGCAGGTAGTCCCTGTAGTCTCACACATGGGCACATGTGCGAGGGCGTAAGCAGCGCTCACGAGGACCTCTGAAAAAAAACCTTCCTTGCAGCACGCACCTACCGACCCATCTCAGCTAGGTGGAACTGCTAATACAGAAAACAGCGATTAGTCACTTGCTCACATGACATCCTAGACTTGACTTCATCCTCCTCCTCTTTCCTCCCCACACCGAACCCCTTTACGTGCTGTCATTTTTGTCTCCTGCGGTTTTCTGATCTTGTCAGCTTCCTGGGGCGGGGGCTCCGGTGTTGTAGTTACATGGACGTACAGTGACTTTTCTTGATTGCTTTTTAAGGGCGCCTCTCCCGGTGCTGGGTGGCTGATAACACGTAGAATTGTCGTGGTCGGAACAACATTTATCAGATCTTCTAGAGAGCGTACCGGGCTCGCGTGCAGAGCTGGTTGGCTGCAGCTCCTGCATGGCTGCACTGAGCAATGTGGAGCTTCCTTGGAGGAGGTGATGCTCGGCTGTGGACTGCACGCTGCAGACGTGATTTCTGCTTCACTGGGGCTGTGGCAGGGTGAAGTAGGTGTCAGTGAGAACCGAGTCTCCTGAGGACTCTTGTTTAGCAGCTGTGCAGTGCTGTTTCACGCTGTTTTCTGGCACCTACTCAGCCTCCCAGTTCCCTTGCTTTGGACCTCGTCACCTGTTGTTGAGGTTCCCTTTGTAGAGCTGGGACCAGCTGGCTCACTGGTGTTAAATCATTTGTTTCTTTCGTTATCGGTTATCAAAGAACATGGTACGGGGGTGGAGGAGGCGAGATGTTCGTAAGTAGTCTCTCTGGGTCCAAACCAAGATCCTCTTTTCAAACTCTGCACTCTGGAGAATTTCACAGATCTATACTGACACAGGGTTATTTCTAATTGCAAAGGTGTGTGGGTGTCATTTTACTCATTTCAAGGGGTTTCTTTCTTACCTGCACTCTCAAGGGTGTTGCTGCAGAAAACATCTGTCTGTCCTGACCCAATGAAAAGGTCAAAGGGAGACATAGGCTTGGAGGGGGAATGAGGCAAAAAGGATTAGTTTTGAAATACGAAAGGGGAAAAAAAAAGAAAAAGCAATCTAAATACCTCTCTTCTGTCCTGCTAATAAATCTGAGCAGCAGTGGGTTCAGAAGCTGTCTGCTTCAGAAATGCCTTTAAAAATACCTTGCATGGAATTTCCCACGGTGGCTCTTAGATAACTTCACCATCCCCAGCAAGTACTCTCATGCAGCATGAAGCAAACGAAGGACAGGATGCAAATCCTAGTGATGGCAGAGGGTTTGCCCATGGGATTGGTGCACACCGAATCCTGTCACGGGTGACCCATCATCCGCGTGCAAGTGTGAGAGCAAAGAGAAGTGCAGCTTTCCTAAGTGCTGTCAGACTTCTGTGTGGGGTTTCATTAGTTTTTCTCATCCTTTTAAAAGAGTAAGAGGCTTCTCAGAATACTCCCCTGCTGTGGAAATACCCCCCGAGTGTGAGCCTGACAGGAGATTCATATGGTACTAGATGGAAGTCAGACTTCAACCTAGAAACCGTGCACATTTTCTGTCTTGTCTGAGCCAGGGAAACAAACATGAACAAGGAGCTGTGAGAATTTTTTTTTTATACCAAAACAAAACAAAAAAAAAAAAAAAAGCCCCAACCACAAGTGCTGTTGCTGGGGAGTGGGAGCGTGAACCTGCCTCTTTGTGCGACCGAGTCGCTCGTCTCCACTGCGCATCCGCCAGCTGGGCTTTAACCACCTGTATCTCCTCCATCCGGCAACCTCAAGCGTGTGGCGTCCATGCAGCGCCCCGGGAGCCTCCCTCGGCCCCGGGAGCCAGCCGTGCTTCCCGCGGAGCTCGTGGCGGCGGTCACTGGGGCTGTGCGATGTTGAGCGGGATGGGAGAATGGAGAGGGACCCTAAGCTTCCTCGCATCTGCGCGTTCCTCACGCTATGGCTGCACAGGAAACATCGAGCAAAGCCCTGCAGGCTGCAGCTGCCTGCCCCCAGCCAGCTCTCCAGCCCGGTCAGTATTGCCACTAGCTCGCTCGGCTCGCAGGGGGCTGCTTTGCTTCAGCTTGTGTCGCTCACTGCTCATCCTGGCGGGCTGATGCTTCAGATGAATATTCGGAGCAGTCTGGTTTGCTTTTCTTTTTGCGCCTTATGGAATAGTTTGCTTAATGGTGCCATTGCGAGAAACTTATCTTGGTGCAAGCGAAGGCTGTTAGTGCTACAGATTGGTGGCCACAGGCGCTTTTGTGCTGGGGACTTGTTCTGGTGCGCAGCTGAACGAGCTGTAGGATCTGGTCTTCAGATTTGCAACTGTTGAATTGCAAGTTACTGGATGAGTCCCTGGGAGGAAGCCTCCCTTGTGTCAGCAAGATGCCAAACGGCATCTCAGAGATTTTCTCAGAAAGCTATCAACAATGTCTCCACAGATGCCGCTTTTGGTCTAGTTGGCGTGTGTATATGTTTGCTGATATGGTCTGGCTGGCAGGCTGGGTATGCAAATCTCTGCCTGCCGTGAGATACGGCTTGGGCTGCTGAAACCACTTGCAGCTAAACACACCGGGTCTTGCCATTGGCCAGGGCAAAGAGTTCCTGCTGTGGTACAAGGATGGGTCCAAATGTCTTGGAGGTGGATGCAAGTGTTTGTGTTAAATGTTCCTCCCTGCATAGGTGTGTGAAGCTACGGGGTGAAATATGCTACAGTTACACAAGTGCTGATGCTGCATAGACTTGCATTCTTTCTAGTGTCTTCATGAAGATGGCAGGAGGGGAGGGAAGCAGCCCTGGCAGCCAGCAGCCAGCCCTATCTTGACCCAGCTGACCTTCAGGGTATTTAGGATACAGACTGTTCCTTTTACTGTGTTTAATGGTTTGTTTGACCCTGCGCAGCCTGCTTCTGCACCTGAGTGCTTTGACCACAAGGTGGGTGGGGTGGTCGGAGCCCCTCAGGTGTGCTCACATGCAGAGTTCCTACAGCTCCCAGCTGGTCCCATCCCCGGGTCTCTCCCCAGTGAGAGAGACAAGGTGGAAGGACCAGCAGGAGGAGTGAGAGGCCGTGGAGACCTCTGGGCTAACTCTCTGTTGGCTAGAAATGGGAAGCTGTTTGTAACCAACAGCTGTGTGCCGTGGACTAAGCCTCCAACTGAAACCAGAAGTGTAAGGTGGCTGTTTTAAGCTGGGAGATCGTATGGAACATGAGAACTTGTTGTTACAGGGATTATAAGATCTTGACTGTGGTCACTGAGATGAGCATAGGAGCAGAAGGCAGGATAACGTGGGGGCAGCTTCTGTCCTGCCGCTCTCTCCCCGTGCTCGGGCAGTACGTGCTGTACCGCTGGGAGCATGGGTTTCTCTGCTAGATCTGAGTGTCTGAGCAATGCGGGATCCTGAGAAAGCAAAGCTACCAACAAACACGGAACAAAGCCACTTCCTAATCTAGAGAAAAGCCAAGCATGAGAGTGGGGAAGGAAGGGTGCACGGTGCTGTGCTGCAGGTAGGCAACCACATCCGTGTGCTTGGCAAGGCTGCCCTCCCCGAGAAGGTACTCGGAGGGTGGGGAGTGGGCTGGGGTTCAGCATGTGGGGGAGGCAGAGGCTGAAGCTTGGTTCCTGTTGTTTTTAAAAGCTGCTTTGATTAGGTGGGTTCCAGAGCAAGTATCTGAATAGTTTTAGAAAAGGAAGTTGTTGTTGTTTTTTTTCCCCAACTCAGCAAGAGGAAAATCTAAATAGTAATTCCGGCTTTCTGGCACTCTGACAGCCACACCTGCCCTAGGGTCAGAGATCAGCCAAGTTTAATGCCCTTTGGAACATAATTGCTGGCCTTTGGGTCCAAATAGCAACCAGACCTTGTCTAACACTGGATAACGTGGGGCTGAAGTGCTAAGAAACCTGGACTTGCCCTTACAAGACGTGTGGCCACAAGGGATTTCTGGCCTGAGTAAGATTCATGTCTGTAGGGGAAGTTGGCTCCAGCCTGCCCTGGGGGCTGTCCCTGTAGTCAGCCAGGGGAGGTGCTGGAACAGGTCTAGTTCAGAGGGAACCTAGGTGTGGACCCACTGGCTAGGTATAATCTGTGAGGAGCAGAAGAAAAGGCACAGCTGGAAGGCTAGCGGTGTGAAAGGTCTCTTTCTGTTTGGAGATGGAAATAGGAAGCAGCACAAGGTGTTCCTGTTGGGCTGAATTCTGGGCTTTATGCACCAGAGGTATGGACAAGTTTTGCTGGGGAAAGGAGGTATTTCCACATCACCCCAATGTCTGTGGCTAGTCAGACCGCTCTGGTCTAGCTTTGTTGGTAGGTTTATTCTAGGTACTGCTGATTAGGTCTCTTTCATCTTTTTTTTTTTTTTTTTTTAAATAAAAGAATGTGTTTTAAACAAAACATGTGCCAGAGACCTTGGCTTCCCCTCAATCTTTTTGAAGGCTTGAGTCTGTTAAAAAGCATCATCTGTATGTGCTGAAGATGCACTAAGACTTATGTTGCAGAGTTGCTCAGATTGCTGAGCAGATGGGCTCCAACATGTCTGATTTTTGCCAGCCCTGGCCGTGTTTTGACAACAGTGCTGTATTTTTGTGTTGTGGGATTTTTAGTGGCATAAACACTCCTGTTTTTGCCACCAGTGCCTTAAAAAGGAAGGTGCTTTTAAGCACTCTTCTGAAATGCAGTTCAAAGAAGTGCAACACCTCTGGTGCAAGGACAAAGGAGTGTAGCGTTTGGGGAGAGTGTGGGATATTTAACAAGGCTGCCTGGTGGAAGCCTACCAGTGACTTATTTGTTCCAGATGTTGAAGCCAGGAGATACCTGTGACAAGCACCAGCTTTTATGGTTCTCTCAGATGTGGTTCCTGTGAGTCTGTAGCTACAATCCTTGTTCCTTAATTCGATAAGGCTTTTTCCCCCTTGTTCAGGAGGATATTCCCAGTCAACCGTGTCCCCTCTTTTTCAGGGCGAAGGTGTTGTGAAAGAAATCAACATCACGCACCATGTGAAGGAGGGCTCTGAGAAAGCCGATCCTTCGCAGTTTGAGCTTCTGAAGGTTCTGGGCCAAGGCTCTTTTGGCAAGGTGAGTTCAGTTCTTCCTATGTGTCATGCCAGATAAGTGATCTTGAGAGAGGAGATGACAAAAGGGACTGTCCCCAGCATAACCACTTTCCTGATTCGCACCAGATCGTGGCTGGTGAGAATCTGACTGACAAGCCACTTAGCAAATGGCTGCTTCTAATTTGAAGGCAGCTGTAGAGATGCCTTCTCATAAAGACCAGGCTGTATGTCCAGAGCTCCCCTGTAATTCTTTTTTCAGATGAATTTCAGCTGAAATCCTCCTTTCAGGAGGAAAGGAGTAGTATCCTGCTTGTGAACGCAGGTGGGGGGAGAGATGGGCAGAGGGACCTCCTGCAGCCCACTCGCTGGCTGCCAAGCTGCTCGGTCAAACTGAGGACCTGGAGGACTGGGGCATGCCTCTCCCTTCTCAGAAGTGATGCTGTGTGCTGGGGCTGGTTTTGGCCCCTGTTTACGGTCCAGTTTCCCTTCTGTGAAGAGGGAAGGAAGTAGCCTGTAACTCTTATCTATTTCGAAGTGCAAATAATTCAGGTCTTTTGCAGACCGTCTGCTCCCACGTTAAGTCTTCAACTTCATGTCCGTCAGTTACCATCGCTAACAGTGAGGGCTTGTACAGGAGTGGGTGCTGATGTCTGTGCAGATGCAGCAGTGGGCTTTATTGCAAAGAATGGCAAAGGCTTTTGAAGCTGCCTAAAACCAGGTAGTACAGCACATCAGGGAAGGGAAGGAGGTAAAAATCCAGAAAGGATTTCTGAACAATGAGTTGATCTTGCTGTCAAACCGGTGTGTCACCAGGAGGCTTTGTGGTACATTGAAGCATCAAAGTGAGTCTCCCTGGATGTTGGACACTGACTGGCAGTGTTGCAGGGGCTGAAAGTGGGTATGCTGACTTCTGTTCTGTAGTGCTGCTTCAAGCTAAGAACACAAAGCTGGTCAGGACTCTTAGTCACAGCTCTTAGGCATCAGTCACAACCCCATGGTAACTGCAGGAAAGAGCAGGAGGTGTGGAAGCCTGGAGGAAGAAAATGCAGTATGAAAGCATGAGTGCTGTAATGGCTGGAGATAGGGTATATGGAGTCCACACACAGCACTTTCCTGAAAACCTCATGGGGTTTCACATGGAGAGCTTGAGGTACAACTTACCAGTCCTGTGGCCATCTGCTGCTTAGGGTTGCTGTGGGGTTTGCCACTCTGGGAGGCATCCAACTCCCAATGCTAATATTTAGTGCTCAGCTCATGTGTTCTTCTTCTGCCTCAGGTTTTCTTGGTAAGAAAAATAACACCACCAGACAGCAACCACCTCTATGCTATGAAAGTGCTCAAGAAGGCAACATTGAAAGGTAGGAGAGTCTTACTGCAATGCTCTTTTCCTCCATGTCCTGAAGAGCGCTGGGGAGTTGCACTGGGAAAATGTCACAGCAGTCACTGCTGGCCCTAGGGTGATATGGGTGAAAGAGAAGTATCTTTGCCTCAGCCAAAGGTAAAGATACCTTTTCTTTCTGTCTCTGAGACCACAGCTGCAGTGCTGGAGGTAGAAAAGATCTGCGTCAAACTGCCTGATATTAAAAGGCTTAGGGCTAGGGACACGGCTGATACCAGGGTACTGTGTGCCTTTTTCAGTGCCTGAGCTGTTTCTCTCTTTTCCCACAGTGCGTGATCGTGTAAGGACAAAGATAGAAAGGGATATCCTGGCTGATGTAAACCATCCATTTGTGGTGAAACTCCACTATGGTGAGTGCAAAGCTGGTTGGGACACAGGGAGAGGGGGCACCCAGCTAAGCTTCCTAGCCAAGGGCTGCAGCCCTGAGCAGACACTGACTGACACTACTACAGGCGTACCTGCTGTGAGCAGGTAGCAGGCTGCTTGGAGGCTGCTGAGAGATTCTCGTGATCCCTAACAGGTTTCAGGTACCTGAAATGGTGAAGAGGCCTGTATCAGTCTGTATCCCTCAGTGGCTGTGCTGCTCTGGAGCCTTCACAATCCCCTTAAAGCAAATCCTTATCCAGAAAGGCCTTTGGTCTCCTGCCCACTCTTGCTATTGCATGGGGAACCAGGGCATTGACCAGGAGAAGAGGTTTAAGCGTCAAACTCTTAGGATTAAAACATTAATTCTGGAGAAACTGAGAAAGCAGAGTCAACTGGTCAAGCCAGAGTATGGCAGGATTAATGCTCTGACTCTGAGGAAACTGAGGACACCTTCTTTCCCTATAAAATGACCAGTGTATCTCTTGGGAAACAGCCCTTTCAGTAGAGCATCACTGGCTGAAAGGGAACAAATTCCACATAAAATGACGCTTTTCTGCAGTGCCACTGTGTTGCTGGTGAGCTTCCATTAAAACATCATGGGCAGGCTATCTCATTTACCCCAAATAATTAGCTCTACGTGTATTTAACCTGCTAACGATGGAGAGCATCTGCACAACTGAAGCCATTGGGATTTAAGTGATTAGTGTAACACCATTGAGCTTTCTCTGAGCAGAGGGGTCTGATTCCTGCTCTGGCTTGTGTTTCAGCATTCCAGACGGAGGGGAAGCTGTATCTCATCTTGGATTTCCTCAGAGGAGGTGACCTTTTCACTCGGCTTTCCAAAGAGGTGGGTATACTCTGGTATCGCGGTGGGTTCCTGGGGCTCTCAGTTCACGTGTGCTTAACTGCCCGGAGAAGCGATTGACCCTTGCAAAGTCTTTGAGAGGGATGGAAAAACCCTCCAACCCGCTTCTAGCCCACAGCTGGCAATAGGAGCGGACGTCTCGGGAACCCTGTCCTCTGGCAGAAAAGCACCAGCATAGGAGGCACATCTCACCTCCTCAGCAGCTTCTGCTGAGCACCACGTTAAGAATGAAAACAAGCAAGTGCCGTGTTCTGCTGCAGTGTTGTCTAGAGGTGTCGTTTCACTGGGACAGGGTGAGGGCACAGAATGGGAGGGGTAGCAAGAAGTTGTGCCAGATGAAGCCAACTGGGAACATAACCTGGTTAATGTAAACAAAGAGGATTTAAAAAAAAACTCTCTGCTACCTAGCAACCTTGTTTATATTTTTGTAATATTGCTGCTTTAGTGTTGGTGCTCAGTTGATACTTTAGGATGGTGGGCAAAGCCTGGGAAACTTAGGTCTGAAAAGGCACAAGGGAGTAACATGGATGTGAAAGGTGTTGCATGGGTGCAGCTGAGGTGGTCCTGCTGCCAGGGTTATAACCCCTGCGCCTGTCTGCTTCCTCTCCCTTACCGCAGGTAATGTTCACAGAGGAGGACGTGAAGTTCTACCTGGCAGAGCTGGCGCTGGGACTCGACCATTTGCACAGCCTGGGAATCATATACAGAGATCTCAAACCGGAAAAGTATGTGTGGCACAGCTGAGACAGGGATCCGAGTTCAGTCCC
The DNA here is from genome assembly GCA_013399115.1 of Anseranas semipalmata. NCBI lineage: Eukaryota > Metazoa > Chordata > Aves > Anseriformes > Anseranatidae > Anseranas > Anseranas semipalmata. The sequence continues at coordinate 22,868 of VXAA01006294.1, read as the reverse complement.
AAGCCTGTAGTCAGAACACAGCCTTATTCCACAAAGCCAAAGCTGAATAATGCCCCTAGGCCAACCAGATGGAAGGCAGTAGAGCAGATCAACAAGGCTCTTGCTCCTCACATCAGCAGTAACGGCCAGGAGCACTGTGGAGGCAGCATGTGTGCACCACATGTCTGAGCATTAATCCTCAGCCAGCTCTGGGCTCCAGCTTTAAGCAATCGAGAGCCTTTGGAGGAAAAAGGCACCACGCTGGGCCTCTGAAGAGGTGCATACCAGCTGCGTGACTCAGTTATTCTTACCTGGGGTATGTGGGGGATCAAAGTTGATATAACCTGTGTGGCTCAATTGTTCAACGTGAAGTTGAGCGTGTAGAGAGAAGGGAGCTGCTTTCTCTGGGGATGGATACCTTGGGGATGGAGTTTAAAGCACTGGGGTTGGAAAGGACAGATAGCTTTCTCCCCTGGAGTTCTAGGAGCATCTCTGATCAGCCTCTGAGGCATGTGCTGGTTCCCAACAGCCATCTTGTAACTAATAACTTTTTTTTTTTTTCCATCCATGCTGCAGCATCCTCCTGGATGAAGAAGGACACATCAAACTCACAGGTAAGGCACTCCGCGAAAACATTGTGCTCCAGCAAGCTTGGTTCTTGAATTATGGAGCTTCTCTTAGACCTCTCCACTCCGTGTCAGAGCAGGTGGGCACATGCTAACAGTTTTTCTTATACGTAGATTTTGGCTTGAGTAAGGAGGCTATTGACCATGAGAAGAAAGCTTATTCCTTCTGTGGGACGGTGGAATATATGGCACCAGAAGTTGTGAATCGTCAGGGCCACTCCCACAGTGCTGACTGGTGGTCGTATGGGGTGTTAATGGTACGTACCAAACCACTGGGTTTGGAAACCTGGCTTCTCAGCCACTTCTCAAGTGGTAGCTCTGAAATACCCTTACATGATTCTGCATGTCTAATAGATGTGCTGACCTGGGGATGTTCTCAAAGCTCCCTGAAAGGACTCTGTAACGGGCTGTTCAGGCAGTGTGGGCTTCCAGCCAGGAACACGTTTCTCAGGGGAGGCAGAGCTCCTGCGGCTGTCCCAGTGAGCGCCTGGGCTGTGCGGTGTGGGGTGTGCGTGTGGGTATCCGTGTCAGCCCCAGTGCTGGGATGTTGGTTGCTGTGCGGATCTGGTGCCACCATCTGGCAGTTGGTGAATCCAAGGGCTCTTAGGAGCAGGCACTGGCTTGAACATATCCCTGCTACAAACTTGGTGATACCAGGCTCCCTTCTGAGAATATGAGGTCTGCTATCTTTTTTCAGAGCTAGGCTTTTGATCACTTGCAAGGCTTTTGCTAGCTTTGGAGAATTCCCAGATGAAGGTGTAATGAGATCTGTGCAACCCTCAGACTTGCTCATACATGTGACCTCCCCTTGTTCTCTTTCCTTCCCAGTTTGAAATGCTCACTGGCTCACTGCCTTTCCAGGGGAAGGATCGTAAGGAGACAATGACCCTCATCCTGAAGTAAGAGGAGTTTCTTTTTCATGTGTGTATAAAGAGGCGAGCTTGTTGTTCTTTGAGCACGTTGCAGTTTGGGGGTTCTCACAGCTTAATGACATTACTTGGCAAGTGGTTTGGTATCAACAGTTAGTTTGAAGGGTGCAGTATAAAATACCACACTGTTGTACTTTCGGGGGTGGAGCTGCTGCAGTTGGCTTGTGGGTTGACTTCTTTAAACCTGCAACTGATTGCATAACTTCCTCTCTAGAGCAAAGCTGGGCATGCCTCAGTTCCTGAGCTCTGAAGCACAGAGCCTCCTGCGAGCCCTTTTCAAAAGGAATCCAGCCAACAGATTAGGTAAGACATTTTTTGTTTCTGAATACACCTGATGCTGTATCTGGGCCTCTCACATCATAGCGGGTCAGCAGCATGTTCACACTTGTACTAGGTTAATGGACTTGTTTTATTACAGCCAGGTTCCCTGTAATACCTGGTTGTGTTGCATACGTGGTAGTAGCTTTCATTTTGTTGGCAGTCCTGATTAAATGTGCATCTTTCAGGTTCTGGTCCAGATGGGGCAGAAGAGATAAAGCGCCATCCTTTCTACTCTACTATTGACTGGAATGTGAGTATCAGAAATACAAAAGCAAACTTCCACACCATGCAGGGCAAGTAATGCAGTTCTGTTGACTGCAGTAATAGCAGTTGTGATGCTTGCAGACTGACCAGCGATGGGAGTGGTACCAATCCATGTTTCCATCTATTCTAGTTACCCTTTCTGAAACTAGAATTCTGTTTGTCATGAGAATAACTGTCTCATACCTGAGTTGCCTATGATCTCCTCCTGGTTTGAATTTACTGATCTCTCAAAAGTAAGACGCAGGTTATAATTGGGGTTTGGCACAACAGGAATTGCCTTGCACAGATTAGGAAGGACTCAGGGAAACGTTTCTGGCTAGGAGATGCGTTGTTCTGTACAGAGAAGCAGGGTGATAACTGAACCTGGATTTCCCAATTGCTTCTGGCCAACTCCCTACTTTACCACATAATTTTGTTTCTTCCCTGTTTTCCCTCACTTCGTAAGTGATTTTGAAGAGCTGTTTTTTAATGCTTTCAAGGCACCCAGCAAGCTGCTAGAATGAACCTCCAGCAATGCTGTCAAGCTTATTTCAAACTTTTGCTTCAAGAAGCAATTTGAAAAGGATACTTGCAGAGGTGCTGGGATATGAATGTCCTCCTAGGGCATTTCCTCTGGCTGTCCCTGGAGATACATGTGACAGCAAAGTGTTAATGGGAGTTAGAAAGCAGTAGAAGGGCCTGGTGAAGTAATTATTTTATGGATACTGCTTTTGGAGTGGGGCCAAGTTGTACATAGAACACTTTTTTTTTTTTTTCTTGAATAATATATGATAGATGGTAGAAATATTTCTCCCATCTATCATATATTATGGTAGAGTATTTCTCCACAAACAGACTCAAAAGTACCCTACTGGCAAAGAAGTCATCCCCCAAACTGCTGAGCTGTAGTTAAATACTAAGCCACAGAGCTGTTTCTGGTTTTGCAAAGTCTCTTAGCCTGTCATTCCTAGCAACTCTTTACACCCTTCTGAGCACCTTGACCTATCAGCATTTTCAAGCTGTCTTTATTTCGCAGAAGCTGTACCGAAGAGAAATCAAACCGCCCTTCAAGCCTGCAGTAGGCCAGCCTGATGACACCTTTTATTTTGACACAGAATTTACATCACGTACACCAAAAGGTTTGTATGAATTTATGCAGCCAAAGCTTCCTGCTGTGGAATAATACTTTACAGCTTAATACTGGCTTGTCTATGCCATTAGGGCAAGGTTTGCCTCCTTTTAGTGCTGCCAGCTTCAGATAGGGGCACCATAGTGCCATATGGCAGTCCCAGCCATAGATATACAGGGTGTTATTGGTAAGCTCAGTGCTGCATGGTATGACTCTTGTCTGGAATAACCTAAAGAGGAGCCATAGCTTCTGGGGAGCAAGGGGAAGGCTTCTGCTTCCACAGGGCTAGCCCTTTTCAAGTTTTCTTTGAACTCCTGTTGCAGATTCCCCAGGCATCCCCCCTAGTGCAGGGGCCCATCAGCTCTTCCGAGGCTTCAGTTTTGTGGCGACTGGATTGATGGAGGATGGCAAGGTGAAACCTGCCCAGTCCCCTCTGCATTCAGTGGTACAGGTAAAAAGTGGGGACAGAGGAAGAACTGTTCTGAAACTGCAGTAGCTCTCCAGAGTACTCCAGAGTGGGTCTGCGGGACCTCTGTGCTGTTTGGAGCAGGGCTAAAGGAAAGCCTGAGACAGTGTTATTCTGTTTTGAATTCTTGCATCTTGTTGTTCTTTCTTTTCTATTGACTGTCATGTGCAAAGGTCATCCGGGCACTTTGAGTCTGTTTGCTTTCCTCTCTCCAGGTGGACCCATGCTAGTGGGAGGTCTGTGTGAATGCTTGCAGGTTGAAAGGTGCCACAAAAATGCACCATGCTAGATGCAGATAGTGTTAGCCTACTGACCTATATTTGCCTTGTTCTCTTCTCCTCCCTCTCCCCAGCAGGGAGGAGAAGCTGTGGGATGTAGCAGACAGCAGTCTGTCAGTTTGCTCTGTGTTGCAGTTAACTCATCAAGTTGCACAAACTGTTCCCTGAACTCTCCCAGCTCATCAGCTCTCCACTCTCCTGTTGCAGCAACTGCATGGCAAGAATGTCCAGTTCAACGACGGCTACGTGGTGAAGGAGGCAATTGGTGTTGGCTCCTACTCAGTGTGTAAACGCTGCATTCATAAAGCAACCAACATGGAGTATGCAGTGAAGGTCTGAGATTTACAGTCTAAACTGAACTCCCCTGTTAGATTTCTGTTCATCTCCGTGATGACCAGAATAATACCAAAGAATGAAATTGCTTTCCCTGCTTGTCTGGGACCTAAATGTACAATTTTTGTGCTTACATAACTGCATGAGCCTTCTTATCTAGTGTTCTCCTTTCTCACGGAAGGAGGACAGCATCTTGCCTTTTTTTGCAAAGCTTGCTGTGGCTATGTCAGATCTTAACAGATAAGCTAGACATAAAACGTTGGGGTTTGGGGACACAAAACTGATAAAGCAACTAGGGGATTTCTTGAGCTTATTGCTACAGACGGCAGGGGACAGGGAACGGGTATAGTACAGTATCTCTGCAGCACTCCAAACATTCAGCTTGTTTGATTTTCCCTGGCCACTTTCCCATCCAGTTGAGGATAATGCTTATCCATGCTCTTGCAGGTTATTGACAAGAGCAAGCGAGACCCTTCTGAGGAAATCGAAATCCTCCTGCGATATGGGCAGCATCCAAACATCATTACCTTGAAAGACGTGAGTGTAACTTGAATGACTTCTCTTGCATATTGGTTTATGAAGTGCAGACTGGTCTGCAGGGGGGCAGAATGCAGCTCCAACATGGGCAGCCCAATGGCACTGCTCATCATATCACTCTGGGGTGGGGAAGCATCCATGTAGTACAGGTTCCACCTCTGCATTGTTGATTTCTGTCTGTTTCTTGGTAGAAATACAACAGGGAAGCTTGGGAAGCAGTTTTTGATTAACCACCTCCATATTTGCTTTGGTAGGTTTATGATGATGGGAAGTATGTGTATCTGGTGACTGAATTGATGAGAGGAGGGGAGCTGCTGGATAAAATCCTCAGACAGAAATTTTTCTCAGAGAGGGAGGCCAGTTCGGTCCTGCACACGATCTGTAAAACAGTGGAATATCTGCATTCTCAAGGGGTGAGTATGGTTACATCTGTTTTCCTAGGCAGCTGCCTGGCATTGCACTACACTTTCTCTCCTCCAGAGAGTAACCATGCCTGTCAAGACTATTGTTTCTTGTGTTGCTGTCTTGGCGAGCCAGATGTGGGACCAGAGCAGGGGTTGAGTATCTTGATGCAGCTTCAGACCTTCATCTTCTTGGGGTATGAGAATGGCACTTTCTTTGTTCTGCAGGTAGTTCACAGGGACTTGAAACCCAGCAATATCCTCTATGTGGATGAGTCAGGAAACCCAGAAAGCATTCGCATTTGTGACTTTGGCTTTGCCAAGCAGCTGAGGGCTGAGAATGGCCTTCTCATGACTCCTTGTTATACTGCAAACTTTGTGGCACCCGAGGTAAGCACCTTACTGACTTGAGACTTCGGTAGCTCTCGCTTCCCTCCCCAAGACTGTGTTCTTACTCTGCACAGATAGGTCTAACTCATGCCTGTTCTGGCACATTTTGTCTTGGAATAGGTACTTACAGAAATAACAGTACTTGTAGTACTGAACAAGTATGGGGTCTCCAGTGCAGTTGCAGTGTAGTCCTCCAACTTGCACTGTCCTTACCTCTGCAGCTGCTGGGGGCTCTGCTTAGGGTAGTGAGACTTTAAAATCCCAGTGATTTTGTAGGCTGCTTCTCTTCCTGATTAACTGACCTGTTAAAAGAGGCGGGATTATTTTCCCTTCGTCTGTCTTGGTGTGGAAGAAAGAAAAAGCTGGGAAGCAATGGAGCATACATGCCATGTAACCACATTGGAACTTCTTTCTCACTTGTCATTTTGATGCAGCTGGGGGGTTTCCTCTGTTCTGTGAAACCAAAGTCTGATTTGAATGCTGACCTTTAGTCTGTGACTTTGCTGTTCAGTAGGGCTTTAGAAGCTTTGCATACAGACTGCATGCAGGGGTCATGCCACCCTTCACAAGCTGAAATGAGCTCAATTACAAGAACCAAACACACTTTTTCTCCTGTGTTTATTCTGTCCAGGTACTAAAGCGCCAAGGCTACGATGAGGGCTGCGACATCTGGAGCCTGGGAGTTCTCCTTTACACAATGCTTGCAGGGTAAGTGCTTCCGTCACGTTGGAGGGCAACAAAGGGGACTGCGATCACCTTGCTCTGAGACGTGCTCCGCTGTGCTAGTTGGACCTCTCCTCGTTGGTCACTGCTACCTGGAGTCACTCCCTGGCCTGGACACAGGACAGTAAATCACATGCTTGTTCTCTTCTCTCCCCAGCTGCACTCCATTTGCAAACGGGCCCAGTGACACTCCAGAAGAGATCCTGACCCGAATAGGCGGGGGGAAGTTCTCTGTCAGTGGAGGCAATTGGGACACTATTTCTGACATGGCCAAGGCACGGTTTGATATTCATCTGCATTACATTAAAGGGTTGGGGTCAAGCATGGCCAGTTGCTGTGAGGCGAGTTCAAAGCAGGGTGGGGAGGGAGGGCAGAAGAGAGAGGAGAAAAGCAGCAGTGCAGCTTCTACCCCATACACATCTTCCCCATAAACAGCTCAGCAGCGTGCCTCTGCCTGCTTTGTTCTAGCTCTGGCTGTGAATATTTGCATGCAACACCAACCTCATGCTTGACCCATGCTGGGTTTGTCGCTGTGTTATACCTCCCAGGCCCACTGAAAACATATTTTATACAAAAGGAGATTGATGTCTGGGGTCTTTAAACTTGTCCTCTGAATTTAAATCCTAATTTGGGAACGGGTGGGTGGTATTTTTTCTTTTAAAGTATGAAGTCTTCCAAAGTCTCACTTTCCAAATGATGCCGTTAGGATCTGGTATCAAAGATGCTTCACGTAGATCCTCACCAGCGCCTAACAGCCAAACAGGTCCTGCAGCATCCGTGGATAACTCAGAAGGATAGCTTACCCCAGAGCCAGCTGAATCACCAGGACGTTCAGCTTGTAAAGGTACAAAATCTGGGCTGGGTTCCTGGTATACCCTGGGCTCTTTGGAAAGCAATAGTCCTGCTAACCTTTGGTGATAGTGTTGTGGGCAAAGCAGGGTGGAAGGTTGTAGAGCTGTGGGCCAGGAGAGGCAATACAGACCTTTTTTGTCAGGAAAGCTTAAGAAGGTTCTTTAACTGCATGTCAATAAGGGAGGGAGATTTAAAGAAAAAAAGAAAGATGCTTCTGGCTTTGTTTGTGGGTCTGGCTACTCTGCTCCTTCATCTTGTAAAGCCTCTTCTACATCTGAATGACTTCTTGTGCCTTCTCTCCAAGGGGGCGATGGCTGCCACATACTCTGCACTGAACAGCTCCAAGCCAAGCCCCCAGCTGAAGCCCATCGAATCTTCCATTCTGGCACAGAGGCGGGTGAAGAAACTTCCTTCCACCACACTGTGAAACTGGGGCAGGCTGCAGCAGCACGGTGCAGTACAGTCATACCAGACTTTGCATGACCTACTGAAGACAGGGGGCAGGAAATTGGGCAGTCAGTGCCTGCAGAGGAGCTCCACTGAGGACTTTTTCTCAAATCCATGTCAAGGCCAAGTGCCTTCTGCCCCTGAAAGACTGGCTCCTCCTTGTGTGGACTGATCTTTGCTGAGAGAACTTCACTGTAAAACTTTTTCGAAGTGTAAATTGTCAATTTTTAAAGACATCCATCTGTGTATATGAGAACTAGAATGTATAACTGATGTCAAGTGGCACTAAAAAGCAGCTCTGATTCACCCTTTCCCGTGTAGGGCCAGATATTTGTTGTAGCTACATCATTTCTTGGAATTGATCTGTTCCAACGCCAATGCAGCTGGAAGACTGCATAATGTTTGGGATTTAGGCTTTGGGTTTTTCCTCCCTTGAAACTCTGGATGCCCTTCCCAAAGTCAAACTTGCAGTCTCCTAGCCAGCAGCACTTGTGTTTGTAAAGACCTTCGTTCCCCTTCAGCCCGCTGTGTGCGTGTGTGAGTGTTCAGAGTGTAAGGTCGATTTTCAGACTCAGTTTCTTCCCTTCTCTTCTGCCCTCCCCTGGGCCACGCAGCAGTTCTCTGATCAAAATAAACCACATGTTTTCCAAACACTCCCGTAGATGCTCAGATCTCCAGAATACCTGCTAGGTTTGGCTCATTCCTTCCCCCTGCCCTCCCATCCTCGTGTGAACTCACCCCAGGGCTCCCTGGGGATTCTGTCACCCAAGCAGGTGTGGACGACAAAGAACCTTCTCCTCGGCAAAGCTGAGGCTTTGGGCTGGCTCTTACCAATTTTGGTTTTCCTTTCACTCAGCAGGAATCTATGAAACAAACCATCCTTTTTTAATTTAACTTTGTTCTACAGCTGGTAACTCAGGGTTTCTTTCTGAATTGTACAATAAACGTGTCATTCAGTTGACATTATTTTACTGACTGACTTTTAGCTGAAGAATAAGCGACCCCAGCCATTTCCCCATGTCATACAGGGATAATGACTCTTGCCTGCCTTTTGGGAGAGCTGCAAAGCTTTTTCATCTGGCCCTGTGATGAGAAAACCAGCAGTACTGTAATAGGGCTGCGTATTATGCCACCTTCTCTCAGGTGTAACACGTCACTTTGCAGTGGGAAATAACTAGAATTAGTTATGGAATAAGGCAGTAATCAATGTGAAAGGTGGCAGGATGTGGGCTGTGGAGGGGAACTTCTCTCAGGACATTTTAGTGTTAATAGAAACCAACGCTTGAAGGTAAACTCTGCTAGAAATAAATTCCAGACCCATTCTCACTTGCAGGGAATTGCTAGAGCTCTCCTGGCTTGGTGGTGGCTGTTCCTCGGGAGGAGCAGGAGAACTACGGAGACTACAAGTGCTCGAGAACGCGACTGAAGTCAGCAAAGGTTTTCACATGAATTTCTGCTACTTTTGCCTGGTCATATAACGAGAGGGGAAACTTTCTTGTTGCTTTGTCCTTTTGCTTAGTCCCAGTTGACTCTAAAATGGATAATTCCACCAAAAGAAATTCCTCCTCCTCTACCCTTGTCCAGGCAGATCCTGTTTTACTCCCTGGAGCAGCCAGTGAGAAGTGGAAATAGTCAGGATTTTTTTCAATATTTATTCCAAGTGCTGCCCGAGTGCCCAGTGCCTCTGAGAGGCGGAGGCCAGTGTCAATGCATGCTCCATCCTCTCACTGGGATTGCCACAGCCCGCAGCAGAGCTGGATTTAATGCTGTAATGCCAGATCCATGCCCTCGATCCGCCAGTGCTAGGTTGCCTCTGCTGTACTTGAGGAGTTAGCAAAGATAAATTCTTGGAATGGCAGCAGTTGTAGCGGAGGTGTTTGCTCTAATACGCCCAGCGGTTTCCTTGCGTCACAGGGGCTCGTCTGGGATAACGGGACTCTTGTGCTGAAGGAAACAGAGCCGTGGCCGCGCACAACGCCTTCCCTTCCAATACCTGCTCCTGGCACAGTGCTTGTGCTGGTGCCAGTGAACCTGCCTTGTGTTTACTACAACTGTGCGGTGACTCATGCCAGTGACAGCGTGTGCAAATTTTAGGTACCTTAAACAAGGACAGTCATTATAAACGGCTTTGTGGGGAGCTTGGGTCAGTCCCCTCGGGTGCTGCTGTGGCTAAAGCAGACACCGCAGCAACTTTTCAGGCTGTTTCCTACCTTGTGCTTCAAGGGGGAGGTCTGAAGCGGTCAGGTGGGTTTGGCGTGTTGGTAGCACCGGTCAGGATGGTCTTAAACCAAATGTTCGCCCTGCTTGAATGGTAGCATGCATGTTTGTATGAACCCGTGCGTGTCTTCAGAAACCAGCCAGGAACAACACTGCACCCTGGGCTTAATCCTCCCTGCACTGGTGGTGCTGTGAGGCCAACTGGGGACAGCTCCGAGCTATTGAGGAGAACCAGGGACAGAGCACGGCCGGCTGCTGTGGGGCGCTGAGCGGGGGAGCCCTGTGGTCAGTGCCAGCTGTCCCTGGGACCTCCAACACCACCAAGAACAACAAATGCAAAGGGCTGCACCTTGCTTTCTGGGGTGTTTTTAACCAAGTTGTTATGAGTGGTCCTTCCGTAAGTTAACTAAGTTTTGACTTTTAGTTCCAAATCAACTAAGTGCTGTTACTTTTTTAATTCCAGTGCTCAATAAAAATGGACTTGTTGATCTTTCTGTGTACAAGAACTGTAGGTATTTGTATGGGTCAGGTGGGCTTCATTGTTCCCTTTGTGGTTTTCTCCTGACAGTATTTCCCAAAATATAGTTGGGACCAACTGCTGTCATCTTAATTGAGATTGCATTACTTGGGGTGCAATTACTTGGGGTGCGTTACCTGGGCTGGGCTGGGCCTCTTAAACCTGTTGGGGAGAGCCTGCAGATGGCTTAGAGAAGACCAATGGTCTGTTCTCACAAGAGTTTGAGGCCATTCAGCTCTAACGTGGGTCAAAGAGGATGTACAGGCTACCTTTCTTCTCGATTTGGAAAGAGACAGAAATGGGTTTAACTTTAACACATACAGAAATCTTTAGAAGGAAAACTGCTTGTGTTATTTCAGGTGTTTAATAGGCAACTTGACCTTTAAGATTTTGTCCTATGCATTTATATGAAAGCTCAAGGGAGCAGAAATCCCAGAATCCAGCCTCTAATAGCTGAGTTTACCTGGAATTAACCTGTGCAGAAATATCGTGTTAATCCACAGACAAGTAGCCTGGAAATAATATTGAACATCTCTCTTTGTATGAGTCCAGCTTCTATATAAGAATGGTTGAGCTTTCCAATTTTGGGGGGCGTAAATCAGCAATGTTTTCTGTTGTAAAAGAGGTTGACCTGGCTGAGAGGCTGTTTTCCTCCTTCCCACTGTGTAAAGTAGTTGTGCCTTCCCCTTAATGATGTGGTGCTGACCTCTGTCAAATTAAACAGAGCACAAATAAATGTATTTTGGCCTGGTAAATATTCCCATCTTGAGCACTCAGGCTGTCTTGAAAGCTGAAGGCTGGTAACTTTCTCAGCGATTGTCCTCTTTTTCTTAGTGAAATTTCACTGAGCAACTGATCTGCATTTTAAATGTCAGCCTGGCTAATGCAAACATCCTCTGCAAGTCCCCACCTTCCAATTAGTTCATGTAATTCTAACTTTTTCCCGCATCTTTTGCCATTTGTAGATGGGTGAGACACAAGCCTGTAGACAGCGCAGCTGGTGGCCTCCGGGGTGCCACCACCTCCTAGTGGCAGCCCCTGCCACCTTCCCAGGAAAGCAGAGGCTTCGGAAACACTCCGTGACTGCCAGCGTGTGTGACGGTACGTGGGGCGGATGCTGCGCTTTCATGTAATATTCAACAATTTAATCCCCCTTTTAAAGCAAAGACAACATTTAAAGTATATCAAGGTCTTCTTTTGCAAGTACACAGGGGGCTCTGAATAGAACCTTCATTCATGCTATGAAAGCTGGAGGTCCACTGCCACTCCATTTTCTTGCCTCTGGTTATTAAAACATCAAGCTGTCTGACTACTTAAGCTCAGCTAACTTGCTGCCTTCCTCCTTTTGTGCTACACTGGAACACCTGCCATTAATACTAATTCTACTCTGGAGAGAAACTCCCTTTCAGATATGCTTGTCTGAAAATAAATTGACATGTAAAAGGTCTCTTTTGTCAAGAAGTGCATGTAAAGTGCTGGGGTAAGAAGCTGATCGCTTACAAAAGGAGCCACTGACTCTTTAAATTATGAGTGTGAAGGGGGTTATAAATGTTAAATATGGGGGGTGATGTTCTAAATGGCCCGACGTGATACGACTAGAGAAGGATCACATAGCTGCGTCCTCTGTTTGTTATTACACTTCAAGATTTTGGATGTTTTTTTTTTTGTCTAAACCTGTGGCAATAAAAGTGCTGCATTGTCTCAGGGTGAGTAGCTGGACTCCATAGGAACCCATTTGGAGAAAACTTTTTTTTTTCAGAACATCTCCCAGCTTTTTAACACATGCATCAAAACCTAAGAGCATTGGTGATGAATACTTGATTTAGACGTTTAATGAACTCCAAGGCTCTGTTGTTTTTCCTGGGACAAAAATTTGTACCACTTTCAATTAGGAAGCAGCAGAAGAATCCTCGGTTAGAGTATTTATTCTATCATACAGGCAGCAATGTGAGACAGCAAAAGGTAAATATTTTCATTTTTGACAAAAAGAAAGGTTTTCTTTGTGTTCCTCGCACCCTGTGGAGTCTATGGCTCTCTCTTAAGAAAACATTTGTAAGTATGTTCTTTGGGTCAGGCTTGGGAGTGGAAGGATGCTGCTTCACAACCTGCTTTGGTACTGACAAGCCGAGCCCGCGGTGGCGGTGGGAGAGCGTCACGCTGCGGGAGCGTCCCGCTGAAGGGCTCCGTGCGCAGACAAAGCTGGGAGCAGCTCCAGGATCCCAGGACTGCGGATGAGGGTTCAGGGCTTGTGGCGTGGGCCTGGCTTCCAGCTACTGCTCATTGGCTTCCTGCATCTTCTAGTGAAGAAATAATTCACTTCATAATTAGGAACAAGCTGAAATATGTTCAGGGTTGAAAGAACAAAAGTGAGATGTGCCAATTACACAAACCCTTCTAGCTGAGCTGGTGTCACTTCTAGTTTATCAAACAAGCACAGACTCTTGTGTGATGGGTAGCTCCAATGCTGTCTTATTTTTAAACAGCAGATGGTGATAGAAACCTATAACAGGTGGAACCTCTTCAGTTTTATGTGAGAGATCAGAAGTAACAGCAATTTCTCGTTTCCCTAGGGGTAGTTCCTTCAGGAGATAAACAGCAAGCTGGCTATCGACTTGGATATTTATTACAGAAGGAAAAACTTTTGAATCACACATGTTCGTATGAAAGAAAGCAATTCTGGTTTGACTTGTTCTGGTTATAATAAAAGGAATCAGGTAACGTTCTTCATAATCCTCTGTTAGCACCTCTAAAAGAGAGGTGTAGCAGGGGGAATGAGCTGTGTTTGCTGGTGTGCCTCAAAATCCTGCTCCAATCTGCCATAGTCTATTGGTTTCTTGTATATGATAATAGCACTTCACAAGCTTAAAGTGTTTTATAAACATTTAATTACTGTAGCATTTGACTCAAAGCCAGAAATCTCTCATTCATCTGCATCTTGCAAGGTCTGTGAAAATGATATTCAAATTACAGAATTACAACAAGGGTTGAGTTCAAACTTCACTTACAAAAGCCTCCGTTAGCTGAGATTTGTGAGCATCGCCTGTCTTCGCTTCCAGATTTGCAAAGCGAATTCCTTCCTCAGCAGTGGAAACGGTAAAATGTTTTTGCATGCCTACAGCTTTGAGGATTTGCCAGCACCCCAGGACAGGGAGCTGCATTTAATCGTTTTAGGGGGACGCTGTGCTAACGTCCCCTCGGCCCGTGCTGTGCGAACTTCTGAGGCAGGCAGGGACTTCAGTTATGTCTGGACAAGGGCCCTGTTCGATGCCCAGTCCCCGTAGTGTCCTTTGCTGTCCTACCTAGTAGGAAAATGATTATTTGTTAAAAGTTTCTCTTTTCTCTATCATCAAACTATTTGCAATTGTAACGTGGCTTCTCCACCCCAACCCCAGCTCTACTTTTTAGAAAAGGCGGAGAGATGCAGGCGTACAGGACGGTTTTCCTGCTGCCCCATCTGCACGCCCCCAGCCTGCCCTGCTCCGCGGATCTGAGCCTGCCGGGAACGGGCTTTGTGACAGCGAGTGGAAGCAGCGCTGGAGGTAAAAGAGCTTGTGTTGGATGAGTAACTCCTATCTAACCGTCTGCCTCTTCCGCAGCTCCCTTTTCTGTACAGCAGGCTCTTAAAGGCAGACTCGGTGTGCCATATAAAAATCATCTACTTTCCATGAAGAAAGAGAGACTTGTTGGCGGGCCGTACACGTGCTCTCTTGGATGCGAACGCTTGCTGCTGGGCAGGGCAGGGGGCCCAGCTGAGACGTGGTTTCCCTGCCAGAAACGGTAATTCTGACAAGGTATTTTGAGCAGCGCTTTAATAAATGCCATTGCTGGCGATCAGATCCTTCTGAGTGCGACAGATCGCTCGTTGCAAGGCCCCGAATCGCGCTCTCTTGGGTGAGTTTGGGCACACGAGAGCAGCAGCTCGCGAGGAGGAGCAGGAGCGGAGCAGGGCAGGGAGCTCTGCTGGTGCTTCATTAAAGCCGGCTTTTCTCCTTGCGGCAGCGCAGATTTCACCGGGCCCGCCTCCCAGTTCCAGCTGCCGGGCTCCAACGCTCTGATCTGTGCACGGGGTGCACTGCTAATTATGGAGGCAATTCCCATGGATACAAGGAAGGATTGGCTGTACCGGCAAAAGTGATCCCAGCTGGGGAAGTGGGGAAGGAAAACGTACGTGTTGAAATATTCGGGAAGAGACTTCAAAAGTTTCTGGAGATGTAGGTGAAAAACATTTCTGGTGTTACTGCACCCCAGCGTGTAAATCATCGTTGTTTCAAAGCTAAGGTGCAGGCTCTTTCCATGCTGGTTTACAAGAGTTCATCCACATTACTGATTTCTTTGGCTGCTGGAGGATTTACCAGCAGAGCAGAGCTGAGTTTGCCCCCTCGTTACCTGCACCCACTCGGGACCTTGCCCTCACCCTTGCTCTTGTACCTGCAGGGTGCCCTCTGCGCAGACGTGCAGCACGAGAAGGATTTTTCCCGAAAATGGCAAACAGTTTTTGTTTCCATGAAGGCAACACCCTGGGCGAGGCACCGCGCTCTCCGGGGAAGGCACACGCTGGCGGGCTGGTAATTCTGGTTCCCTGAGCAGCACGGCGCCGGTGTGCGCAGCTCCGGTTCCTCCCCGTCCTTTGTGCCTCATCCTTCTGAAACGTATGGATTTAAATAACTCATTTCTGGGTAAATTAATATTTGAAGGGTCTATTCAAGGAAAAATAGTACTCCCTGGTAAAAAGAGAGGGGGAAATACATAGTCAAGTAGTGCTCAGATGTGGAAAAAGAAACAAATACGGTTTTAAATGATTTTGTAATTGTTGAGCTGCAAGGCCTTATGTTCAACTTGCATTGGGGGGAAAAAACACTTTTTATTTAAATACACAAATAATACAAGTTATTTTTGAGGTTTTTTTTTTTTTGCTTTGGGATTGTTTGGAGGTTTTTTGGGAACATCCTCATCAACCATACAATGTTCGTTACTTGTATTTATTTCACTAATTGATCTCCAGCAGAAGCTCAGGTACTTTTCAAGATGTTTCTAGCTGGCATAAACACCCAGACTGGGAGAGGCAGCAGGACTATCAGGTTGGATTTCCATCCCTTTCTTATCCAGGGCACCTGCTCCCCTTTCCCTCCCCCTCCAAGTCCTCCCAGCTGTCTGTCTGTCTCATTTATGTCAATTAGAGATTCAATGCTGCCTGATTTAATTGGCCTGACTTTCCCCCCTAATAGAAGCCCCGCTAAGGCAGGGCAAGCAGGCAGCTCTCTGCGGGCTGCCTGGCCGGGGATGGAGCCTGTCCTCGGTTGGGACTCGTTTGCAGAACACAATGACCTTCTTGTTGCTATCAGCTGCGATGGGAAGGTTGGTGACCTCCTAACGGGGATGGGACCCGTGCAATGATGTTATTTGGAAGCTTGGGGGGATTTCTGAGCGGTTAAGGAATTTGTGCGACCTGCAGGGAGGGTCGGCCCCACCTGTCCCAGGGCCCCAGACCTGGAAGCGAAGCCGCTCGGGTGGATTCTTCGCCGTCCCTCCGCTCCCCCTCCGACAGCCGGCTCGCAGGAACCAGACCTGACCTACTTCTTCTCCCTGGCTCCTCGCTTGCGTCTCCCTGACGAATTACGAGGCCCTTCTTCACTTCTTGGCAGAAATGTGAGTTTCCCAAGTAGCTGGCCCACGGAGGCATAAATATTAAACAGCAACAGTACCATCTAGTGACTTTGACTTATGGAGAGCATCAGTTAAGAAGGAGATGAGGAAGCTGGTGGATTAGGGAGTCCAAGCAAGGCCCCAGACGTGCAGATGAGGTCTTATCTCTGGGTTCATTTGGATTTAGGAAACCAACCGTGCTGGTGCTGCACCAGCCTTTCTCTTGCTGTGATGTGATGCTTCCTTGGGAGACAATCCCATTTTTAGCCTCCTGACTTCCCGCTGAACCCAACCCTGCCCCACACTCCCTCTGCTGGTAATGAACTAATTTATTTAATGTGTTCACAACTTCGCACACACCCACACGCACACACAACAGTGAATCCTGGCAAATGCAAGAGATGAAATTCAGGGCTGTGGCGATTTCTCGGTCCTGATGAACGTGCACCTTTTCACTCTGATGAGCCAGGAGTGAAATCCTGAATTGGATGAGTAAAATAAATAGACACGGTTCCATTACTGCATCAAAAATAGGCCTAAAACTGAGCATAAAGGGTACACGAGCTTGAAAGGCCCACTCCGAGCAGATCTGAAATTACATACTCTCCTTCACAGCTGAAGGGAGGAAATCAAATTAGAGCATTTCTTTCCCCATCAGAGGACATTAGTCCTGATGCAGCCTTGTTACGCCTCGCCATCGTTGGGCGCGTGCGGGAGCTCTCCCTGTAAGGCTTCTGCGTGACCAGGGCTCTGGGGTGCTCTGTGCCGAGGGGGGCAGCTCTGCACAGGTCTTCTGCAACACGTGTGTGGGCATTGCCTCTTTCCCAGTCAAAGAGGATGTTATTACATGCACAAAACCACAGCGTTGCTGAACTTAAATGCTAAAACGTGACGGCAAGCCTATTAAATGCCATTGGTACTTGCAGAAGAAATTGCTTTGCCATCTAATCAAATGTGTCCCCTCTTTGCTATCAAGAGCACAGCGCTGCCCTAAGTCCACTCAGCCTTGCTCATGGGCTGATGGGTGCCTGACAATTTTCTGGTTTCAAATTAAACAGAAAACTAAATTAGCAAATTAATTGTTTGCTGTGTTTTTCCTTGGTCCCCATCAGCTGCCGCAGGACCCACAGCCAATCCAGGGCCCCCTCTTGCAGTCCCGAGCAGAAGGTGGAGCTCTGCGCTGGGTCCTGCTATCTACCAAGTGTCACTCATGTTAATTTTAAATTACTTTTGTACAGCTTGGTGTCAAAACGATTAAAGCATGAAAAGAAAAACTGAACTAGAGAGAGGGAAGGGTGGGGGTGAGGGAGAATGAATAATTTACCTTGCGTTTACAGCAAGGACACAGATTCCTTTAACTCCACAACTCTGCAAAGCCTGAAACTTTTATTTCCTCGGCTTAACCTGCTTACGACTACGCCCGAGCGTGTGCTCTGGATCCTCGCCGTCTGCAGGGAGGCAATAACTGCTCGGAGCACAAAGCCGTGATATTACCTGAGTTTCCTCCCAGGTAAGGCTTTTCTCTGCACGATGCTCGCCATTTGTTGCAATTGCCAGCACAAACCCACCCACATGCAGACCTTTCCTCCCCTTCTCACTGCTCCGCTCCCAGCTCAGTTTTCTCCGTAACTTGCGCACGCAGTGCCAGATAATTACATGCTCAGAAAACAGAGAAATGCATAATCAGATGCTCCCTTAAATGTGCAAGAATGAGAATCTCGTAACAGAGCATCTTGTGTAGGATTGCATTGTAACATCCCTGGAGCTCACTGCATCGCGTCCCCCCAGCAAACCCATGTGCATTGTGAAAACTGTGGTTTTCTGGGCACAGACTGCGTTCATCTCTCTTCTTAATTCCATCTGCGATTTCTTTCTCTGTCCAGCTACGAATGATATAATCAGTGGTCCTTGAAATATCATACTAGAGCTGTTGAGGTCAGAAGAACAGCAAAAAGACTTGTAAAGAGGGCAACTTGACATCACCTGAAAATGTAAAGCAAGATAAGTTTAGCCACTTATATCAGTTTATTGTGTCTTCAGCTTATACATGAGCATTTTCTATTCATTCAAAAAAAAAAAAAAAACAGGGTAAATTTATTTTGAACTATTTTAACTTGAGGGACTACAAATGCAATGAGGTGCCTTTGATGGAAGATCACTAGTGGGGTGACAGAGCTGCCTGCGAAATAAGAGGGGCTGGATGCTCCAGTGTAATGTATCCTGCAGGATATGTGTGGGCTTGAACCGATTTGTCAAATTTGAGCAAAGAAAACAATTCTGCTAATGGGTGTTTTCTGAAAAATGAGCATGTTGTCTTGGCAGTTTGTTCTGTCTTGTGCTATCTTCTCGGCACCCTGCAGCCGCAGAGAGGAGACACCGGAGTCTTCCACCTGCACCGTGCTCCTGCGTCGTGCAGCATTGCCGGATCCCAGACAGGTTGTGCGACGGGTTGAAAAGCCTGCTTGAGACTTCCTCCCCCAAAAGCACTTGCCTGACTTCTCTAGCGTGTTTGCTTTGGCTCAGTAATTTCCCCTTCCCTTAATCCTCACGGCTGTGGCTCTGTGGCCTGCAGCGCACTCTGCTCAGAAGGTGGGGAAGGCAACGGGCAGCCCGGCAGCAGCTGATGTGAGCAAACGATGCCATCCCCGCTCTGCTCCCCCTGTTTGTGCTGCCTGTGCTCGGAGCACGGAAATCGCGTGGGTTTGCGCAGCTCAGGAGCTGGGACTGGACTGCAGTGTTGCATGGGATTTCACTTAGGCATGCAGGCATGGAAATGTTTCTTTCATTAATAGTGGGATTCCCTTCACATGGCAATGTTTCTTCAGCTGCTGACTCACAAATAAATCATTTAACCAACTTTTTTTTTCCTTTCCCATTTGGGAAGCTCCTGTAAACTTCCCTTATCCTCTGCCAGAGGCCTAGC
The DNA here is from genome assembly GCA_013399115.1 of Anseranas semipalmata. NCBI lineage: Eukaryota > Metazoa > Chordata > Aves > Anseriformes > Anseranatidae > Anseranas > Anseranas semipalmata. Next base: position 3,914 of record VXAA01006294.1, on the reverse strand, counting down.
AGGAGGCTTGAAAAATGAAGAGCGGAGTCTCCTGCAGTGCGTTCAGTAATGTCACTTCAGACGTGCCACGTGGGAGCACCGAGCATCGCGTACGCCAGCCTGACAACCACAGCTTTCCCTCTTTAATATGCGCCTAGCGCGAGAGCAGCAGCTGTATAAAACTAACACCTTTTTACTAGATGCTGCTAGTCCAGATTCAGTGATCTCTGCTCACTTGAGTAACTTCTTAAATAATAAAAAAAAAAAACACGTTGTCAGCTGGAACATCAAAAATACAGGTATAAAAACTACACCTGATACGGTCGTTATTTAAAAATAAGCACAAATCTCAGCCAGGTTATCTTTTTTTTTCCTAATCAAGCAAGACTGCCCCTCTACCTGGCGCTGGAGAGGGATGTGTATTGGACCTATTATCAACAACGCCGTTACATCACTTCCCACTGCAAAACCTCTCAGTTATCAAACAGTTTCAAATCCTAAATTGTCTGCTGGCCCAGCAATGAGCATCACTAATTGCACAAACTTCAGCGAGAGTAATTGATTTATATTAGTCACAGAACCTGACACTTTGCAAGGTGTACCCTTACAGTCACACCGAGGGTCGCCCTGCTGGGCTGAAGGTGCAGGAGGCACGTTATCACTCGTGCAGCTCTCGGGAATCGCCAAAAACACTCAATAATAGAGTGGTCAATGCTGGTTTCCATAAAAACAAGAAGACAATAACTTAGACTAGAGCACACAAAAAGGACATTTAGGAATAAAGCACTTTTCCTCAGTTAAGAGCTCATGAAATCGGGGAGATGCCTTTTTTTTTCTTCTCCAACACTTGTATTTCCTGCGGTTGGACAGTAAGAATTCGAGTTCTTCATTTTAATGCGTTGGGTTTTTTTCTAGGCTTTTGATAATCCTCCGATGATAATTTAAACTATCTACCAAGCAACGTAGAGCTTTTCAGTCCAGACCACTGAATCAATTCTTTGTTAGTAGACACTTTATCCCCTTGAAGTATCCAGGAAGATTTATTCTAATGAGACATGTGGACAAAGTGACATTTTCCTATCTCCTGCTAGCTAAACACAAAATTGCAATTACTCCAAAACAACTAACTTCAGAACCCGGTGTGCTATTGGCTTTTCAATAGCGGCTGTTTATTAGCTTTCCCCAGGACCTGCCTTTTTTATTGAGGGGAAAAAGGATCTGGAAACAATCGATTCTCAGCGAAAAGTTTTTTTGAGGGAGTTGTTTTTAATTTGCTGACTTGCTCCAAAGAAAGCCGTCTGTGTGCAAATTCACAGATCTGCTGATGAGTAATCAGGAAGCTTTTGTGTTTTAATATTTTGATGGTAGAAGGAAAGTGGCACAAGACTGACAGAATAAAAACATATCTTTACAAGACGTTCTGTATTGATTGGAGTACAAAGACCAAAATAATAAAAGTGTAACAAAGAGAGCAACCAACTAAGAGCCAGATAGTAGAGGCGATCTGAGGCCTAAAACAGAGCACAGATCGTCTTTAATTGACCGGTGCTGGAGGAGCTTAAAGTCAATAGATGTTTCTCTCTTTGTCCTGAAAATTCTCAAGAGCTGGAGGCTGGTGATTCCACCATCCCGTGAACTCCGCAATTTAGAGCTATAACTGATGATCAAGACAGAAACTTCAAAGAGATCGGTAAGTCAAGGACAACCAGGCCTCCTTAACCCTTCACCCTTGATTTACATTTGGATTTTATGTTTGTAAATAAAGCCACATACAAATTTAGGGAATGGTGATAAGGAAATGGAAGCTTATGAAAGGTGTTGGGCATCTAGCATCAGGAAATTTCTATGGAAATGCTTGATTGCTAGCAGGATTTACGGGTATCTACTTGCTATAATTAATCTTTCTCTTCCACATAATTTCATTACATGTCGCCTGCTTTTACTGAGTGCAGTCCCAACATCCCTGAAACCCACCGGTTCAGTGGAGGAAGGGTTTTTTAATGCCAAAGAGCTGCATCACAACAGCAGAGGCCCAACAGCTCTGCGTTTCAGGGGTGGTGAGCTACGGGGACTGGCAGAGCTGGAGAGAAGAGCTCGTGAAAGCCAACAGGCTAGAGCCAGAGGAAGGAAGGTCTTGAACTGTTCGGCTGAATCGCTAAAGTCCATATCTAATGAACCATACGGTATTTACTGATGCTGCGTGTCCTTGTCTATTACGGACATTTATCAGCAGACTTGCTTCCCCCTCCTGTTTTTCAATTTCATTACTTTGTGGCTTGCACGCCTGACGCATTTTTAGTCTTGTCTTGTTCAATAACGCAAGTAGTGAGGTGCAGACCCCCGAGCCCTCTCCACTTACAGGCATCCTTTAGCTGAATAATGGGAGAGTGCTTTAGACTTCAGGAAGTCGCCGTGGCTGGGAAGCGAGGGGAAGAGCCGTGCGCCCACACCCAGGCAAAAAGCCCAGGTGCGAGAGCTGCCCTGGCTGCTTCTTGAGGAGCTTCACCCGAGCACAGGCGCTGGGCTTGCCTCTGCCGTCGGGGATGCGCGGGGCCTGGGGGGCTCCGTGGGGCCTGGGGGGCTCCCGGTGAGCCCGG
>VXAA01006291.1:19033-32928 GCA_013399115.1 Anseranas semipalmata | reverse complement strand
AATGCGCTGGCTCATCACGTCCAAAATGTCAATATAGTACTATTTATGAAATATATTTATGAAATGAAAATGTCAATATAGTGCTATTTAAGGGAAAATAACATTTGACATCTTAGTGGAGAGAAAGGTCTATCTTACCAGCTGGGTTGGATCTGTAACATATGCCAGATAACATGATGCTACCAGTGCTTCATGTGTCTTGTAAAACTGGATATAAGCAGCTCCTGTCACCTATTATTATGCAAATATTACAGCAGTGCCTTTCCCCGGCTCGAATTAGGTATGATTTTTTTACTGATTGATTTTACCTATTGAAAACCTGCCTGATTACTGCTTTCATGAGTACTGGCACTTACTTGCAGTCCACCTCCTAACATTTCTCTATGGATTAGTACATCTGTGCTTATCTGACTTTTTTCTTCCTATATATTGAACTCAGGGATGAAGCTTATGTGATTCTGCCCCAGACTTGTCCCCTTGGTCTATGATTTACTGTTCTCATCCACTCCGCTATCCTCAGTGCAGTCTCCAGCTACACATGTGAAGCTCTTCCTCTGAGAAGAACAGTGCTTCTACTAGTGCATCCCAGTATCAAATATCCCTGAATTTTCCTCATAATGCCAGCCCTTGAATTTATCTTTGTTATCCTGTTTCATCTCTACCCTTCTTCTTTAGAGATGGAAAAACTTCTCATTGAAGCCTCCCATCTCAGCCCCTTCTACCTGCTTGCGACTGTCACCCTTCATGTATTCCCTGCCTCGAGGGCCTTCCCCTTTCCTCTCTTTCCTTGGGAGAAAGAGGATAAAAAGCAACTTCTTCAAGCATTTCCAGGATCAGCGCTTTGGTCTTGGTTCACCTGCAGGGTCTGGTTTCCATCCCATTCCCCAGCACCACTAAATTTGCTAGCTAGATGTAATCAGAGGTTTGAAGAAGTTTGGGGATGTTACCAGCCAGGATTTTTGATTCATCCCATCACACCCTTTTATAACCATCACTTTCTTGCTGAAGATAATAGCCCATGCCGTGGTGCTGAGGCAGAAGTCAGACTTCACTAGTGTCTATTGCTGGCCTTCTCCTGCCACAGAGGTGGCCCTCACAATCGCTCCTCTAATTGCCTGAGCCCAGGGACAACTATACCCCAGAAAGTAGTTGTCAGCTTGAAGGATCCAGGACATCCCTACCTTCAGCTTTACAAAACAAACATCATCTGAATATCAGCAGATAATTGATGAAGTTTCCTGCCACCCCCAGAAGGTCTATACTATTTTGCAGAAATAGTATCTCTCTCAACTGCAATGAGGCAAGAAGTAAAGTTCAGCAGTTGGTTCTCCTGCTTTTCCTGTCAATGGAAGTATTCCCACGGGTATTTAAGGGAGTGGGATCAGGATGACACATGCCATAGCAGGAATCGGTGTTACTTTGGGGATAGGCAAAAGCTGTCTGGAAAATGCTGTTGCTACTGTGTTGTAACTTTTGTGTCCAGGAGCTGCATCTTTGTAAGTAGTTTTGTGCTTAATCTATTCAACATACTGGAAGAAATATGATTTCTTACAGTAGATATATTGATCCAGAGGCTTAAAATATGAATAATTACATTCATCTCATTAATTGTCCATTAACATCTGTTACATGGGGTTGTTCTGCCTTAGGTTATATAACTCCTTGCCCACTTAACACTTTAAGCGTTAAATGGAAATGGCTTCAGAATTACTTGATATTTTCCCTGCCATTTTTGATCAGACCTCAATTCCTTCAGTCAGCTCTGTAAATTAAAATTAATCTGGTGAAGGCCTGAAAAAAATGGCCTGGTGTCAGGAAATGAAGGATTGAACACATTACATGAAAACAAGTCAGAGTGTTCATCAATCTCCCGCACAAGTCTAGAGAGATTCTCTCACTGCTTGGATTTTCTTTTTGATGGTCCTTATCTGAAGCCCAGAACTCTCTTCCAAGGGAGGGAATGAAGTCCTTCCTTGCATCACAAAAGCCACCTGCAAATAGACCTAAGGAGTTCAATATTTTTTATAATTCTGTAAAGAGCTAAATACGTCAATAAAATACTTTATGCCTCTTGCAATCCTTTGATGACTGAATTAGCTAAATGAGATTGAAATGAAGAGTGATTTAAAACTGGCTGTAATGAGAAATGAGCTCAACCGGATATGTACAGCATTCCAAACAATTGACAGCGAATAGATTAGGTTTAGCAATGCACTGATTTAAAAGAATGTGACTGGCATATGGAGAAGGGAAAGCACTCCCCTTTGATCTTAGCAAGAGTGAAGTTTCTTTAGACATGATCCAATCCCAATAAATATGCAGCAAAAGATTCATATAATAGTGATTTTTTTTTACATCCTTCACAAAACAAGAGCTAGTCCAAACTATGCATGTAAATTGTTACCCTCCAGGTTTGGCAGGGTTTGGTGAGTGCAGATTATCAGTGCAAGCAGGTCTGGGTAAAGTAAAATCAGAGTGGTGACTTATCGGGATCAGGGCAGCCTGCCATGAACTTAATGTGGCTGCACATATAACCTGGGTAAACAGCAAACTTCAGACCCGTGCTGTGAAGAAAACACTTTTTATTACTAGAAGTTCACTCACATTTCACACAAAAACTCCAGAGTGACTGTTCACCTCTCTATGGCCCATGGTTACTTTTTTTTCCACCTGCCATGCTGCCATGTGGGATGAGTCAGGGATGCTCTCGCAGCAGTACACAGAACAGGGACTTCTACGAGCCTCAGCACTGTTTACAGGATCAGTGCCTCTGATTCTCCCATGATAGCTGATAAAAAGAGCCTTCATGAGCTGGTGAGAAGTGATCATCGGTCTGACACTAACTGTTGACAAGCTGCAAAAATATTGATAGTGCATTTAGCAAGTGCCCCAAATCTTTGCAAATGAGAGTTCAGGCTCCCCAGTTGTTTTCTCACATTATATTGCCTCATTGTGCTATGTATATTAATTGGTTGGTTTGGTTTGTTATTTAGCAACTGGCTTCCTTTTAAACTAAAGTTCATTCCCCTTAACTGGGTGCTTCCATAGCTTCTGCTATGCTGAAAGGTTAAACAGAGCTCATTATCCATTTCCAGCAGAGATTTAATTTCTGCAAAGGGCCTTGAGCAGGGCAATATGATTGGCAAGAAAGAGTAAGATTACAAGAAGCTGTTTTCACACTCAGCCAAATACCGAGAAGCACAGAGACCATTTAAAATTATGCTCCGTGTGGGTCTCAGCAGCTCAGCAGAACGTTCAACCTCTTTTGTTTTTTTGTTATTGCCCCATCTGCCCCGTTCAGCACAGCATCTTCTAATGGCATCCCCCAACATGTCCGCACATTAAGCATCTCAGGATAAAAGACAGTACAAGTCAAACTTTCTCTCCATTCCTCCTGTTGTACGCTGCTGAACGACGCCTATTAAACAGCCAGGCAGCCCCTGCTGTAGCCCTGCCAGACAGCAGGGAGCAGGCCAGAAGAGGTGATCTCCCCTTCCTCTACCCAATCTCATGGGTAACCCAGGAGGCAGGCCTGGTTCGCTCCTTGCAGAGGAAAGACATAACTAATACCTGGGGGTGCTTCTAACTGCAGGGACAGTGGGGTGCCAAATGCAGCATTCATGGGCACGTCCTATCTGGCTCACCATTGCCGAGCAGCTTGGAAGGCAACGGGATGTCCATACACAGCCCTGGTCCCCCTTGGGAGCTCAGTCCTCTTGGTGGACCCAGAGCCCATACAACCCATCGCACTCTGTACAAAATGGGAAGGCAGCTGTGGTTTTCTCTTAAGACCCTGCTGGAAGAGAAGATGGTCAAGGAAATAGTCCAAAGTCCCACTTTCACCTTGTGTATTCAAGGTTTTATTGCACCACACACCAAGGGTGTCAGCAATTCAGTTTATTTCTCATTTCTGACTGAGGGGCTCAAACCTCATTCACCAGGCATTAGCAATGCTGGTGAGGGATCACTGCCGCATCTAAGCTGGCTTACTTTGCAAATAAGAGGACAACTGTGACTGGACCAGGGAGGACGAGAGCAAGCAGGCAGCTTTCAAGGGAGACTTGCTGAGCTTCTGGAGTAGAGGGATTGAGCATCCACCTTCTAGAGGGGATTTCAGGCCACAAACTCTAAGCGGGGAGCCACTGGCTAAGGTGCTTGCAAGGTGGTATGGTCTGGTCATGAGATGCATCCTGTCCTTCAAGTGTCTCTGTTGAGTAGCTCTAGCAGGCCCATTCTTAGTATCCTAGGGATTTTTGTCTGTTTGAAACACCAGTTCTCCTGACTGAACAAGCTGTGGATCATGCTCTGGACAACAGACTCCTGTCTTTAGTCATTCTGGCTCAAGGTCTTGCTGCCTGTGCAGGACCCAAAGGACAGAGGGCTGCCTATGAGCCAGTCAAACAGTGGGACTGGTTGAGGCATCTTCAGCCCTGGAGGTTTCCAAGATGTCACAGGAAGCAGCCCTGAGCAGCCCAGTCCAAATTCACTGCTCACATTACTTTTTGAGCAGGGGGCTTGGCCAGAGACATCGCATGGTCCCCTCCAAGCTACCTGGTTCTGTAATTCTAATAGCATGCCCTCATCCGTAGTCTCAAAAATCAGAGGCTGGCAGTGCACAGGCTGCCCTGCCCAGCACTGGTTACAGATATGTATTTAAAAATGAGAAGGAAAGCTGGAACACTCGGAAACCAGGCGTTATCAGTACAGGAGGATGTGCTTGGTAAGCTCACACCCCGAGCACGATTTCTCTCTGTAAGTCCTTGGACGAACGTACCTTGCTCTCATCCCAAACTCAGTCCACACTTCTTCCCTGTTTTTTACTGGAATTAAAACACTGGGCACAGAGGCAGCAGGACCACAGCTCTATTTGGTAAAAGGTCCACTAAGTGCTGCCTTCAACAACTGACCAAACTCAGTCTCTGCTTGCAGGAAGGAGGACTTATGAACCAGTTATTACATCACCCATCAGCTAGCTAAGGTAAAGTCCTGCCTGGAGCTAGCTCAAGCTCCATACTAGGTAAGCTTTAGAAGAACCGTACAAGTATGACAGCTGCCTTCTAAAAAACATTTCAAAAGCACCTGAAGCAACAATAACGACTTCATGGAAGATGTGCTCGGTTTCCATATTCCTTCAGCTTGCAAGAGGAGGAGAAGAGATTAGACAAGTCTTATTAAAGAACACAGCTCTTTCCATTGATGAACCTCAAAGGCACTAACAAGGTGAGGAATTTCTATTTTAGAGATTTTAGGCACAGAGAGGAGCTGCTGACAGTCAGCAGAGACTGCATGCAGAACAGAATTCCAGCACTGGTTTCTCCTGTTGTGGTCTGTGAATCAATGGCCTAGAAAACCAGAAAAGGCCACCTGCAACATTATTGCCACTCTCCCTCCTTACAGAGGCTCAAAAGATGAAATAACAGAAACAGAAATGTATCCAAAGCATTACCTACTTTTAAAATCAGATTTGAAATTGAAGTTGTTGCAGAAATGACACAAAATGGATTGTAGATTTTACCCTCCTTCCTAGAAAGCTTGATAAACTTCAAAAATAAATTGAAAAAAAGAGTACAGCAGCTGTGCCTGCATTAAGCTATCTGAATTGCCAAGAGCAGCAGATCTGAAGAGACAGAGGCTGAGGATGTGACATTCACTCCACACACATTTCAGAGGGTCTCATTTCAGACTAGCTTTAGCTTAGCTTTTTGGATCAAATGCCCTTTGGTGGCTGCTCCTCTGGGTTAGCTTCCTCCGAAAGAAACCCAGTTGATGCACCCAGAGGTCATTCCAAGATGTGAAGCAAAGTACAGTTAAATGAGGACAAACAAACAATAAGCAAAACATGCTAACTTCTGCTAGAACCTGTTTAATGTCAAGTAGGTTAATCCTCTATAGAGGTCACTTCCTGGCTTTTCTGGGGAGAAGGAGTTGTCCTCTTCCTAGACCGTAAGAATGTGTAGGTAAGTACCAAAAAAGCATCAGGTCTGATAGCATCTTGGATATGTGTCAGTATGTACAACTTCTAATAATTAGTATTTATCAGCTTGTATCCTGCTGCATTTCACTTACTTACAGTGTTAATGTTTTAGCTGTTTTATCAAAAATACAAAAGAGAAAGACAAAAAGATTTAAGTGACACTCAAATCCCCATCCAGATCTCAAAGTGAAAGCTTTGCATCAGGATCTCGTAACTGTTCCTTGAGCTTCAGGTGAAGTTGTTTGTTGTTTAAACTAGATTTTACTGGGGAGATAAAATGCAGGAAACATGCTCGAAAAGTTGTTATGAACCAATACAAAACTTAAAAAACAAACTTTTGCTTACAGAGTGTTACATTCTGTACCATCCACACACAGAATCCATCAGTAATATAACACATCCATGCGGAAGGCTTCTTAGCAAAAGCTCAGAGCTTGTTAGCCCAAGCTTAGACAAATTGAGAGCCTTCCTTAGAAAGAAGATGGAAGGCTTTTATTTTTGCTTTAATATAGGAAGACATCAGCTATTCAAACATCATTTCCCTTCTCATTTGGCAATGGCACTACTGTAGTAATGCATCAGACTTCTGATTTTGTGCAAGGAGTCAGCAATTTCGCACTCGAGTGCCTCTATCTTGAATTTTCTTTCCTGATTAGTAGGTAAGTGTGGTGTTGGAGATCCAGCCCCCTGCAAAAGGAGAAATACTGCTGCTATGCAAATTGGTGTGCATGAAAGGGAGTTCCAGACTTGGCAGGTCCCAGGAGATGATGGCCGTCACCAGCATCTCTGCAGATGTTGGGGCCCCCAGCTCACAGCTTCATGCTGGCCCTTCTGCCAACATCTACACATGATGAGCTAAGAGAAGGCCAAATTCAGCGCTGTGCTATCACCCATCATGTTAAGATCAGCTATTTATACACATACAATCATGTCAAAACTACTATGCTTTAGGCCACTTAATATTTCATATTTTTAAAAAAGGCAGCAATTTATTAAAATAATAACAAGAGACCTTTGTAGCTACTGATGCCTATATTTTAAAACTGAGTAATATTTACTCAAGCTTCATCATATAAAATGTCTTTCAGGATCTTAAGTGAAGTTGCAATAATTGCCCCGCCTACCGCACAAAAAGAACAACCAACTTTAAATTTCTAGATAAATGGTTATCTTGAAATACTACCCTCTGGGGTTCAGCAAGATCTTGATGAGCATCTCCAATGCTTTAGGTGGGAACACTGGCTGCAAGTGTATCGTGTCAATCTTGATGCTGATGCAGGAGTTAGTCATCCTCTGAATCACTCTCTCCCCTGGATGGGGCACACACCCTAATTGAGGACATGAGCTGGTCCTGGATCTGCTTCCTGGGGTTCTCCTCAAGGTCTGTCTTGATAGCACCTGACTCCGAAATCTTCCACTCCAATTCTGCACAGAACAAAATAAGAACACCATGAATATGAGGGAGCAAACTGGGCTTTTTCCACCTCCGACTCTTTTTGACATATGCTAGTTTATTTACCTCAATACATAATTCCTTGCCTTTCTGGTTTACTCTCTAAAGCAGAAAAGAAGCTCAGATCTTGACAGTTCTCCACTGTCTTTCCCATCCCTGCTTCCCCAGTGATTTCTCACCCTACCATCAAAACCACCAAAACCAGGGCCCTGCTCTATTCCTCCCCATCCTCCACCACCCCCCGGTCCCAGCCCCAGCCCCATCTCCCACACCCGCTCCAGCCAAGCCCTCGCTCCAGAGTCAGGAGTGCTGGCACAGATCTCAGCCCAGGGCACGGAGCCAAAGTACAGGCTCAGAGCACTGCTCTGCAGCCCACCAATGTCATACCCTGTGCCCCCCCAGCTCCCTTTACAACAGGGAGTGTCAAAGAGACAACTGATACAAAGCAGCAGCTTTAGGTAAGGCAGCTCTCCTGGTGGAAGAGAATACCACCTCCTTCTATCCACATAAGGACAGAAAACAGGTTTGCACATCTACTGCTGATACATTACAGCTGTTTGCATCATACAGCAAGTTCACAGTCAGAAGAGGTAGAGAATAGATTGTTTGCTGAGTGGCAAAAGAAATGTAGCAATTCCATTTACACATCTAAATTATAGGTATTTTTCAGGGATGTACTTTATAAATGTAATTCACCCCTTTCCCACTACTCCATGCACCGATTATTAGCTCCTTTGCAAGACAGTAAAAAACTCCACCATCAGTAGTGAGCCCATTACTATATAGACCCAAATTGGATTGCTTCCCGGAAATGGTAGAAAGTCAATACAATACACTCAGTTGAAACCTTTCTCCTAGTTCTGCTGGAAAACCCATCATTAAATCTAATTTCCTTCAGATATTACAGACTAATGAATACAACCTCACACTTTCTTCAACCTCCAGTGGAAGTCACCTAGACTTAGGGGAGAAGGAGGAAAAAAATAAAGGAGAAAGAGTAGAATTTCAGTACCCAGCTTTTTGTGATGACTGAATTAAGCTGGCTCAGCTACCTCTGGATCCCTCAAAAATCAATTATTTATAAGCTAAAAATGGTAGAAAGATGACTGTATGTTCTGCTACTATTGCTCCCTTCAGTGCATAATTAGGCAAACCCTAAATACACAATTAGTTACTCTCAAATTAGCGATCTCACTGGTGAGCTTTTCTCCTTCTGACATTTCAGACAGAGGAGCATTTTCTACAGCACACGTTCAAGGTAATCTGTAAATTTCAGGATTTTATTAAAAAACAACAACAAAAACTCTTTGCATCCTATGCCAGTATAGGCAACTGCCATCACTCAGCAGGGACCTGAAATACTCCGTATCTGTGGTTCACTTCAGATGTAGAAGCCCTTGAAGTCTGACCTTGCAAAAGCTTGAAGGTATCTGGACCAATACACCTACTCAGAAAGCTGAGTATCCTTTTAACTCCAGTAAAATCCACTGAATTGCAGAGTTGCATTTACTTTCCAACAAGAAGAGCCTTTTCCACTGCTGACCTCTGTCTTCAAGCACTGCTTTATGGTACCATTCCCTACCAACTTCCTCCAAATAACAGCTTTTACTGCAGAGCCACGGTACTCTGCAAGACCTGTGTCACAGCCCCACTACCCTAGCCTCCTGAAGCACGTCGTCCTGACAAGGCTGTGTGACCCCCTGATCTGCCACCTGGCTGCTGAAGCAGGCAAGGAGAAAATGATCCGGGCAAAACCATGATGACCTCCAGGATAAGGCAACGGGGCCCTGTGCTCCATGAACCAGTGAGGCAGGAGCTTAACATGCTGCCATCTCCAAGAGATGGACAGAGGAAGAGGGAGCAGCCCAACTTCGGGCCAGCAAACCCAACTACACAATGGGAAGTGCTCTCTTTAAAGGTTAACTACGATTGCAGCCTGTGTGTCAGGAAGGTACAGATATATATACCATCAGCTTGGAAGTGAAACAAGACACCCTGCAATGCAATGAACAAGCACCAGTTATCAAGTACACAGATTATCAAGCAACTGGGGGCAAGGTCAGTCTTTCAGGTTAAAAAAACCTGAAGAATGTGGGGGGTATGAACTGCCTGAAAATTTGCTTCACAGGACACAGGGTGTGAATACTTGCATGCACATAAAATACATACCTATATGTTGGCCTACTCAACCACACCCTGCTTTTACAATACAATTTCAATCATATGTTGATGAGCCAAATGGGTGGGGGGGACACCTCATGACTTTTAGCGGTCTCCGTTCTCCTAATTCTCACTTCACTTCTTTTGATCCCAGCAAAACTCTTCACTACAGTTTTGCTTTTCCTTTGGAATACTTAAAATGCAGACACTCACCATCCCTTGTCAAGTTCATGCCACCAAACACCAAAGGCCCAATGAACTGAGCTTTGATGTCTCCTTCAAGGTAGACAAATATTGTAGGCAGATTCTTATCGGGGTAATTGGGTATGCAGGTGGTAGAGATAGCTTTGATGAATTTCACATCTCTGAATTTTCTTGCGAGCCCATTCAGATGTTGATTTATTAAGGCACAGAGTGGAATCCTGTAAAGAACAGCAACAGACACTCATAAGAAAAACTAAAAGACACATTAGACAGTAATTTTCATCAGAAGAAAGGTCAGAAACAACAGTTCAATGGAAAGACAAATGTACCAGAAGCAACTTCTGAATACTTTTGTTGTCCAGTACTCCAGCATTCAAAGGAAGTCAGCACTGATTTTTTTTATTTTTTTTTATTTTTAAAAGATATTAGCAGTACCATTTTCCCCCCTATTATACAAAGAGTTTGGTTTATAAGATATGATGTTTGACAATTGCATGAGCATAGGCAAAACAGAAAGAAAAGCAACTCCTGGAAAAGAGAAAGCAAATTACAATGAATACCTGTGAGGCAGTAAGAGACAACAAAACAAAATTAATTATTTCTAGCCCTTCCCAGAAAATTCTAGCTATTTATGAGACCTTTTTGACAAGATATTCCATCACATTGACAGGACTGAAAACCTTGTTCACTCCATTTTTATGGATCAAACAAATGGGCTAAAGATACACAGTGATCCTTCTAAGTGCAAACCACTCCACGCTTTACCCAGAATAATTTCCAAAGATCAGTATTTCAGGGGCAGCAGCTATCTCTGTGGGAAGACTAATCACAGAGCGCAGTGTGTGTATGTAAAAATATATAAATATTTAAAATTTTTATTTTTTTATTTTATATTATTTATTTATCTATTTAAGAGCCAGTTCCTGTTAACATCGTTTTAAGAGCAAAGTTCGACTGTCTTCAGTCAACAGTAAGAAAATTGCTAATTCAATATTTATTGTATATTTATTCTAACTCCAGACTCAGTTCTTTAATTTCCACGTTAACTATACATTTGTCTAGAACACTTTCAGCCATTGACTGTGAAAGATCAAATAAAAATTTCTTACCCTTGTTTGTAGAGGTGCAGGACTACCCATATACCTTTCCCAGCTTTCGTAACCTCTTGAACATAATCTTTTCCAGAAATCTCCAAAACTTCCCCAAATTTATTCTTCATTTGAGCTGCTTTCATTTCTGCTAACCTTTGCTGTCTGAACAACAGGAAAGAAATCTTAAAAACAGATGCAGTTTTGACAGAAAAACATTTAAAGTAGCTGGCTGAAATCTAGACTTCAGAGGCAGATTACAAACATCTTCAAATCTCAGAGCAACAAAAGCAAGTTAACGTAGGCTGTAGATGTTCTTATATTTGTGTCACAAGTTAAAACCATCAACGTGCAAGAAATACAACTATGTTCCATAAAAGGAATTTGTCATCTCTGACTTCAGCAGACATTTCTTCTGCAGATACTACATGACTAAACTAGATGGTAAAAATCACAAGAGATGCACAAGAGAAAAAGACAATGGTAAATCTACACTGCAATCATAAATCTGCAGCACCTTAATCTCCTTCCTGCAAAAACTGAGAAAATTTGGAGGTGATTATCAAAGCTCTCGCAGTCCCCATTTCGTTATTCACTCAGTGGGTGTACATTCTCCCTGCAAAACTAGGTTGTAAATAAAGGACATTGAATTTTAACCCTGCTATCCTATTAAAGGCACTCAGAAGTTCCACATGAGACCAGAAGCACACCCCAGTTTTTCTAGTATCAGGCCTAAGAACATCCTTCCCCTCTTCAACACCATCTAATAGTGAGGGGGGACGGGGGGGACAAACCAAAACCAAAAACCACCAAAACAAACCAACCACACACTCCAATTTTCATTAAAGCCAACTTCTTTATGATGCTCTAACCTGTACATTTCGATCGCTTTCTCATCTTCCTCATTAAATTCATCTTCATTTTCTTCCAGCTCTTCCAGAGTCATGTCCTCATAAGTTTTCACTAGAATGGAAGCAACGTGAAATCAGCAAAAATCTCATTCTGGGAAAACTCAGCCTTTCAGTCTAACAGAATTTGTTTATTTTAAGGATAGATTAACTATAGGAAATGTGTTGCGTTTTTTTTTCCCTGCAATAATATTGTTACTGGATTTTTAGAAAATATGCACTCTATACATACAAATATAAAGCCAGTGATGTAAAGGACTGAGCCAAAGGCTGGCTACACTTGTACAAAAGTACCTGAGCTAGCTTTTGAGTTCTGTGACTGCAGCAGAGACAAACAATACAGGAGGGATGCCTGAATAATGGAGGAAGCATACAACAGGTAACGATCATGTTCATTAGAAACTTTTACTTGTGCATTCATATGACAGACTCCCTTCAGACTGTTCTTATTTCAGTTTTGAAACATTTACATTAATAAAAACATGGAGCTGGCATCGAGAACAAAGTCTTCCTGTACTGGAAGATGCCACGTATTCAGGAACATACTTGTCTGATATTGGCAACAGATGGCCATGCTATACAAGAATTAGCTTTGGTATCCCTTACAGGTTTAGAAAAGGACACATTGCTTCACAGGCACACAAACTCACCAAGAGACTTCTGAAGGATTGTAAGCTGCTCCTCCTCCTTTGCGCGCTCCCGTTCTTCTAGGTTTTCCTTTGGAGGAAGGATACCTTTCCTGCGCAGGATGTCATTCCACTCTGTGTCTTTGTCTGGGTCCTGCAAAGAAACAAGAAATGGATGAGGTGCATTCGAGGAGAACTTTGACACATCCAGAACTTAATAACAGAGGCAAGTTTTTCAAGAGACACACCGTACTGATACAGCGGTAACTGTCAGGATAGCATCAGGAAGTCAGTGTGCATCCTCCTGATGCTGAGGTTTCCTTCTGGCCCCAAACAGGCACCACCAAAAGTGACTTTTTTTATTCCATCCCACTCACAGCGCATCTTGGCGGGGCACAAGAATTTGAAGCGTTACAACCACCACTGCAGCTCTCACAAGGCGAGAGGGGCAGCAATCAGTTGGGTGACAGGGGACACGCTGGCCACAGCACTCGGGTACGGAGCCTCAGCAGAACAACAGGTCACCCCGTCAGTGGTCACTGCCTTGGGAAGCGCCGGCTGGAAAGCAGACGGGTGCCAGCTGCACGGACCCAGCTGTGAACGCATCAGCAGCCTCCTCGGTAGATCCTGTCGGTGTGACTTCGCTTGGCGAGAAGCAAGCGCAGTCTCTGCTGGGTAAGGCCACTGCTAGGGATCCAATCTAAATCTATGCCTAGGTTATTCCTGAATTTTAAGAAAACCTCTGCAATGAAATAGTTCCAATAATCCCAAAGAAGAAGGCCAACAGGCACCCATGTATTGTTGAAAAGCTCAATAGAAATATTTAAGGTAAGCAGCAGTTTCTTGTTTTAAACAGGAAAATTCAGTGGTAAGCACTCATGCTCTGATTTTGGTTCCTTACTGACTTCAGCCAAGTCCAAAAGTCACTCTGAAGACAGAATATGACACCTACTCTTTCACAGCAGCTTCTTTTAATATATATATTGTGCTAAACCTGTTCAGGACTGTATCTCATCTCTAGATAAAGACACGGTACTTCTGAACTAAAAAATAAATAAGGAAACAAAGAAAGAAAAAGAAAGAAAAACAAAACAAAGTAGCACAAGAAACAGCACAGTTTTTTCCCCCCTCCTCTGATTGTGGTTATTTTTCCCTCGACATCGTGTTTTTCAGCATCTACTATCGTTTATCAACATACGGACGAAGCGCTGAAGCCACCTACCCACCCGCCCATCTGCTTACTACAGCAGCAAAATAAATACCGTGCTTAAAATAAAGAATAAAAAAATAAAAATACAGACGAGAACCCAAGCACGGAGCTCCACAGCGCAAACCGCCAGCGCACGGCGGAGGCGGCCGCGCCCCGGTAAGGGGCATGAGGCCGGCGGCCCCGCCACCGCCCCACGCATGGAGCACCGGGGCGGCCCGGGGCGGCGGCGGCGGGGCCCGAGGCCTCCCTGCAAGGAGCACCGGGGCGGCCCC
>VXAA01006291.1:0-19007 GCA_013399115.1 Anseranas semipalmata | reverse complement strand
CTGGGGAGGCGGCGCTCCCGGGCGGGGCGGAGCGGGGCCGGCCCCGCTACCGCTTCCCGCAGCGCCTAATAAGGCCGGGCCGGCTCTGCGCCGCCACGGGGCCCGTCCTGGCCCGCTGGGGGCATGGACAGCGCAGCCCTCTGCTGATTGAAGGCGGAGGGCTTTCGGCCGTATGAGTAACGCTGAGCATATGACATGTGGTTACGGACCGTAAGCCTTCGGAGCAGAAAGGGTATCTCGTGTTCCTCTTTGCACACAGGCAGGATAATGCGGCTGTGCTCTCTGTTGCAGCCCAGAGCTGTGATGTGATAACATAGGAAAAGGCTTATTATCAAGCACATGGTGCCACATCCTTGTTAATATGATGAAACTCAGTAATCGAGGTACCCCTCATCTTAGCTCCTGTTGGGATGTCTGGCAATGATTACTTTTGAAAAGCCCATTTTTAGTTACTAAATTCCAGGCAAAAACATGGCATTCCAAGGAATTCCACTTTTTAGTCCATCCATGTGAAAATATGTGCAACTTTCCAAATTATAGTCTTGACAGGGCCTTGTTGTCTTCTCTTGGGACTGATAGCAGGCTTTCTGGTTAAGAAAACCCTGCGCCCTTTCAGCTTTAATTTTAGATAGTGAGAAAGTATCCCTCCCCTTGGTGTCTAACTGCTGCACACAGCTAAGTACAGCACCACAGCCTTCCCCAAACAGTGTTTATTTTGCACTGCTGTGAAGGGTCCATGAGCTGTAAGTCGGTGGCATTCCCCACTTGGAGCATTTAAAGCCAGCCCGCAGTTTCCCAGTCGTTGCTGGATCCCAGGCTCACCTCTCCTGCTGTCCCACTGAGTCCGTGGTGTGAGGCTGGCACTAAGTGAGACACGGGTCTCCACTTCCTTGGGGTCTCTTGAGCCCTGCATTAGAGGAGACAGTGCTGCATTGCCTTCAACAGGCAATGCCCAGCGCCCCCTTCACCGAGGCTTTCATGCAAGTACAATGCATACGGAGATGCCCCCACCCTTTCCTCATACCCCTCGAATCAACATCAGCATGGATGTGATGGAGGAAGAAGGTGCATTTTCTGTGAGTCAGAACAGAAGTTCCTATGTCCCTGCTTTAACATAGGTTCATGGGTGCCATTGTGATGTGGCCGCAGAGCCCTTCTGCACCTGCCCAGCCCCAACTACCTTGTCCTTGTCGGCCACCGAAGGTGTGCAGGGGAAGCAGCATGGTGCTGGGATATGGTATGCCAAGCAGGCAGCATGCTGAGCTGAACACAGCTTCAGCTCCTCACCCTCACCAGCCAGCTTCCTGAAGCTACTAAACCTGTTGGTCCCAGAGCAACCTGCTCTAGGTGTCCCTGCTTGAGCAGCAGGGTTGGACCAGGTGACCTTTAGAAGTCCCTTCCAACCTCAGCCGTTCTGTGATTCTGTGAACACGTAAACCAAACTGGGTACCATCACAGAAAAACCCCAAATAAATGGCCAGCCATAGGGAACACTTCCCTAGAAGCCTCCAAATACATTTGGTGAGTTTGGGGGCTCCCCTCTGCCTTAGTTTTTCTCTGTGACTCTTCCTTTTACTCTGCATGGAGTCTCTTTTTGTCTGTATTTCATATCCTGTTTTATTACTTCACTGGCTTCTCTCCTCATTTTTCTTTCCATGTTCTGTTTGAAAAATAAATAAATCTAAATTATATATTATCCATTTTTACTGCGCGTAATTATCAGTAGTTCAAATATTGGTAGGAATGGGCCATAGACAACTTGCATTGCAAGAAATTTGTGTCTAGATAGTCACGTTTACTTTGTTTTTTGAGCCTGTTTTAAAGCAGCGCTCAGCAAACACAAAGGAGTAGGTTAGGTATGGCAACCCCAACCTCTCTGGAGCTTCAGTCTCACGCAGGCCTGTAGGAAAGTCCGTGCCCACATCGTTCCATTTAGGATCAGCACCCCGTTCCCTAAAAATAGGCACCTCTGCCATTGAAAAGAATTGAGCAGATCTTATGCTTTCTTCTGAAAACCACACTGCTGAGGAGAAAGGGGAAAAGGCCTTCTCCCACCTCCCCCTCCATTTTGTGCGGCAGCCTGGTGGCCAGCACACTTGCCCAGGAATGGGGGGCCTAGCTCCAGGTCCCCAGAAAACTGCCCCACCACAACCGGCCCACAGGCCTCAGGACTGTGCTTGTTAAGGTCATGCAGAGAAACAACTGTGTCTACCTCAGAATTAAAAGAAAGGGATAGCTACAGCTGTGCTTGGAGAGGACATCAATCATTATGGTGAATATTTGGATGTGTGGAGAGTGTCCCATACCCACCTCCCCAGGCCCTGAAGGGGAGGAAGACTCTCCTGGGTGCTTAGGTGCACTGAATGCTCATCCTTGTGGAAATTGCGTTTGTCTGAATGGTGTTGGAGCCACAATTATACATGATGTGAGAATTTTAAAGCAGGAAGTAAAGGGCTACAGAGCCTTCCAGTGAGGCCGCATCTGAGCTCAGGTTTTTGGGATCACAATTTTGGAGTCTTCTGCAGGCCCTCTTTAAGAAGCCTTTGGCTCAGACCCACAGTTAGTGCCCAGCAAGCAGAACTGAAGGCTTAGCTGTCTGGGCCAGTTTTCAGTGTGCAAATGTTTTGACAGAGCCTGGGCTTTATGGAGGACCTGCTGGTTTAACATTCATCTTCTGTGGCTGAAATACCGTTCACCATGGTTCTTGCATGTTGCTGGTTGGAGCCTCTTTTGAACACCAGGAAACAAACACAGTAAGAGCATAAGCACAAACAGAGCATGCACTCATTGTTTGAAAGATGAGTGAAAATAATCACTTGCATTAGGTGAGATTCTCACCCAGAGGAGCTAACCAAGGACCCTGGGCACCAGAAGCCCCTGTTCCCACAGTAAACCCGGAGTTACCAGAAGAAGCCCAAGTCTCTAGGAGCAGCCCCCTCATATCACTTGATGGGGCTTTGTTCACACAATATAAGCGAAACTAACAGTCTCTGTCCTCTTTGCCCAAGGGCTCCCTCTGCCTAGGGCACACATAATACGCTGTTTCCACCTCTCTCACCCAACTAAAAATATTTGGCATTTATAAATCACATCTCCTCTATGTACTTTTCAAAATCAAGCCTCAGCAGGAAAGAGAGGATTGTTTTTACACATGATGTACGGACAGAAATACTCCAGGAAGAGTGGCTAAGAGCTGGCACTGTCACAGAGAGACTGAAATATAGCTGTAGCTTGGCCCTTCGAGACAGCCCCAACCCCTCCCCCCCAGAGAATTCACTTCAGGGTGTCTATAATGTATTTCTTCCTTTTCCTTCGAATCAAGGGTTAGAAGGAAGGTGAGCCACATGTGGGAATGACTCATTAATTGTCCAGGTGACCCACTAATGAGGAGAAAACATTGCTAATAAAAAGGCACTGCTCCAAGGGCTAGGGTGAATGATGTTATATGGCCTGTTTGCCTTTGAGTGTGGGCTGTAGTAAAGCACAGACTAGACCAAAATAAGATTATTTTTTTTTTAAGGTAACAGGATATTTTTTTCATGTATAGTATGTAGTGGAAAAAAATGGGGTTATTTTGGACTTTTAGGTTATTTTGTAAGGTAACTATATTTATGGTATAATACATCTGTAATGAGAATAATCAGAAAATAAGGCTTTTTTTTTTTTTTTTTTTTGTCTGATAATTACTGGCGCTTGGTTAGCTTGGATTTTGTTATGGATTGGGTTTTTTTTGTTTGGTTTGGTTCTTCCCTCTGAAATCTTATTCTGATTTTTCTTAGATATTTAAATTTCTCTATAAAAACTACACCAAAAGCTGTTAATCTAGTGATGGATGTTCTTGCATAGTACAAACAGCTGTGCTGGAAGTTGACTATCTTATTTACTCAGATTAGAAGTATTATTTAAATGAGTATTTTTGCCACTCTAATTGCAAGTGTATTCTAACTGGACTGAATTTCATTATTCTTGACTTCATACTAAATTGACTATAATGTCTATTTTTGTTAGCAGTATTCTGTCCAAACAGATTCTTCCTTTTACTGGTGCAGAGCAGCTTCAGTATTCTCATAGCAGTTAGTGAATATCCCTCAGAATTAATTCAGAAACTTGTATGAAAATATCTTGGAGTGCTTCAGGTGTAAGATGCTGTGGTCTGTAGGACTCTCAATTTTCATATTGAAAATGAGAGGAAGATTTAAATAATGGAAGAAGTTTAAATAGATTCCTCTTGGACAAAGACAGGCTTGGCCTCAAGTTAACTCTTAGATAAGTTATGGTGTTTAAGAAAAATCTTGTGTAAGAACATCCATTGTGCCTCAATCTCCAATACATCCCAAGTACCAGGAAAAAAGCCTTTTTTTTTTTTTTTTTTTTTAAGCTCTTCATATCTGCTTCAATAAGTCTTTACAGCTTTTCAAACCACTCTGGTTTTACAACAAGGCCTCTCTCCTAAAAGTTAGGCTGTAAAAGGGCAGTTGTAGTTAAAATCCTAGCTCTGTTGTTAATGAACTGTGGTGGGTAGCTCTCCATCCCCTCATAAAAAGAACAAGCTTTCTTCTTGATGCGGAAGAGTAGAAAGTATAACTCGCCTTGCTGTCATCTCCTCTTGCTATCAGTTAGCTGTAGCCCAAGCAGCTGGGTAATGTGAAGATCTCAACTCCTCTGTCTCTTTGTGCCAGTCAGAATGTCTGGACGTGGAAAGAAAAATGCAGTGGCTGGCAAAGCTGGAGCTACACCGAGGAAAACTAAATCAGCCATGGCTGGTCTGCAGTTTCCTGTGGGTCGTGTCTACGGGCTCCTTAAAAGAGGCAGCTATGCTGACAGGATTGGTCCTGGTTCTGCCATCTACCTGGCTGCAGTGCTGGAGTACCTGACAGCGGAGATCTTGGAGCTGGCAGGGAACGCTGCACGGGAGAACAAGAAAGCCAGGATCCTGCCCCGACACATCCAGCTGGCTGTGAGAAACGACGAGGAGCTGAACAAGCTCTTCTCCTGTGTGACCATTGCTCAAGGAGGGGTGTTGCCAAATATCCTTTCCCAGCTCCTTCCCAAGAAAACTGTCAGAGGTGCAGCTCCTTCTGAAGAACAACCTGGTAGCCAGTGAAACTTGCTTTTGCTCGTCTGATCTATGCACTTATGGATGATGGGACTCAGTAGCACTGATTTGTATGTGTTTACTTGTTTGTAGAGTCATTTTTCCACTAATTTTTAATGTATTTTTAAAGCTTGTAATAAAGTTACTAGAAAGCAACACTGTTCTTTCTTTTCGCAGCTACCCTTCCAGGGTTGGAAGAACACAAAATATGTGGTTTTCTTTTTCTTGTTTTTTCAAGTCCAGCATACCACCCAAATAACTTTTGAAAAAAGGAAGAGCATGTTAACTTTTGAAAACATGTTACAGGTAATGGTTGTGGAGCAGGCAGAGGAGTCAAGACACATTGCTGTTCATGTGAACTTTTCTTCCATCGCAGACTGTGAGGTGCAGTTAGTTCAGTACCTCACAGGTTAACTCTGCTTTAGAAGTTATTGACCCTTTGCTTTAATGTCTTGCTGCTTGGAGAGCTGCAGTGAACTCTCTCTCTCCAGACTGTTCCAACATGAGGCTAAACCACTGTCCCCTCCTTGTCGTACTGACCATAGGAAATATATTTGAAACCTTGTGCTGTTAGTAGAGGTGACTGTCTTGCTTCTATCAGTGCAGAATAACAAACATCTCCAGCTCCAAACAAGCCCCTAGGCCCTTGCAGACCAACACGTTGAATTCCTTCCTTCAGGAGGGTGTGTAGGGTTTTCTCTCTGTTCATTGTGGATGTTAAGGCTTGCTGCTGAAGGGGAAAGCAGTGATCTGGAGCAGCTGTATTAGGATCAGCCTGCCCCTGAAGCAGTATCTCACAGACTTCACAGCATCCAACACAGATGTGCTGGTAAGGACCAGCTTCCTAACCTGCAGCCAGAGCATTGACCTGTTATTTGAATAAAATCTGCCTGTCATGTTGAGTTTGACCTGAGTCCTTTGCCCTCTCAAAGCATCAGTGTGTCAGAGCCTACAGGTCAGGTTTTATGATCCTGACAGACATCAGAACTGCATGCAACATGCAATGTAAATGACTCGAAATTGCACTTGGGCAGGAGTGGGAAGAGAGAAGGATACATAGTGGAGCAGGCACCTTGATTTCTACAGTGGTGGGCAACTGAAAGAGCCATTGTACACTGCCTGTTTTTAAAGAGCAATTTGATGAGATCTTGGCTGGCCTGCAACTAAAGTAAAAATGTGTGGGAGTAGATCTGCAGCTTTGTGCATGTAGTAAAGATGTGCTATATGCAACTTCAGCTGTGTGCTGAGTGTTTATACCTGTTAACTAGGGGGAAAAAAAAAAGGTTTAAAGGAGGAATATGAGAAATGAACATGTGAAAATCAAATTAGTTCCTCCAGTTGACCATGGCAAGGGAAATCAGGATTTGGAATGATTATTTCTTTCAACCAAGCAAAAATCTACAAGTTTGCAGTAATGAGAGAAGATTCAAGTGAGGTACTAATTTCATGCAGTTTTAAGTGTGGCATTTATAGCACCCTCTGCTAATCTAAGAGAACTATGTTTCGGTCATCGTGCTGCTCCTGTGACTCTGCTCTGCACCCCACCAACACCACCCCCCTCCGCCTCAAGGCATGCCCAGTGTTCGTGCAACTTCTAGTATGCCTTCGCCTGCCATTTTCTGTATGACAAAAGACTGAGGGAGCAGTGTGGCCTTATCTTTACTTACACCCAAAGGATGAGTTTGTGGTAAGGTACTGGTCCAATTCTAAGCTCCCTTTTTTAGGTATTTCTTTGATCAAAACCAATCTCATTTGCTTTCTTCTAGCCAATACTTTAACCCATTTGTAAATTGACCAGATAGCAGAGTGATCTGAAAACTCACCCCTCTGGCTTCACAGTGACAGAGGATAGATGTCTTCTAACCCACCTGCTCAGTGAAAGTTTCTGTTCAGCCAGGGCTCAACCCTTCAGCACTCATGTATTGAAGAAAAAAATGATTCAACTGTCACCACACACTCAACCCTAGAAAGAACATATTATGCCCTGCAACTATGCATGACTTTGGAAAAAAAATGAACTGTGTGACAGATGGGGACAAGCTATAGAATGAAGACAACCCAATGTCAGAGGTCCTGAGCTTTCTCAGGCTGTGCCTGGGGCTACGGCCACTGTTGGCAGCACAAACAACCATGGTATAAGTTGCTGTGTTTAACTCTTGATGAGTACAGCAAGGTGAGCTGTGCTGCCTTCCAGCTGTAATAAATTGTCTGTCGATGAGGGGTATTGCCATTCTTTGAGGCAGTAAATAATATGCATGTTTTCAGAGAGGATCAACTGACAAAGTGTTAAGCAGCTCTACAAGGAATGGTGGCAAATTCACATGCTCTCAAGTACTGTACTGAGTTGCTCAAGTGTTGTGACTTTGATTGTTTTCCGTTTTGAGTGGCTGAATCATCACTCACCCAGGTGGCATTAAATGACAGGAGAGGTGGTAATGATATGGCTACCACTACCCTGTTTAAAAGGGGGCAGCTCTTCATGGGAAATGTAGTCTGGTAGATTTGGGGTGTGGTATTGTTGGAGAAAAAGACAAAGACAATACCTTGTTCAGGTAAAATTTTATTCTTAAGAATGGCAACTATGCTTCTTTCTGTTAGGTAAGCTCTTGAGTGAAATAATGGCTTTATAAGTTCTGAGTTGATATAAGGTTGTTGTTTAATGTGAATATTTAAATTTTCTTTTATTTGCTTATCTGGGCTATTTCTATTTTTTTTTTCCTAGGGACCTCAAAAATCTCCTATAAGAACCTTTTACTGTGTTTCTAAACACTTTAATTTGGTATCTGATTTAGTTCTGCACCAAGTCTGGGTGGAGCCTGTCATTACTTAAGCAGCTAATGATCTGAACTTAAAATCAATTCTATACAGAGGAGCAGAATTTTCCTATGTTCATCTTTTAGCTGCTTTGTGTTACACATTAAAGAGGAATTAGTACTATCCAATATCAGAGACTTTGTGTCAATAATAAGTAATGGAGACTTGTTGGAATAGGAGAAATACCATATGAGCAGATGGCACTCATCCATTTGTAATAGTCTGATGCATAGTGTGCTGAGAAATTCTGGTGTCTGCTGTAAAACCTAAGCTTCTCTTCTCATAAGTCTTGTTCCTTATTGTGACATGTTACCTTGCAGCAATAGGTCCCCTCATCTTTGGAAGACAAGATCCATTTGAAGTGCTTTCCAGCAGATAAAGCTTTTTCCCTGTTGTCACATCAGAAAAATATTTGAATTTCTAGCTCAGGTTCTCAAGGTCATGATAGCAGAAGCTGCTTAGGTTCTTACCAGAGGTAAGTTAAATGAAGATTCTCTGCAGGGTTTCTGGACACTTGTAGGTATCTTAGAGCCTTGTTTGCTTAACCTTTCTCCTTAACAGCAGTATTACTCTGATAATGGGTCAGAAGGCCTTGCTCCTAAGTTCCACCTCACTCTCCTGAAAAGTTTTGGAGGTCTAGCAGATGGCTGACATGCTGCTCTGACTGAGTTTGTAGATGCCTCTTGGCTGGAAACTTGTCAGACTCCCAGGGAAGCAGCTTGACCTGTATGCTCCTTCAGACACAAGTATGAAACGACTTGCAAACTTTCCGAGAAAAGAAAACTGACTTCTAAGGAATTAGGCAGTGGAATGAGGAGGAAGGAAGGGACTTAAGTGCTCAGCTTTTATTGTTGGTGTTTTTGTTGTTTTGATTGTTGTTTTAATTCCTCTTCCTCTTATACTAGATTGATGTTAGAATGTCTGAAGATGGAAAGAAAAACACAAAGCTCCTCCTTGTGCCGAAGAAAACTAAATCAGCCATGGCTGGTCTGCAGTTTCCTGTGGGTCGTGTCTACGGGCTCCTTAAAAGAGGCAGCTATGCTGACAGGATTGGTCCTGGTTCTGCCATCTACCTGGCTGCAGTGCTGGAGTACCTGACAGCGGAGATCTTGGAGCTGGCAGGGAACGCTGCACGGGAGAACAAGAAAGCCAGGATCCTGCCCCGACACATCCAGCTGGCTGTGAGAAACGACGAGGAGCTGAACAAGCTCTTCTCCTGTGTGACCATTGCTCAAGGAGGGGTGCTGCCTAATGTCCTTCCTCAGCTTGTTCCTAAGAAGACCACGTCTCTTAAGCCACCCCACAAAGATGTCCAGTCACAGGAGTTCTAGCTGCCACCAGGCTCTTGAGCTTGTGTTGTTGCTAGTGCTGGCTTTTTCTGCAGCCCAGAGCTCTGCATGTTCTTTGGCAATTTTGGTTTATATTCATGTGTGTACCTATGTGCATATCTGAAAAGGTGCTAAAGACAGGGTTGCTAGTTAACTTTTTTCTTTTGAAGGACATAGATAGTTATTCATAAAAGTAGCCTGTTAGGTTTTCCTAAGTGTGAAATGGACTTGTGTAGGGTCTTCTCTCCTCTTATAAAATATTTGTTGCATCAAACAGAAGCTTTTCCTTCCAATGCAGTTATCTAAGGAAACCTGGCCTTTTGTTTTTAAATTGTGTGTGTAGGTAGCTGGGATCTCTTTATTCAACATGCATGAAAGCCTGTTTCATCAGACAGCTGTGCCCATGAGGAGGTCTGAAGTGTACTATTCGGTGTAAGTAGATGCACCCAAGAGACTTAAACTGGACTTCCTTATTACCACTTAATGATGGTAAAGCTGATGTATCTTCTGTAGCATTTGGATGCTGAAGTAGGGCTGTGCTGTAACTTCAGAGTGCCACCATACATACCTTGGTCTGAGGATGGTGTTGGAATTATCCTCTAAGTTTCTGCATTCATGGAGTGCAATCTGAGGAATCTTCTACAGATAGCGTATAAATGTTGTCAGTGTTTGAGCCTTAAAGATCTAGAAAGACTTCTTAATGAATCCTGATGAGACTGTCCTTAGTTTCTTTGAGGCTTGTTCCATTAGGATCCAGATCAAGCAAAACTATGCGTTAAAGGGCAATCCAGAAAATAGCCTTTCTCAGGGCCTTCCAACACTTGTGTCCTACACCTATGCAGCTTGAAAGGCTACCTAAGCACTATTGGTTTTGTACTCTGGATTGTAATACCAGTGAGGACACACCATGTTTGTTGTGCTGCAGAAGGCTTTGTTTAACAGCTTCACCAGCAGAATGCCACTCAAATTCTAAAGCATTACAAGTGCATTATCAGGTGTTTGAATTATTCTACTTATAGCACAGCACAGAAAGTCCCTACTGTCTACCAGGGTCAGATATAGTAATCCATCCAGACAAAAAGATTATTTGGAGAACTGCCTACTGATTGATCCTACCAGCCTGAGATTTGGGAGCCTGTGTCTACTGTATTTGTCCCATAGTCATCCATGAGGTGCTGCTGCTTTCTCTAGTGCGACTTGGAGATATCTCCCTGTCTTTTCTGGTCTTGAGAGTATTGGGAACTTTTGAAGAACTGGTTGCAGAGAGCTCTTCTCTTTGTATAGGCAGGGTAGAGAACTTAAATGGAGGGTGAGAAGCCAGGAACAAGGAATTGTGGGACTGCAGTTAGAGGACTTAACGTATAAAAAACCTCCAGCATGTGTGTATACTGTAAACTCCTACTAGAGACAAGGCCATGAAAATCCAAATGGAGGAGAGTCTGTAGGTATCAGGTCAGTCCCAGTATAAGTGGCTGCTATGAGCACTGGAGATAAGTGGTTTATAGTGTTGATAGTAGACTAATGTTGTTTTGAGGGCAGCCTGAAGATCAGCCATTGCTATCTGTGTAATCAGTCAACTTTCTCTAGAGATCTAGAGTGTGAAAGGGTGCTGAAGTGCAGACCTGTGTCATAAACCATTGCCTTGGAAAGCAACAGCAGCTCCTTAGGGGGCTGCTGGATGTTTTTCTACAGTAGTTTCAATCAACACTGACAACGTGAGCTGTGTTTGAAGAAAACAGTCCCCTGTCCCCTTGTCAGGCTGGCGATTACATTTCATGCTGTGTTGGCTTGGGGATTGGCTTCTGGTCCATCCGAGATACTCTCCACTGCATGGGTGCTCCAGCAGCAGCATGGGCTTGTGCAGCTCCTGCAGCACTGCGCTGCTGTCTCTGCTGTGTCAACACAGCTGCTCATGGCATCTGCTGCAAGCCAGGCTGCCGGTCTCGTGCATGTTATACTGCTTTGCTTTGGGCTTGGTGGATTTTTGTTTTGTTTTGCTTCCTAAAGAGCAAAATCCATGGCAGTTTGACAAGCTACTACTGTCCATGCTTCCCCATGATGTTGTTACAATGTGAGAGTTTGCATGGGGGTTGGGAGAAGAGTCTGAGGGTTGGATGACAACAGGAGCTGCTTGGGCAGAGGTTGCATTTCATGCCTTCACAGTGTGGCCTGCTACTGTGAAGCCTCATGGGAATTTCAAAAGTCTCTGGAGTGAAGCTGCATCATGCCAGGTATGTGAGTTGGGACATGAACAGTGGAATAGGTTTCAGCAAACCTCCATGCTTATTTTGGCGCATCTATATAGGCATATTGAAATCCTACCAAAAAAAAAAGAAATTAATAGAGATCTTTCCCCAAGTCTTGGCTCTACTGCAGAGGAAGCAAAGCTTGACCCAGGCTTGTGTAAGGGATTGCCCGCAGTTTGGGGAGCTGCATGGCTTGTGCTGACACAAGCTGGACAAGAGGTGCTGCTCCTGCCCAAGGCACAGGACTCAGCCTGAGACTGTGTCAGAGGGAAAGCAGCCATCAGGGGTGGTGCTGGTTGGTCTTTCTATCTTTGCCAAATAACCAGTTCTCTACAGCTTATAAAACTCATGTAGTTTTTACCAGTAGGTTTATGTGCTTAAGCATGACTGCAGGGTGGCTGGCAAACCTGAGGCATCCCATTGCCCCACAAGCAGCAAACATAGGAAGGTGTGGTCTTCCAGAGCTGAGTGCCCAACGGGTACTCGGAGGTCTGCAGCTCATATCTGCTCACCTGCAAGGGCTGGTTTGCAGGCTGGAAACTCAAAAATCTGCCTGGGGAGAGGCATCACCTTTGGCAGTGTCTCGCCTGCTTCTTTGGCACAACTATGCAGACAGGAATGACCTGGAGGAATACTGGTCCAGAGAGCCACAAGGAAAGAGCATCCCTGGAGCACACAGGAGTCCCAGCAGCTATTATACAGTTCTACTCTGCCGTTAGTAAGGGGCTGACCTGTAGACACACTAACTCCTGAAATATGCCTTGCTATGGCTCTTCTGTTCTCTGTGCTAACTGTTAGGGCTTTTCTGTTGCAGTTCTAAATGTAAAACTATTGATGCATTCATTCCTGTGTTTTTTATGATGTCTGAAGACAATTAGAAAGATAACACCGCATGATAATTTCAGGGAACTCTCATTAATTCTCCCAATACTGTTTCTCTCCTGCAGCTGGGAAGCCTATTTTGTCTTTCTTTTGAAGATATGGATGTTTTCAACATTATGTGTGCTTCAATGGGGTACTCTTAGTCTTTGATAAAAATCCATTGTCAGCTTAAATACATAATGAAGCATACATTTTGTCTTCTAGCATATCCTCAGCCCTGTTCACTACCAGGTTGTGCACTGCTATACCCTAAATAAATACTTTGATAATATGCAAGGCATGTGGGTTGTGAAGGGTACCCTAGCAGCTGGGTCAGGCTTTTCCTCTGTTTCCACTTCTTTCTCGGTCTCTCTTCCTCAGCTCTCCTTGGTGTCACAACTTATGTACTTCCTTGATTTCAGGGGGCAAATTGCTTATTAACTAGCTAATGTTTATTGAATGTTTTGAGGCTGCTAAGTATTAGAAAGGCTGGAAATTATTGTTTTGTTTATACGAGCGCTCATTAGAGTCTCAAACAAGGGGTTATATAAAGAGAGTGCGTGGGAGAGAATGGAACAACTGTTTCCAGCATTGCAATGAAAGCTGTGCTCTCTCCAGCTTGCTCCAGCTCTCCGTGTGGCTTTCTTTGCAGTGCTGTGCATAGCATCTGTGAGGATATTTTTGCCAGCGGTGTCATGGTGGGTCTTCTTAATTGTTCTACCCCCAAAAAGACAAGCTTGCTTAAACTCAGCTTGTATTGATTTTAACATTTATTATGCCAGCAACAGCTTGGCAGCTGGGGAGAGGAGTTGGTCATACTTTTAGATATATGTAACCAATGAACCAGTAAAATGTACAAGCTGACCCTGCACTATCTTTGTGCTCAGTCTCCCTTGTTAGCAAGGAGTGGGGAACTCTGTCACTAAATTGCATTAGAATTTAAATGTATTTGTCAAAGTGAGAGGTACAGAAAGAGCGTTCTCTGTGTCCTGGCTGCATCCTTTATCAGAGCACAAACACTAAGTGCCAGGACAAGGAAGGCACACACATCTCAGATATTTCCTGGTCTGGGTGTACCTCCCTTCTTCCTAAGCACCAGAGTTTAGGCGTCTTCCTACACACGCCCCTCACCCAGGAGGTATTCATGAAGCTACTGAAGGCTAAGTTTGGCCGCTTTACTTTCTTTCAGACTTGCTGCTGTCAGCCCAAGGTGTTAGACCTTGTAGCTCTGTTGCTAACAGCCTACGCTGGAGTTGTATTATCTCAGTGCCTTCCTTTGTGCCTGGTGTTGGACCTAGGGTTCTGTCCAGTCACCGAGGACTTGCATTAACTGAAGGTAGCATGAAGAGCCAGCACAGCAACAGAAAAAGGGAGCCTGACTCCATTACTCAATGGCTGGGTACATCAGCAGGGATACTGGCATTTCTTTTTTTTGATATCTTTCCCCCCGGTGTTCAGTCTACATGTGATGTCAGTCCATAAGTACACTTCTAGGTCATACCATGCAGTGATAAAATGGCAGAGTCAATATGCCTACTTTGCATAATGCAGAATGCAAGAGAAGTGCAAGTTAGTAACCTGAAAATAGCTGTCCTTCATCTAGGTTGGAGGAGAAACTTGGCTGTTTCTCCCTGCAGCATGCACTGAATCCAGGGCAACAGTTAAGCTGGAATTAATAACACAAAGCTGCAAACAGTGAGGGGCTGTGTCAAGCCATCGCAACACCTGGCAAGTTTTTCTTTTGAAACTCAGATATCTGAGTCTTTCAGACATGCCTAGAAGATGGTGAAAATTGCTGCTTGAGCTAGGAAAGAGTTTTTTTTGTTTTATTTTTTGAGCTTCTGTATTCATTCAAACATGCAGCTGCTTGATGAGGCTTAAATCATACTTCACTAGCTGAGTCCACTGAGGACTGCACTCACTTCTGTAAAGGAGCACACACATAGCCCATGCATCTGTTGAGGAACAATTAAGCATCTGTCATACATCCCTGTCCCTCTCCCTTCCCAAGTTTTAACATCCCTTCTCATTTCAAATTTAGTTTCCCCTTTTTGATCTCTCCTATCAGGGTCATTGTAACACATCAAGTAACTTAGCTGGGCCCTGACTTTTCTGGGGTAGTGCATCACGTATGCTACTCACTGGGGCACCATTCAGTAATAGACCCAGGAAGCTTTCCTCAGTGGGCTTCCTATTTACCAGTCTGGGAACTTCTTCCTACGTGGTGTTGCACAGGCCTGATTCTCCTCCTGCTAAAACACTAGGAGTTTGGTGTCCATCTGTTTGGACTGATGGACATACACTGGTGTAAAGCTGTTTTGCAGTGTGGATCATTGCCTATCTCTGGCTGAGCACTTCCGTTGTGCCCTCCACTCTGGTTTCCCTGGTGGATATAAATGGCTGTCTTCCATGAGAAGACAAGGGGAGCAAGAATAAATCCAGGTAAAATAATATCCTTGTAAACAACTGAGTGCTTCGCCATCGCTTAATACTTCCCATTGCAGCATTCTTCTGAGAAAATTCACAGATGCATGCACGGGGACTGCCCATGTCTTTAAATTGTTTTTCTGTGAAGAGCACTCTCATCAGAAAGGCTTAGTCTTCTTTCCACGGAAATCATGGCAAAAGATCCAGAAACTGATGACACCCTGTCTTCTTCTTTAACATAGATTACAAATTCAGTACTGGTCCATGGCAGAAATGAGTATGCATTAATTAAAAACCAGTCACAATTGAAGAGTCTCTATACTCCTGCTTCTACCCTTTGTAATCCATCTCTTTTCACAATGGATCTCTATATATATATTTAATTGTCATTTTTGTAATTTTTAAAATAGTAAAATGACTCTTCCATATCCAGGGGATTTTATCTTGCTTTTAGTACTTTAACAATCTACAGTTTCTCTCAGAAGAAACTTGCTCTGGTACCTGCTTCAGACCGTGTTCCTCCTCAGAGCATAGCCATTGCCTCCTTCATCTGTGCCAGGATGTGCTGTGCCCGGGCAAACGGAGGAGGATGGCCAGCGTAGAAGAAGCTGTTGGGAGAAATGGTGCTGAAGTGGTGAAAAACTACGCAATGGGAGACCAGAGGTGAAAATGCTGTAAAAATGGAAAGAGAGATGTAGACAGTGAAGGAAAGAACAGCATAAACATCAGCAGGAAGCAAACGTAAAATTTATTGTGTGAAGTAACATTTCATGATAGAATAAAGCAAAACAAAGAATAATTCCCTTCGTGGCAGGAATTACTGAGTGATGTGCTTTAGTTTGTGTTATAAAGGTTGTCAAGCAAGATGAATGTCAGGGTACTTTATGGCCATTACGGCTGTGCATTTATACCTGCATGTCCCATTACCTACTCAACAGGACCACTGATACTTTCCAGACAAATTCTTCCTTCCACACAGCTTGTTAAAAGTGAATGTAGATCATTAAGTTTAGTGCCAGCCCTGGCAGGGGCCACCAACAGATCAAATGTCTGCTGCAGAAAAGGAAATAAATACACTTATGATACTTCATTGCTGCTTTATAACACATCAGCAGAGAAATAATAGATATTCGGAAACCTGTGGATAGAGCAACAAGAAAAGTTTTTTCATTAGGAGTGTTACCAGTCTGAACAGGATGAATGCAGAACTGTGTTTTGGCACCTGGTTTTGTAAAACATGTGATGAAGAGCACTTAGGCATTCACTGGAGTAGAGCTAATCACACTGATAAATAACGATGCATAAAGGTAATAAGATAACAGCTATTATTTAAGGATAAATTTAAATGTAAACATAAATTCTCTTATTTGCTTATAAGATAAACTTCATGAGCAAATATTACTAGTTTATTAGAATAATTATGTCATTATTTATCCTAGACATAGTGATTGAGAACAAATTCAGACAAATATCTAGATCAACAATATTTGTCTTCCTTGGATGGTCTGGGTTTTAACCAGGTTGATTAATAGGTATCCTTGAGGATTTCAAAGCTATTTCTGAACAGAAATTAACTGGGTATCATAAGAAAACTTTGGGGCTGATAAGTAACCATACCCATGTTTCACAAATTAGGAAGCTGAGGTAGAAAGGTGCCATTTCGGTAGCACGCATGCTTAACTTCATACACGGAGGGGTAAGCCCCTGTCCAGCAAAGCACTTCATAAATATGGAAATCATGCACTTGATTCACTGAAACGCAGGTTACTGTTATACATCAAGAGAGCCAGAACTAGAACTCAGACATCCAATTTACCATTTTATGCCCTACCTACTGAGCTGCCTTGCTCCCTTCAGTTTTTGGCCTTACTCCTAAGAAAACAACATTTAGGGCAGTATACCATTTGCTTGCTTATCCATCTGTCCTCATCTATTAACTTCTAAATACGCAGCTGTAATATGATGGAGAGCTGGAACCACAAGCTGATTCCTATCAGTTACATGGAAAGAGTTAGCTCTGTGAAAGGAAGAGATCCTATGAATGCCCTGGCTGAAATAAGGGCCACAGCATGAAATCATGCTAATGAAATGATAATAAAAGCTATCTTTCATTAAATGCAATATAGGAAATCCTCCTTGAGTTACAAATCTGATAGAAATAACTTTGCTAGTTCAGTTGATCACAGAATGGCTCATTTACTTTTCTAAAACAAGACATTAATTGCACAGTAATTTCACACATGGCTAGTTCTCTCATATCCCATGCTACAGATTTCAGCGTATGTCTAGTCACCTGTAGCCAAGGTTGGTACATGACTTAGTTGTAAAGCAAAGCAATGAAAAATTTCAAAACACAGCTCCTCTGGCAGCTCTCTTGTTACCAGTGCTGCAAAACACCTTTATCTTGATGTAGCGTTACTTTCCTAACTCAATTGTGGTATGGTGCAATTATCTGTCAAGGAAAATGGATGTTTTCAATAACACCCATTACAAAATGTGTCTGTATGGTACTCCACAATTCAATGAAGCTGTGGGCAGGTGGAAGCATGGAAATAAAATGATGCCTGGAAAAAAGCTCTTCTGCTACCGGTCTAGAGGATTGATCTTGCTGAAGGATGTATCAGTTCTGTAGAGTGCCTGCAGTTCACTCTGTGCTGAGATTTGTGTGTTTATGTTTGCCATCTTGTGTCACTGCTTTCCTTGTGAGGAGAAGAAACATCCCAAGTTATGGCCACAGATAGCTTTGTCCAGGTGAGTACAAGGGATACATAAAGTCTTAACTCATTTGTTACTCGAGTTTGTATCGAAACAAGCCCAGAGCACCAGTGGCCACAGCAGGGCAGTAATGTGTCACTGACACTCACAGAGACCGGGGTAGGTCCTGGCGTGCCGCTGGTATTAGCATCCCAAGCTTGATATCAGCGTTGCCCTCTGCTGCCCAGCCCCAATATTGCAGTGCTAAGCATCCTGTCCTCTTGGAAGTCAGCTACACGCTCTGCTGCAGTGTACCAGCTACCATGAAATAATAACTTTAAGTTATCCCAGTGCCCAGTAATCATACCTAGTCTGTGGAACTACACATAGCTATGGAGCCGGAGGAGAGAACTTGGTATAAGACTATTTTGGGTGTTTATTTACGTAGCAGAATCTCTGGTGTAGTCATGAAGAGCCCACAGAGCCCATCAAGACACATGGCTGTGTGTCATCGTGACACATGGCCTCCCAGATTTCGTTACTTTTCTGATGGATCACATGTGATTGCTGATCCTTTTTGCTCTGATGTCAATTCATGTGTATACTGTATTATGCCTTTTCTGTTGGAAATTCTAGTTCATATGTAGGTCTTTTGCTGTCTTATGTTTAGATAGCTATACTCCAGAAATACGTAGTTATGTGTGTTCCTCACCCCATGCAGTAATTCAGCAGGAACTATCTGAACTGCTGTGTAGAAGCCCCTGGGCTTTGTGGTAAAGATTTTCAAAAGCCTTGTGGCGAAGATACTCAAAACTTTTTTTCTTTCAGTTTTCCAGTATGTTCTCCTTCAGGCTTGCTCTATTGATCTCTCAGCAGGTTTAAGGATAATAGATAGGTGGCATTTGGTGTATGAGGTTCTTTCCCCTAGAGAAATGTCAAATTTTTAGGTGGTGAATCATAACCAGTTTTGAGACCGGTCACATTTTTGTTTCTTCACTGTGGAAAAAGTAGATCCAGAAATGACTGGAGAAGGAGACTTGGCAGCTGTTTCTAGTTGTTCAGGGGAGAAATCTATCAGGGTGATAAATGTATGGATTAAGACAGTTTTTGCAGTCCACCCCTGTCAAACACAGGCTTTTAATCTGTTTAGTAAGGTAGAGAGGTGGCAATTGCAATGTGTGAGTTGTCTGGAGCAGGGAAATAAGACAAGTCTTCAGAGCAATCTCCACACAAGCATCCATCTCGGCTGCCAGTAGAGATCCTGCAGTCACTGCTTGATTCTAATATCCCGGCAAACAAATAAACATGTTGCTGCTGTGTTTAGAATAATAAGCATATCCATCTTGTAGCAGGAGTTCATTCGGTGGTCTCACAAACACTGGTAAAACTGGAACAGGGTGCAGGGAGCTTTTGGCCAGCCTGTCAAGAAGCTGCATATCTTCTGTCAAATTGACAATGTTAATCAAACGGTTTTAAATCTGCAGCAGGTAGATTTGCAATTTCTGCAGCTACTTCTGTTTCATTGTCACTTGCTGAGGCGAT
>VXAA01006277.1:234376-264801 GCA_013399115.1 Anseranas semipalmata | reverse complement strand
TTTTATTATTTAAGTTCATATGGATTGCACCATAAATTGACACGGTGCTTCATGCCGTATGTCAGAAACCCAGGAGACGTTCCTGCTGCTAAGCTTTGCCGTCCAGGCCAGATGCAGCGGGGACGCTGGCAGCGGGTGCTTGCCGGGGCCCCCGCCCGGGTGCCGAGCGAGGGAGGTGGCACGGCGGGTGCTGCGCCGCGGGGCGCAGGGGCTCTGGGGCGGGCGGGGGGCCGGTGACGAGGGCTTGCGCAACGCAGCTGCGCGGTGCCGAGCAGCGCGGTGCTGAGCAGCGCGATGCCGGGGCCTGGCCGCCGCCGACACGGGGCGCGCAGAGGCAGCGCGGGGTCTGGAAGGAGGAGCGGGGCACGCCTTGTCCTGCTCGGTAGTCTGGCTTGTGGGTCAGCTGCGTTTTCCTCTGCTGCGTTCGTCGGCGGGAATGGCATAGTCGTGCTGCCCTCCTCGGTGGAGGATTTCTCCTCGCCTGGAAAGAAGAAGGATGGCAATTGCAGTACTCTGATACAGCCTGTGAATGTGATAACCTAAATAAATTTCTCAGTCTGAGCGACAGAAAAAGAAACTGAAATGATGCGAGTTCTCACCTCCTCCAGAAACCTAGGGATAGAAGAACCACGGGTGGTTCTTTTCTCTCTCTTCTGGGACAAGGGAAGAGGAAGATCTTCCCCCCACCAATACATGCGTTTCGATGACTTGCGCTATCTTGTAAATAACGGCAGTGTGGCACCTCATTTCTTGTGATGTAAACCTGTAGTTGTCCTGATGTAATACTGCTACAAACAGGGCATCTCTTAGATGTGTAAGGCAGTTGGGTAACTTTTTGCATTTATGTTATAGGTGTTTTTGATCTGACTCATTTGTTTTGCTAACTTTTATTTGTTCCAAAATGTTGCACTGAAAAACTTTGTTTGGCCCAATCTGAAGAATAGCCCATTTTTCAGGCCAAATACTATTTTAAAAGCAAGAAAATAATAGAAATGTGCCTATTGTTTGTATTCTACCCCCTCCAAAAGAATCCCACAGTAATCGTAATGAAAATTGCCACAATCTATGAGGCAATAATTCTGAAACACTTTAAAAATAGTGTTTTCATTCAAAGTGTAAAGCAGCTGGTATTTTGTGATGGAACAGATTTTATTGTTGCTGGATATAGGGTCAAACACTTGCAACACGTTCTTGATTTAAACAAACCAAAAGCACAAGTGTTTTTTTGAAGATAAAATCAGTAAGATTTTTTATTGTTGGATGCTGTAGTTCCCTTCTCTACCTCTAAATATAGGCACATGCTGTTCTTTTTATGCTAGGAGAAACAGCTAGCATCCCAGCTCCAGTTGCTCTCTGTACAAGTTCTGAATTTTAGAGACAGAGTTAAAAATAGGAGGTTTTTCAAGTACAATTAAAATCTCATATTAGCAATTTTGAGATAGGAAGACTACAAAAAAAAAAAAGAGACTAGCAAGTGACTTCTTCATTCTGGTTCTTTTTTAGTTTTCAGTCAGTAGGATGTTTTATACCACCTTTTATAATTCCTTGTAGCTGTCTGCAAAATGGGTGTGAATTTGGATGGCTCTAAAATGGTGCTGGGAGACTGGGGCAATTGTCACGTGACAAGCTGCGGTGAACTCGGTGGTAACCTCAGTTATTTGGTTAACCTTTAAACTGTGCATGCGAAATAGTACTACATATTATATGATAAAGTGATTTGTTCTGTAGATTAATCAAGTTAATATACTGTATTGCTGATTTTACTTGCTTTAACTGGGGTACTTATGAGAAATGAAGAAATTAACTTGCTGCTTCTAGATACACCATTCCTCTGGACTGCAGGGAAGGTTTGTTATAGTCTGGGCTCAGATATCTCTGACAAGGGCTTGTGAAAGTGCAGCCTGAATTTCTTGCTGCTGGTATAGTACTGTGAATCTTGTTTTTAATGGGCTGACAAACACTTGCNTTTTTTTTTTTAAATAAAGCAATGAAGTTTTATTCCAAGTAATTATCCAAAACCTCTTGTCTTTTTGAGTGATTTCTTTTTTTTTCTTCTAGACTGGTTTATACAAATGATTCTCAAATATATTTTGTGGAAAAGAATAAAGTCACTTCCTTGAATCAGAAAAGTATGAACTTCAGGAGCTGGAAAAACACACAGTTGGAGAGACTGTGATACAATTACGTTTTTATGTCTACCTATTAAGCATAATGAAGGGTTGGTTGTTGGCCTTAAATTTGGAAAGAGCTTACTGTAAAGCTTAAAACAGAAGTAATTCCTGTAATTACTGCTTTGCAGTGAGGAGTATGGCTAGGTAAAGGGAATAAAAACTATTCATCGTCCAATTGTATTTCCATAACTGCTGCACTTTTATACATCTGTTCTGAAGGATAAAATCTGTTATACTAATTTTCAGAAATAAGCTAAAAAAGCCAATACAGGAAAAAAATGAGGTGAAGAATATCAAATGAACAATGCTTAGAAAAATATATAACTTCTTTTGTGAGCCCTGATACAATATTTGGGGAATCAGTTGGTTTGTTTATTAAACAGAAGGCTAGTATGCTATTTCATCTTGCGCTTTCTTGAGTTTGAGATACTTGATGATAAAATCTGGAATTTTAAAAACTTTGAATTTTATGTTCACGCTGAGTTGTACCAGATAAGGCAAACCTAGTCAAACATGGTCCGGTCAGTTTTGAGTCTGCTTTCACTTTTCCTTGGGTTTATTCTTTTTTGCCTGATGGCAATATATCAAACTTGGATCCTAGTGTCAATTGCTTGAAGTTATTGTTTAGATTATATCCAGTTTCAAATTGTGTGAAACTATTTGTAGTGAGAAGTGAGCATTTGTTTATGAAGATAAAAATATTTTCTTTTCCTACATTTCTTTCATTGTATTTACTAGTAAATAGTATAGCTCAGAATATTCCTGTGCAGTTTTTCAGAGTGATAACACCACACCATTTTACTCTTTGTGTATGTTTGGGGCTCTGCTACATTGAAGAAGAGCTGTTTCTGATTCATGTGTGGAAGAAGAGGAGAAAGACCAAGCCTTCTCTTGTTCCTTAGGAAAAAAATACCTAAACCACAGCCTTTTCCCTCTCCCTGTCTAAAATGTGGCTTACATCATTAAGGTGGAGATTTTTTTAACTCCCCTTTTGCTACCATCTTTTAAGATGCATTTTACTTGCCTGTTCCGTCCTTTTTGTGGAGCTTCTCTTGAAGCCTGCTTTAGGGGTTTGTATTTTAAATGCTTTTGAAGACCTGCTTTCCACAGTGGTCTGGCCCAAATAGAAATGTGAAAAGTTCCCATTACTGAGCTGTAAAAGAATACTGTAAATGGGTTATGCAGAAAAAACCATTTAGATAAAAATGCAATTTTCCCTTTCACACACTCTGCTAAGAATTAATAGCACATTCTTTCTAAGTGGGTACTTCTATATTATATTTTCACCTTAATGAAATTCTTTCCGAAACAGGAGTGTTTCAGTTAAAATTTTAGAGCAAAATTGATCTGTCTTTAATCCTCAGTGCTTTTTCCCCCCCCTTCAGTTAAATCTCGCTGAAAAGATTATTGTGGACTATCTGGGAACTTTCTGGAGAATACGCAGCAGGTTCACAGGTGTGTTTCAGACAGCATCACAATTTGACTCTCCCTTCCCTCTGCAGGGTACAAGTTACGGGGCATTTCTTACCCGCATCTTGATTCATGCTGTATGATTGAGTGATGCGTGTGCCAGTTGTCTCTTGGTGGCTGTTACTCAGCCTGCAGCCGTGAAGCAGTGGCAACACTAATGTGTTGCTTCCAAGTCATTTTTGCAAGTACTTCACAAGAGAGGACTGCCCCAACCAAAGGTTGGATTCTGCTTGGTGGCCTCTGTTCTGGGACACGCTCCATCACTTCAGTACACCTAAAGCAGTGGCGGTGTGCTCGAGTGTGTTATTACCTGGCAGCACAACTTAACGTTCCGCAAAAACGCGGTGTGTTCTTTGCATACGTGACTTTAATACGTGCCTTCTCTCCAGAAAGTCGGTAACTGCCTGACGACAAACAAGGAGGGGTGTTCGGCGGGTGCTTGCGGTGCTGCCCTGCGAGCAGCCTCCCCACGGGTGGCGGGATGGCGGCGGGCGCTGGTCTCAGCGGGACGCAGAGACTGGAGGTCTTCCACAGCGTGGAGGTGAACGCACATAGCTAATTTTGGGTGACAGTAATTTCTTTCCATCTGCGGTGTTAGCATTTCCGTGCTGTTTTCTTTTTAGAGCAATTATATCACGAACGGGCCCCGATGTATTGCTGTCACTGACTCTGGCTTCATGCAGTCATGGGTCATTAGCTTCCACATGTGAAAGCCAAGGTATTTTTTCATCCTTCTGACAGCTTTTCCTTGGATTAGAAGGAACAGCTCTCTGATATGAGTGAGTAATGGTGATTCTTCCATTGATACAGGTATTCTTAAGACAAACAAGTGTGTTTAGGTTATAGCAGTCTTTCCAGCCAGTATGCAATAGTGTTGTAAACAGCCGGTCTCGAGTGATACACAATCAAAGCATATGTACATGCTTTTAAACTGTTTCCTTTTTAATAAAAGAATTTTAATATAATGGAGAGAACAAAAGTCTATTGTAGGAATAGGCCTAATAGAAAGATGCCTGCTTCAAGCAGCTTTTCACTGCTGAGTTGCAGTGGGGAAAATGCTTTTATCAAATAAACTGTTTGGTGTTCTCATAGTACTAGTAAAATAGTTCCCAGGTATAAACAATACTCATAATGATGAAGACATGGGTAGGAGCTGATACACCTGTAAGCCTCCATGTTCAAAATAGAAACGTACTTTGGTAGTAACACTGAGTAGCCATTTCCATAGTTTTTGTGACAAACTACTCTGAGGGACCTTTTTGCTTGGGATATCCTCCAAAATGTGAAATATAGGAAAAACATAAGGAAAAGCCTTATTTTGTCAAAGCGGTTCTGATACTTGTAAAACCACTGTGGAGCTCTTGTCCATAATACTGCTTGAAAATGCCTTTTTGGACACCTCAGTTGAAACCAAAATCTAGCTGGACATTGCAGGCATCTTGTGTTGAGGTTTTAATGGCTTTATTTTTTTTCCTGGATTTTGCTTCCCTGCTTGTGTTTAAAGGGTTTGCTCCTGTGTAACTGCAGTCAGTGAAAATACTGGTGTTGACTTAAGTGAACACAGTCAAAGAAGGCAACAGTGTTTGTGTGAGTCCATGTTTGTTTGTTTAGGAAGTTGGGCAGGAACTGCAAAGTAAACACTCTTGAAAATGATCTTAAGCATTTGTCATCTGGGTGAGTCTAGTGTCAAACAGTCAAAATATGCCCAATCACCACCTGTGTGCGTTTCACAGACAAAAGAATGGTAAGATTCAGTTTCAGTGCAGAGGCAGCTAGTGTTTTGACAAACTTTGGATTTTTTTTTTTTTCTTTTTGGGTGGACAGCAGTGCTTTATTCAAAACCATATGTCTTTTCCAGAGTCGATAGGAAGGAAATTTGTGTATGCTTCAGGGGCAAAGCAAGTCCTCACTCCCTCTCCTAACAGTCTTGTATTCATTGAAACTTGCTCTTTGCCACCTGAAGAAGGTTGTAACATCCTTATGTTGTCTTTGGATACTGTTTTGTGCATATTGTTTGCATGGAAACAACCTGCTCCAATATTTTCCTCCTTCCCCCTGCCGATTTGCGAATTGTTGGGAAATAGATCACAAAATTCTTCAGTTCATTATTCAAAATGTATTCTCAAGCTTCCTCAGCAAATATTTATCAGTTTGTACACTCCAAATTGGAAGCATTTGTGACTTTTGATTTGTGTTAGTACATTAGTGAAGTGAGTTAGCATTGCTTTGTTTCCTTTCTGACTTACTCGTAACTAACACTGAGCGTAATATGAATTCTGGTTTTGAAAGGGGTATTTATAGTCAGTGAGTCTCTGACTACTTACAGGAGTCTTTCCATCAAAGAACAGAAAAATACTATACTCCTTATTATATGGGTTATATAATAGCTATTTATTCAGTCACAAAATTTCCTTTTAGTTGCTCACTTTTTGTGAATCATGGTACTTCAGCGAAGATTTTAAATCTTGACTTTTACAGACAAATATGCAATTCCCTGGAAGCAA
Organism: Anseranas semipalmata; assembly: GCA_013399115.1. NCBI lineage: Eukaryota > Metazoa > Chordata > Aves > Anseriformes > Anseranatidae > Anseranas > Anseranas semipalmata. Next base: position 258,656 of record VXAA01006277.1, on the reverse strand, counting down.
TGTTGAAAATTTAAATATTTCAATGTAGTTATTTGTAACTTGCAAGTTTTGTATTAATGGAACATTGGTTCTTGAGTTTTTGTATAAAACTAAATGTAAAAAAAACTCACAAAAATGATTGCTCAAAGTAACTTGATGACAAATATTTCTGAACAGTTAGTCTGCTTTCTCATTTGCGGTACTTGAAAACGTATAGTGTTACGCTGAGTGCTATTTTTTGTTATTACACAGAAGTGCTCTGGAATCCTGATGAATTCTGAGGCTCTATTTTGCTTCAGGGCAAAACCACATGCAAATGCAGAGGTCTTGATTATCTGCCATGCAGTAAACATCACTGTGCAGCACTACCTCTCCCCCTACTCTTGAGGTGAAAAAAATTATTACGAAACCTGAGTGTCTAGGTCTTGTTCAGCCATTTTATTGTTAGGAAGTTGGTGTCCTAGAAGGAAAACAAAACAGAAGCTACAGGCTGCTCTCGGACTTCTCCATTGGCCGGTTTGGTGCCCTAGGACAAAAGTGCCTGCCTGTTAGAAGTGTTTGCTACCCTTTTGTGAATGGTTAACCATTCAGAGAACACTGCTTGATTCCACTGTAGGTATGAATTTCTTACGTGTCACTTTTTTTTCATGTTGGTGCTAATTGTACCTGGCAGGCATGCTGCATACTAAGTTGTGCATTTAAGCATTAGTTGTTACAGTAGAAATCTTGATGGCCATTGTTTCTATTTAAAAAAAAAAAAAAAAAAAAAAAAAAACCTTCTCATCTTCAAAGTCACTGCTCTTACAATAATTTTCTCTTTGAACATGTCAGGATTCTCTGATTATACACTGGATTGTCTTGTCATTGCATAATGATTTTTTTTGGATAGACAGATATTTTTCAGTGTATCACAGTTCATCTCCAGCCCCAGTACTTTTTTTTAAAAAAAAAAAAAAAAAAAGAGTATATATTTAAGGTATTTATAGATAGTCAAGAAAATAACAGGTTTTGATTTTCCTGTTTTTTTTTTTTTTTTAAATCCTATGTAATATATAGCATCCTTTTTACAATTTGAATGCACACTTTCAGAAAATCCCTTTCTTCCACTCTTCTTTTTGCCTTTGGTTGCATCAGAAATCATTATTTCAAAAATTTCTTCCTCTCTGCTGTTTTGGCAATTTACATTACACAAATCTGTGTAATTCTACCACCAGTTTATTCAGCTTTAGAAAAGTTGGAAAACGAGAATGAAGTTTAGAAGACTAGATAATGCTCATTCTTTTACTAAATGGACGTGAAAAATGAAATTTTTCCATTTTGTGTACTGCTATTCTCTGAAGCTGGAAAAGCCTTAGAAAGGTAATGTTGGTAAAGAAAATAGGGGGAGATAAGTGATTAAAAAGGCATTAACACTTCATTTTATGGTTACTGAGGAAAGGGTGAACAATCGTGGCCAACTTTTAAAAATACATGTGAAAATTAAAAACCGCTTGGAAAAGAGTGGGCTGGTGCTATGTTGGTGACGCTGTTCTCGGCGGCGCTGCTGTTCAGCACCGCTGCTGCCGGCGGGGCTGCAGGTTGCTGTGGGCATGGCGGAGCCCTGGTGACTTTGGGGCTGCTCGGTTTGTTTGCTTGCTCGCTCTCAAGGTGCCCGTCAGGCCTCGGGCCGGGCGCTATGCTGCTAGACCCTGCCTGCCCTGCTCTCCGCAGAGGGCTCGTTCGAACCGTGGCAAGCCCCTGGTGGTGTGTCCCGTTGCCTGGGGACACGAGGTTACCTCACGGCTGCAACGGGGTGCCTTGCGGGCCTCTGGGCGAGCAGCGGGGTGAGCGGGCGCTGGGAGCCGAGCTCCTCGCTGCTGCTTGGCCCCGCTTGTGAGAAGGGGTCGGCACGCGGAGACACGCAGCTTGTTCGGCCTGACGCCTTAAGCTGTGGTGCTCTGCTCCGCGTGACAGTCATGTCAGAATCGGAGGGCAGGGGCCTTCTGAAAGGGAGGGCTCCCAGAGTGAAGTGAAAGCACAGGGGCAAGAGTTGGGGTCCTGTGTTTCAGCCTCGCGTGGACGACATCATTCTGGTCCATGCGTATGCAAAAGCTCTTCCATCGCTGAGTGATGCTGATGGCATCAGGGTAGTGGGGAAAACTGGACGAAAATGGGGGCAGTAGAGCTGCGTCAGGCGCTGAACAGCTTCCTCCCTTGGAAAGTGGTTCTTCTACAAAAATGGTGGCAGACCCAAAGCCTGGGCAGCGGCCGCAGGCCTGTATCTGGCAATTGCTGTGTGCGTGCACTTACAGTAGGGTATTGTAAAAATGCATTACTTAATGTGTGTAATGCTTTGGAGGGTTAAATACAACTAAATTAAAAGATAACCTCTTGGTTAAGGTTTGCCTATTTGATTTCATTTGATAGAATTCTTTGCTGTAGAGTTTGTAAATCCTAGGTGTGTTTTTGAACAGGCGCTTTGTTCCCTTGTGTTTTGTAAGGAGAGAGCTAAAAAGGACTCACTGTACCTTTAAACGTGTGGATCCTCAAAACCTCCCTAGGAAGAAGAAGGGGGAAGGGACCCTTTCAGGATTAATTAAACAGAGATGTCTTGCCAGTAGACTTCAGGGTTTTACTGATAAACGCCAGCCCCTCACCCATGTCTGGTAGTGGCTGCTATTATTTAATCACGGTTATTAAAAGAAATCTGAGAAATCTTTCCTTTCTCCTTCTCCTGTCTTCCATTTATCTATCCTCCCAACCTGTTTGTTTGTGTATGGTTAAGTTTTCTGTGCCAGTGAGAAGCAGAGTGGAAATGTCAGGGGTCAGGCTGCAGGCAGGCAGGGGAGCAGTCAGCCCGGCTTCAGCTGCAGTCTTTGACTTTCTGAGAAATCTGAGATATGTTCCAGGCAAGATTAACTCTTTCCAGCACAGCTGCCTTGCTGTGCCTGAAGAATATGAGTGAAGATAGGTATGTTAAGAAATTGGGTTCAGTCTTTGTCATGCATATATCCTTGTAGTCTAATTGGTGATGGGTGCTGTTGCCTTCACTTCATTCACCCTCTTATCTAAGATGAGCAGGCCTAAAATTTCATCTGTCTTGGCAGCTGCACATCTGGAAGATGAGGCTGCATGGATACAAACCCCTGAGAAGGAAGGAGGATAGAATAATTTATTGCAATGCTGTTATGGATACCCGTTTCTCAGCACATTTTCTAGGAAACAAAGCATTCGTCCACAAAGGGCGTGATGCTTCTGTTTGAAGATACATTTTTGAGTAGAGGCAGGACTCGGAGCATGCCACTCAGAAGATGTCTTAAAAAAAGATTCTAAACGCTCTTGCCTTCAGAATAACCAGTTCTGATTTTGGGTCAGTTAATCTAGTATCTCACATGCTTTAAGATACATGTTGTGCGGTGTGTTAAACGTGCAACAGCCCTGGCTGATGGCGAAGTGACAGTTGGAGTTCGATGACAGTTTGGGTTGTGTGACTCAGGTGGCACTACCTGCATCTTACCCTGCCTGTGCAAATGAAACATGCGAGTCAGCTGTGGGGTGGAGATTTTTGTTTGTTGCCTTCCCTGCATTTGTATTACAGCAGTGAACTGGGGTGCTTAAAATCTAAGTCGTCTGGTTTGACAGCAACGAGGTGCAAACAGTGCCCAACTTGAGATAAATTCAGGTAAAGATTAGAGGTAGTCCTTACGCTGTTGCATAGTGGCTTCTTCATATTTGGCTTTATTTCCATAGCAATATGTTTCTTTGGGACTTGCATGTATTGAACTAATGGGCCTTTATGCAGGGAGCAGAATGTGTGGCAGGGTGTGAAGGGACAGTCACCCCTGATGAGTGCTGAGTTGTGTTTGTGAACAAAGTCCTTTCACAAAGGGGTCTTGGTCTAGTTGCTTTGTTTCTGATCTTATGAAGGTGTCTGTAAGCTTTAAACTTCTTGGACACCATGTGTATGGGAAGGTTATTTACTGTTGTCTAATTAGCACGCACCCACAAGATTATTCTGTGCCACATAACCATTTTCTATAGGGGTGATGAATAGTCCACCTCAAATTTCTCTGCCTTAACTTAGGTGAGTTAAGGAATGTTATCATTTGTGTCTGGAAGAATGAGGCCGTTTGTGCTAGCATTCCTCTCTGAATGGCTCCCTGCCATGCTTGGAGCATATCGGGCTGCAGGGATGTGTCTGCTGTCTCTCTCACCACTTGTGCTGTGCCTCCACAAGTCCACAGCTCAGCAATGGGTGAAATAGATGCTGCTTTCTCTACATATACTTACACAGTGGCATTCTGTGCTCATGTTACTTCATGCTATTTGCATACTGTATTTGCTTTAAACTTATCTTCCTTCACCACTCCTCTGTTAACTTACTTAATGTAAAGTAGTGCGGCTTGGCTGGGCCTTGAGGAAAGAGCTTTACTGAGTCTGTAGATTTTTTTTTTTTCTTTTTTTCTTCTGGAGGCTGGGTGATCAAGGGAAATGCTGGGACCCTCCCTTCTAGTGGGATGGTCTGTGCTTCTGTAATAAATCTTGTAAAAGAAAGCTGTTCAACTAGTATATTCTTGGTAAATGCCAGGATATCCGGTTGTCTCTGTGATGTTAGATTCTAGATTCGCCTCTGTGAGAGGTGTTAAAATAAATTTCAGGGATCCTGCGTACAAATCTTCTCTTAAATTGAACAATTCAGCATCTTTCTGCTGTACTTGATAGGCTGTTGTAAAACTGTCATCTAGAAACCAGCTCCTGTTTCCATGTTAGTGCTGAATGTTTGTAGGCATGGCCAAAGTGAGACCAAGACTGATCAAAATCTACACCCATGTTATTAGCAGTTTTAACAAATAGCTGGAGTTGTTTATGGGATGTAAATGAACTGCAGTTTCTCATCTGCTGCTCCTATATAGGCTCTGCCTCACAGTGAGATATGCAGAAGCATGTTGTGCTTTGATGTAGCAGCACTCCTGTGGTTTGGTGCTGCTCAGTCCCGTACCCTCTCCCTGCTGTTCCTGCACATTTACCAAGTGGAAGTTGGCACTTCTGGGGTTCTTGTCCCTGACTACTATAAAGCAGAGCCTACACAACTGCTCTCATAAAGTGGAAAGTTAATTGTCTGTTATTGTTTCATTTTCCAGTGTTACTGAAATTGTTGTGAGTCATAAATTGCATGAGTATATGGCTAGAAAGTAAACATGGGCCCATACTTCTAGCTTAAGGTTTGAAGATGAGACTGACCATGTTGTGTTGCACTGGCCCGCTTTGTTGATTTACTGTCCTTTGAAACTTTACTTTTTAGTTGAAGCAGTAAAAGTCTGTCTGTCCATGACTCTGTTCCTTGAACAGCTGTTTGCTCCTGATTCGTTGCTATTCTGAGAATTTTATGAAGATTCTGCACAGTGATGTGACAATTGGAAGAAAAAGATGAGCTCATGTTTTTCTCATCCTAATAGTGGCACTTATAGGCTTACCTAAGAAAGCCAGGTTTCTTCTGTGCTGTGTTCTTTTTAGGGTGAATTTCCCTCACTGCCATTCCTCCTTCACGTGGTTGCATATTTCTTTTATCTGATTTTCTTTTTTTTGTTCTCCTCCAGGTAGATTTAATTTTAAAGCATCCTGTTCAAAAAAAAAAAAAAAAAAAAAAAACCACACTGGTCCTCCATTAGGTTTATGACCTCCAGCTGAATCAACATACCTTTCTGCAGCTTTATGGAATATTTCTGAATGTACCAAATCCATTATTTGGCAACAACATTTCCATCTCTTTTTGTTTTTTAGCCAAAATAAAATTTTGGGTATACCAGAATTTGAGATTTTTTTTCTGTTGCAGAAAAAACGTAGCAAGCACTTACAAGAAAGTGAGTTTTGGGTCAACAGCATAAGGTATCAATCTGATTTACAAACACTTAAATGTTTTGCAGCAGTTACTTTTTCTTAAACTCTTTAGAAATTGTCCACAAATTACTAGGAGTCTGCAAATTGCAATTTGAAAACCGTTGGTTTTGGTGTGATACATCTGCCTTCTGTGTTCATCTGCATGGGCTGGGCTGGGGAGCGTCCATCTCTGACGTGTGTTTCTGCAGATTCTTAGGGTGAGACCCAGGTTTTGTTCTTAAGTCTCTGGTCTCAGTTTTTTCTTACTCTGTGTGGTGAAATTGCTTGAACTCCTTTTGATTTTTAGGGAAGCTGGTTCCCAAGGTCTCCTCTTATAAGCCACTACTTCCAAGACCAAGAAAATGCAGTTGGAGGTATCCTAAAGAGGGATGAGTTGTATTTCAAGGTAATGCTATAAATAAATGGCATGAAATAGCTAAAGATCCTGGATGCTGTTTCTTCTAGCTTACTGTAAGCCTTTGGTAAACTACAGTTGTATTTTCACAAATATCCTTGAGCTCGTGTGGTTTAACCCAGAGCGTTAATGTACATTATCACCATTTCTTGGTGTGCAAGAGCTTCAGATGTGTGAGGCCCCTGGGAGCGACTGACTTTGCCTGTGGCAGTTCTGTATTATGGTCTCTCGTAATTGTGAATTATAGATATGGCAGAGGCACTTCCAGGAGCTGCAGGCAGAACTGGGGAGAAGATGGGAGGAACTGAAGGATGAACTTCTTGTAGCAGCTGGAGGACTCTAGATGCCCCTGCCCTGGCAGCCAAGCTGGATGCAGATCTGACGTTGGAATATGAGGTTGTTGCTTGTGTTGATTTCTTTGGGAACAAGGTGACTACATACATAAAAGGCTTCATCCAACTGTATCTAAGCCATCTCCTCGCAAGAGATTGATAATATTTCAGAGACTAATTCCTTTTTCTTTTTTTCCTCACTAGGCTAACAAGTACTCATTTAATTTGCATCCTGAGACTAAGCAACCACAAACAAAGTTCTTTGAAGGGAATCTTCTTTCACTTTGTTTTTCCCTTCATTTAAGGAAAATAGAGATTTCCATGTGTAATTTGCAGGGCTAAAATATCCTACTTAGTGTTGTCATTTCTATTTTTTTTTTCCCAGCAATTATGTAGAAGCTTCTGCAAAATCTGATGAGAGAAAGCTGGAATTTACATGTTTCTTCCTCTGTTTCACTCTGTGCACAATCACCATCTATTCATTGCCTTCACAAACTCCATTAATACACCCACTTTCCTTGCTTGTGCGAGTGGGCATTCTAATGCTATTTTTGGAGGCCTGTTCTGTGTATTGAAACTCATATTGGGCTGAAGGTAATATTAGTACTTTTGACCTTTGTATCCTCGAAGAAATGAGCTGCAGCGAAACTTACTAAAATGATAGGACTGGTTATAGAATGAATTGACTGTTAAAGTAAATATTGTTCTTTTAGTTACCATCCCCTGGCTAAGGTTCAAGTTAGTGGTGATGGTGCAGCCAGCAGAGTGAAGCTCAGACCAGGCTCAGAGCCATTTTTTGTTATTTAACATGCATTAAACAGTTCCATCACAATGGGGAGAAGACAACCCATGGGTTGATAAAACCTGATTTCAGGCCGTAGGCTGGGTCACCACCTGAGGACAGGTTAGAGCTTCTCTGTGACCGACAGTGAGCTCCCAGGCGCTCTGGCTGGTGGTGGGCAGTTGTGCTGTCTCCCTCCCGGAGAGGGCAGGTCTGGGAGGTAATCCAGTGCATGGAGACTGCAGGCATTAGTCACCATTAATCGGCTTAATTCCTTGTTAAATGTCAAGGTGGCAATTTAATGCAGAACATTTAAGGAGAGTTTATTTCAGTTTTGGCCTGTCCTGAAATAATACTAAAAAATGTATTTAACAATTCTGTATGACTTGTGTGCAGGCAGAAAATTCCACTCTGAATTTTATGCAAAACCTTTTACTTGTGTATTCTGGCTGTCAAGAGGTGGATTTCAAATGGTCTGGAGTTGTGCGTAAAGCTGCCGTGTGATAATTTGCGTGCATATGAAATAAATTTGAAAGTACTGGATGCAAAAACCAGCATTTCCTTACTCATCGTGGGTGTGTGGGTTGTTATCCTTGGTGAAAATAGGCTCAAAGCATTTAGTGCAAGTGAGCGATGTACGCCAACATTAGAGAAAACATGGGATCAGTCAGCCAATATTCACTCCTACCGTGGAGTTCTCCTTTTCACGTTGCGTACTGAATACGGAGGTAGAGCCATGGCTGGAAAGAGAGGCTGTGGAGTCTCCTTCTCTGGAGATACTCGAAACCCGCCTGTGATCCTGCGCAACGTGCTCCGGGTGACCTGCTTGGCAGGGGGGTTGCACGAGGTGATCTCCAGAGGTCCCTTCCAACATCAGCCATTCTGCGATTCTGTGGAAAAGCTACAGTCCTTTGGAATGAAGATTAGGAGAAGTTGTTTGTAAGCTGTTTTGCTAATACTAGGTTCAAATGTAAATTTAATGGACAGGGATTGGGGGGAGGATTTAAGCCATTAACTCCTTTCCGAGGTGAAAGAAAGTGCTAGGTTGGATTGCCTTATCTGACGTGTGCCACTGAGAAGCATGTACGGATTTCTGTTTTGTTGCTGAACCTGTCTGATCCTTGCAGCGGGTGTGGGGCCGTGCCCCTGAGAATTGCCGGGCGATGGGGAAGACTGACCTTTACGTGAAAGATAGCTTGCCAAAAGTGGCTGAGAATGCACTGGTACCTGTCAGGTATTCACCCAGACCAGCTTTAGGGCTCATAAATGTCTCTTTTGAATGGCAATATTTATTGACTGGCAAGTATTTTATTGGTTTAGAGAACAGAATCTTTCTTACAAATGCAGTGTTTGCCAAGTGTTTTATGTCTAACTCCTCAAAATGAGTCACAAGGAAAGTCTCTACTGGCATTGCAAACTTGGGGGGAAGGACAGGGTGGCTTTCTGTTTTGTCATCAGTTGAGGTCCCAGAAAATAATTCAGAGCTCCCAGTGGATTCACTGGCCTCTGAATAGTAGCATATAAATGTCAGGAGAGTTGAATCAGCTATGATGGGACGTGTTGTAATTTCTAGGTTTCCATTCATTTACCCTAGGAACTGCCCCAAACCAACTTGACTGTTGGTGGCAGCTGGTTTGGTTTGCTTTGTTTTTTATCCAGCTTTCCTCACTTGGGCAGGAACGTAGCTTCTCATACCGGGCAGAGCTGGGGAGAGCGTGGCATTGGTAGCGGCACTGGGGAGGTCTACCAGTTGTTCAGAAGCAGTATGGTTGGGTTATTTCAGGCCACAGGTGAAAGTTTGGCTGTCACAGCTCAGCTTTCACTTGCTGTTGCACGTCAGCTGTGATTTGTTTGCTCTGGGGAAGACAGGACTAGGCTAGCAGAAACCAATACTGCAGCACCGCAGCTCATGATGGGATCTGGGTTGCAAGAATGGTCTCTTACTATGTGAGTGCTAAAATCCCCTGCACCAGCCTCACTGTGGTTTGCATATTTTGCAGTAGAGCTAGCATGAGCATTAACGTGTCAAACTGAAAAGAGGAACTGGTGGTAGTCAGAAGAGAGGAAGGATATGAGTTAAAAGCAGTCCATTGTACCCTTCTCCCGTATTCCCACCCATGGCCGTCTAACAGGGAACAGGAAGTCGTACTGTCCCAAGGCATACAATGATTTTTCTCCAGAACTTCTGGCTTCCCCACTGTCACACAGGGCTTATGTTTCTTTTCAGAGAGCGATACTGTTGGAAAAAACTAATTTATTAATAGCTTCCAGAGAGATAAATAGGTGTAGACAGCTTCATACTTTACTGTAAAACCATGGACAGCATGCTGCTTTCCTAAATAGGGAATTCTGTGTTTCCCCCTTACTCCTCTTCTCCCAGCTGGGTAGAGAGAACACTTTTTTTTTTTTTTAAACTGCAATGTCTTTCTTCTCATCCATACATCATTTGTTCTATGCTGGAGCTTTAGGGGAGCAAACTGCAGTCTGACTGTAACCCTACAGCAATCAGTGAGAGAAGTTAACAACAAACCCTTAATACAGCCATGGATTTGGGGTGCCTCCTTGTTGTGGTGTGCTCATACTTCCGTTGCTCCTGTTGAAAATACGAGTGTGAAGGGAGGCTAGGGCAGGAAAAAAAGAATATGTATTCGCAGCAAGCACTCTGTGTCTCCTGTTATCTAAATTCTGTGCAAGCAGCAAGCACTGATACAGCTCCGTGCCAGCTCTGAGACCACTTAAAGCAAAATAAACATCTTCGCAGCATGGTCTGATACATGCTCCCTTTAGAGTCGCAGGCACCTCCAATTAATCGTGCTGCCTGTGCAGGAAGAGGCTTTGAGGATCAGAGGACGTTGCCAGACTTGATGGTCTGATGGAGGGGTGGGCACTGACTCAACATTAAGGGTAAATGGGCTGTGTTCTCAGCCGAGTGAGCAGTGGCAGCCAATCCTTGCCTTTCCTTTCCTTCTAGGCGAGAGATATCTTGTCTATATGCAGCAAAATCACAAGCTTTAACAAGCAAAGCTCTTGGTTCTGGTTAGCAGTGTATTATGTATTAGTGTTGTGGGGCAATGCTCAGTGTTGTGCACACATTTTTGACTACAGAGCCCTCCTTCCTTTGTGAGGAAAAGGTTTTTATAGTGTAGCTCAGCTGGCTAGATCTCTGCCATAAATCTATGGGCTGACCAAGCCAAGTGGCTTCTTGAAATGTTAATGAATGAGATGTGACCAGTACTCTGGAGTTGGGCTATCTGTGCATAGCGTTCCTGATGAGCAGAGGGGAATCTCCTGCTCCCTGTTTCGAGTGTGCTCGTCATTGTGTGTCATAAGCCTCAGCTGTGCATCTTAATGACCATGTGTGCCTTTGACTTTTCCTCTAATTCTGGTGATACTGGGGAGGGTGGCATCTTTAAGCATTTTATGGGCTTTAAAAATTGCACAAATTACACAAAATAAATGAAGGAATAAAATAGGAGTATGAAGGTTTCAGTAATTGAGCAGATTAGGCTTTTCATTGAGTGCCAGCAGAGTGCTTGGTACTGTACAGAGCCCAAAGACAGTCTTTGCCCCAAGAGATTTAAAGTTAGAAGAGACAGATCCAATCCAAAGCAGGGGTGCAGGATGCCAGAGGTGGAGGGAACTGAGTGGTGCAACTGTTATGGAGACACATTTGTGTTCATAAACAAATGCAGAATGTGTGCTTACATATTCTCTGGGCTCAAGAAAATACCTTTGTGCAAGGTTTTGTCAGTTCTACATTGGTGGGGGGGAGATGGTTCATTTTTTTGTAAACAAAAATGAAATAGCTGTGTTTAAAAATAAAATTTTAGGAGTAAATTAATCTGTGGAGACTTGGTCAAGTGTGCAGAGAAACATGAAATGTTTTCAGACCTTATTTTTCTTGAAAACTGAAAAAGATGATTCTGTAGTGTGTACAAATGCAGAGCTATGTGCCTGAACCAATATGTCAAACTGTCATGTGGGAGATTTGGTGAAAAACATCTTGTCCTAGGGGAATAATTTTAAACACTATATGTAGGTTTGCTGCCTCATAAGAGATCATTACTCAAATCTATTCCCTCTTATGGTAGCTTGGCCTCTGCTTAACGGGCTCAGAGTGAACAGAAGCCCATTACCGCATCCTTTAAGAGTGGTTATCGGGTGGTAAAGGGGGAAACTGATCTCTGACCAGGGAATACAGTGTTTTTGGCCAAATCATCTGGTTTAGCCTTAACAAGATCAGTAGCAATCCAGGCGCTTTACGCCTGGCTGGTCATTGAGGGCGGGCTGCGGCGGCCGGGCCCACGCTGTGCGGGGCGGATGGGACTCGGGCAGTGCCGAGCCGCGGCTGGGGCTTTGTCAGAGCCTGTGAAGAAGTGTAAGGGACAAGCCCTAAGGCAAGCGGCCGTTCCAGGGATCTTCACCTCCTGTTTGTCACTTCAATCTCGCAGTAACGCTGAAATGTAGAGTGGAACCCATTCCAAACCAGACCTTTACCAGACTGTAACTGCACACTCTCACTCCCTGCTTGTCAGCATCTCTTGTTTCTTTTGTTGTTGTTGGCTTTGGCAAAAATTAGAGAAATGACACGAGCTGCACCTGAAGAGTAACATAAACTCCTGTTGCCTCTGTGTAGTGTCGCCAGTAGCGTTGGCTACACACTGCACCTTCCTCAGTTGATCTTGTCTCTCATGAGATGATGCGTGTAATGCATTCTAGCACTGCAGGTGAACTCGGTTTTAATGGGATTAGTTTACCTGAAAGCCAGGGCACATCTGAGTTTGTGTAGTGTTTGCGGTTGTCACAGTTAAGAGAACGTGTTTGTTTTGTTGTTGGTTTTTTTTTTTTTTTTTTTAAAAAGCACATGAAGATGCTAGATGATGGAAGAGGCTTTAGGAGCAGCTTAACAGGAGCTAAGGAAAAAGAGAGAGGGAGAATGAAGCTGGAAGGAATGAAAGTATGTATATGTGGTGTCTTCAAGAATAAAGAGAGCGTCAGGATCTAATGTCACTAAAGAGAAATGCGTTACTCCTGGGCAGATGTGAAAAACCAGTCCACAGTGTTTGCATTGAATTTTCTGGTCAAGAAGTCGTCCTTGTCTTCTCCCCGTATCTCAGCTGTGGACCAGCAATGCTTGGGACAGCAGCAAGCCGCCTTGTCTGCGCTTGAGCTCTGTCGTGTGTTAGTTACCATGCCTTCATTAATACTGTGTAAACAAACAAACAGCAACCTTTTATTTTCTGAATGCATGCATGCCTTTGCAAAATAGAGCAGAATGAAAGAGCAGCTTCCTAAATGTGTAAGGTCATAGCAAGAGGATACAGGGGCATGGGAGAAAGGCTGGGTGAGAGTCTTTTTCCTGTGCTGCGTTTTTCTGTTTGTTTGTTTTTTTGGGGACTTAGAGTTTGAAATGTGTTTGTATGAGTAAAGTCTGTTCTGAAGCTTAATGTATAGCTTTTGCCAAAAAGCGAATTTTAATATGAAAAATAAAAGCTTTCTAAGTCGCTTGGGAATGTGAAACTGCCTGTGCATGCATATGCTGCTGTAAAGAAGAGTTTTTTTGTGTGTTTTTTTTTTTGTTTGTTTGTTTGTTTGTTTTTTTGTCCTAACTGGTGGATACAATTCTTACACTTGATCTTGTGTGTTGTAACTGGTGAATGCTACAAAACTATTCAAAGAATACTTTGAGGTATTTACCTAGAACCTAGGGTTTGAACTGCGGTAAACAAATTTGCTAGAATGTTGGCAGAACACAATCATATAAGGGGTGTCAAAATGACCAGAGTTCATTCACTTCGATGTTCAAATGAGTGTTTACAAATATTTTTTGCCATAGTCACCCAGCTCTTCCAGATGTTGTGGCTGGCTCTTGGAAATGCCTGTGCACAAGCTGAGCTAATAATATTAATCAAACCTCATGTTAACTTCCAGGGCATTCAGTGATTATTGCAGGAATTTTCTCTGCTGTGAGCAATTTTGCACAGTTGGCTGGGATACATAGTTGTATTTTTTTCTTGTTTTTATCTTCCTCTGAAATACAGACTATAGGTTGTTGCTATGCACAGGATAATGGGTGGGATAGAGTATTATAATCAAGATAAAAGGAAGAAATAGTTTCCACTGCTAGAAGTTTAAGCATATGTGCAGTGACTGGCTTTTAGGACTACCATAGCTTTTCTATCTTGATCTATGCGACAATGAGCTGCCAGCTGAGGGAAGGGCACATGGGTGCGTTGGAGAAATGTTGCTGCAGTTGTGGGCAGCTTGGTTGGCTTTGCTGTGCAGATAGGTGTCCTCCCTGGACTGAAGGACCTGCCCACCACCAGAACATGTAGGGAAATGCTCTAGAAGAGAATGAATGTAGACAGAGGAGTCAAAATAAGCAAGAAATGGAAAAATAGGTAATTCATGAAGTTGGGTTTAACAGCCACCATTGCATAAATGAATCGTGCAGGCTGCCACCACAAGGACTTGCACTAATCAGAGACTTTTGTTGGGAGGGTACGGTGATGGTTGAACTGTTTCCAGATTCCTTTTGGTCTTTGGACACTATTGCTTTGAGTTTCATGTCTTTCATATGAATGTGTTGTACAATGTTTTATCTCTATTTCAACATTTTGCCAGCAAAATTAACCGTTTTCAAGTGGCAGACGCTGTCCTGCGAACTGGGTAGTTTTGCTAGCATCTGTCCTGGCTTCTGTCATGTCACATCCTTCAGTTTGGAGAGGAAGTCTTCACCCAGACCATCTCTAGGTCTTTGGTGTGGGGGATGGCTTTTACTACAAGGGTATTGCTTGTACTAATAACGCTTCCAGCTTTCTTGTGGTAGTTGCTAGTAGAGGCAGTTGTGCAAATTATGTTTAAACATAATTTGTGTAAAAATTCCTTGCTTTCAGTTAGGTATACTTCGTGACTGACAGTGATTTATCTGAAACTTGGCAACTGCGAGGCAAGGAAGTGATGACACCATCTTGCATTATCTGACTAATTTTAACCTGCTGAGGCCCATCAGTCTCTACTAACAATACCCCTCAGGACTGTGTGCACTGCGTAAAGCAGGTGCTGTGACATTGTTGGCTTGAGTGAGGCAGAGAAACACCGAGGAAGGCTGGTGAAACATCTGCTGGGAGAATGTTGCTGTTTTGGACAAGCATCAGGCAGTATCTTGTGCTTAAGAACATGATTCTCATCAGGTGGATCAGAGCAACTTTCATTTTTTTAATCCAAAAGGTTTCTTCAGAAAAACATCATAGCTTTGCCAAGACAGAAATGTTGGGGGAGGGGGGGATTAAATTGCACTGGATGTTTCCTACCAGACTGGCTTTTAGAAACTTGTGTCAATGCAAGCCTTTCTGCAAGCCCTCATTCTCTTCCTTTTTGTTTTGGATTTGAATGCATCATTTTCTGCACTCTTAATAAAAGACCAAGACAGCTTGAGCCCCTACACAATGGTATTGAGTTAGGTATCATGTGGACAGTGGCAATTGGTGCTAACTGCACAAGTTTAGGATCGGGTCCTGCTCACCTCATATGTGGATTTTCCTCAAAGGCCAGTGAATCCTGTTCATCACTGTGGGATAGACTTTGCATTGATTCCCTTATCAGTAGTTTGCTTATAAATTTTATCCACGGTAAATATTTTAAACATAATTTAAAGTAAATGAGTGTATGTATATTTTTTTATTCTTTAGATGCTTCTGGTATAAGAACTTCCTCACTTAATTATTGGCTGAGGACCTGGTGCTCTCTGGGTGTTGTTGGTGTCTGAGTGACGGATGCAGACGTTGCTGCCCATGCCAGCAGGGCACAGCGAAGCTCCAGACCTGTCTCAGCAGAGTGCCCGGACACGTGCAGCCCAGTGTTGGTCTTGGTCTGGGAACGTCCTTTCTCTGCAGCTTCTGTCAGTGTGCCTGTGTTCCCAGCTGAAAGGCTGGTCTCTTGAAATCGTACAGTAAATGCTCCTTGCTAAAACACCACAGATATCCTCAGGCCTCTTGTGACAGCAGTTCACAAGTAGCACTCTTTCCTCTTTTTCTGCAGCAGAGGAAGAAAGCTGCTGTCACAAAGCCTAATCTCAAGGCACTGGCTTTTCCTGTACTGAGACCAGCATGTCCTGTACTGCATGTCTTAGGGAGACCTAAGAATAAAAAAAATAGTGGGTACTATGCATTGCAAGGGACCTGAACAAATACAAATGAGAAAAACAGTTCCCTTTCTCAATTCTCTGCAATATTTATTTTTTTCTCTGTCATTTCCCTGAAGTAGCATCATAATCGCAGCTTGGGATTTGTTCATCTCCACTAATGCGTTAATACGTTAATAACATATCGGTGGAGTAGCCTGCGTTGCGTTGTTCCTTGCCATGCACAGGGCTGCTGTGCCTGCAGGATGCTGCAAGTGCACCAGCTCCACGGCACGGGTGTGTCAGTGGTGTGTGAAGGGCCAAAGTTGAAATACTCCCCTGGGGAGGTAGAAATGCTTGTTGTTCTTCAGAGAGGCAGCAGCAGTCTGTGCAGGGAAGGGAGGAGGTCTGGGATGTGAGGAGGCTGTGAGTAGCGGGAAAGAAGAGTAAAAGTTACGAGTGTTTGAGCAAAGAAAGGATGTGCTAAGGCAGTCCTTGAAATTGTGCATTGGTTATTACATGGAGAACTGCTTGTGCTTCAGCTCTGCTAGTTGGTACTGCATATTTATCAAAACTGAGGAAAAAATCCAAAGCCAGCTACAGGACACTGTAATCCATTTTGGAGTTTAGAAAACATCTCTGACCTGCTGATTTTTGTTACAGGAGTAAGTGAGGATATCTACAGAAACTTGAAACCAAAATGCCACTGTGCTAGGCTGAGGTGTGTAACACAGCTTTACGATTTGTTTCTCTGTATGTCGTTATGATACTGTTTTGAATAAGAGCATCTCTGACATCCTATAATCAAGTATTTAAAGCATTTTCCAGTTTTAAAGCAGGGACTTCCAGACTAGTTTAAGGTTGTTTTTTAAGGATTAATGCAATATCGCTATGAGTAACAGAGCTGTTTGGTTCCTGTTTGCTATCTGGAGTAGTGGCTGGTTAAGTGAAACAAATGTGAGTTGCCCATGAAGTGCAGTAAAGCCAGGCTGTTTTGGCCTGTGGAACGCTGGAAGGGCAATGCAAAGAGAAGTCTTAATGAGGTTTAACATTCATGGCCATTTTCTGTGGCACGTTCCAGCATCATCCTCACCCATGCAACGTTCTCTGGGTCTATCAGAGGAAAAATTGCCGGGGCCTGCACTTGCTTGTGCTGCTCTTTGCTCTTCGTGACCTGGGTGAATATGAATGAAATGGTGAAAGAGAAAATGCAGACTGCTTGTCAAGGTCTTGTTTCGAGCCTTGACTTGGGCCGTTTACTCGCAGTTTTTGATCCCACAAAAAGCCCTCCTCGCAGGGACCGGAGAGGGCTGTCTGTGCTGACTTGGACATCCTCCCTGGCTGCAGCAGTGGTGCTTCTGGGGGACGGGTTATCTTTGAGAGGATTTTCTTTTATTATCAGGCTGGCTCGTCCTGAGGGAGGGGAGCAGCGAGCTGCCTGCTCTGTGCCACGGGCTGGCCAGCAGGAGCCAGGCGGCTGTGAGCCGCTGCTTCTCCACCTCAGAAAGGCTTTGAGAAGAGCCCTGTGGAAGGGTCATTAAGGAAATGTGAGGATTTACAAGGTGAGGACTGAATTTGGGGGTTTTGTTTTGTGATTTGAGTAAGAGCAGTGGAGGAGAACTAAAGAATTGCTTGATTTCAGTGAGGAGGAAGGTGATGAAGGAAAGATATCCATGGCTGCAGCTGGTAGGGGAGAGGAGGCAAATCTTGAAGATGACAAAAACATTTTTATAACAGAGAAGATTACTGAAAATATTAAGAATGAAAGCAGGGTAAACTAATAGGGTGACAGTGAGAGCAAGTTATGAGTACATGGTTATATACTTTGTAAGCAACATTTTAGCTACTTTTCATACTGACTGTAAAATGGAGAGGAAAAAGGCCCGGGACATTGCTAAGGATGTTTCAGTTCAACTCTTCATTTTCTGTGGTTAACAGAAACTAACAGTGGCTGAAAATCATACAAAAAATCTCAAAACAAATTATTAGAAAAATGTTATCGTGGTGTTCCATTAAAACAGGTAAGCAGGGAAGCCTGTACCTGCGAGAGACGATGATGAGAGTGACTTGGAGGGCACTGGGAAGTTTGGGGCTGGCTTTCTGGTTGGAGAGGTTTCGGTGTTGCTTTCGGCTAACGGATGGTGCACAGGCAGTAAAGGCTTCTGGTTACGCTACAGTCCAGACCACGTGTAACTAATTGCATGTAAACCCAGAACATTTGGCCGCGTTGACGGCTCGCCTTAAAGCCAGCGCGCGCGGAGAGCAGCTTGGGTGGGACGCGGCGCGGGGCAGCGCGGGTGAGGCGGGGGCGCACCGCGCGGTTCTCATAACGCTCTCTCTGTGAACCCTTTCCAGCCCACGACCTTCCCCCGAGCAAGACCTCGGCCGCGGCGCAGACTGGCAGCCACTTGCAGTGCCTCTCGGTCCACTGCACGGACGACGTGGGCGAGGCGAAGGGCCGGACTGCGGTGCCGACATGGAGGTCCCTGCACTCGGACATCTCCAACAGATTTGGGACTTTTGTGGCTGCCCTGACTTGAACAAAAGAAATTATTTTTCTTCTCTTTTTAATTTCAAAGGGCCGCTACTGCTAGGTGGACTATTTTTCTAGGTTGGTACCTGCTTAGTGGCATATGGACTGGAAAGGGTTAATTTAAAGTAAACCTCAACTTTTTTTTAATCTTCTGCCACAGTATGTTACCAGTGTTAACCCTTCTGCAGTTAGCACACTTTTGCTTAAGATTTTCCTGCTAGACCACTTTTTCTCATTATTCTGTAATCTTGGCATACATTTATAGATGAGGCCTTTTCCTTTTTCATCTCAGCGTATGTCCAAGTCACGTATGTCATAATAAGACAAAGAAACTACTTCTCTTCCTCCTCCTCTTCTTTCTCCTCCTTTTCTTCATTACTTTTTTTCTTTTGTTTTGTTTTGCTTTGTTCAGTGCTCATTACAATGGTAATCCTGAAGAACAGCAGTTCAGGAATAAATGCCGGTTAAAGTGAAATTGTCATCATTATGTTATATATTGACACCCAGCTTTTGCCAGTCACATACAAACCAAACAATTGATGCTCTCTTGAACATTCAGGCAGTGATCGTACCCTTTCCTGCAAAAATTGTTTTGTTATTAATAATGTTCAGCCTGCACCTCCCTCCCTCATTTGCTCTCCATCTCTCTCTGCGAGGCGAGGACAGGGGTTTGTTTGTTTACTGTTGTGAAGCCCAGATACGGAGCTCTGTCATGAACGGGCTGGTTCAGGCACAGCCTGGGAAGGTATACAAATGTTTCTCTAAGTCTAACAGGAAGCTTACCTAATAGTGAATAGTCATTATCTTTTCCACCAAACACCCAGGTTGCAGTAGCATTTTCTTCCCCTCTCTCACACTTTGAGGAGCGAGGGCTGCACGCGCTCCTGAGTGGGGCGTGCAGCCTTGTGTGTTGCCCGTGGTGTTCCCAAAGTTACCACTTTATAAACTGCTGGAGAAAAAAACAGTCCCCCCCACATCCGTTGACCTCCTGTGTTGCTCTTAGCCTGCAGAGCTGTACCCTGGCCACAGGAGCGTGCCTGCTGCAGGGCTGGGGTGGTGACGTGCCCTCTGTGAGCTTGGGTCCGGGTCCACCATCCAGGTGTCACTGGTGTTTCCAAAGCCACTGCAAGGCTGCACCGTGGCACAGCTCCCATTTTTACCCTGAAAGAAGATGATGTTGATCGCAAGTGTGATGCAGCATCCCATGCACTTGTCTGTGGGGACCGCCCTGGCTCCCACTGTGACTGTCCTCATGCGGTGGCAGCAGGTGGGTGGCAGGGGACAACCCGAGCAAGGGGCTGTGGGACTCGGGTCAGCCATGACAGGGAGACCCCAAGTTAGACACCCCTCCCACCCCCCAAACTCAGCCTAGGCCCTGTTTTTGCCATGCATGTGAAGAACAGTGTTATTAGATGGACACAATAAAAGGAAAACCATACTTTCCTGGTCTTGATAGATAATACTCATTCAACAAGAAAGCTGGAAGCAAACCAGATAAAAACACAAATGACATGATGATCTGACACTCCTGTGGTTTTACGTAATGCTGTCTATTATTTGCGTATCCTCTGTTTACAGGGAATGTGAGCAGTACCACCCTTGTTCAGGCCAGCCTGGTTTCCTCTGCTCCCTGACGCTTAGTAACATCACTGGGGATTTAGGTTTTAGCTGTGAAATTAAGTCAGACTCTAGAGTTATTTATTACTTCTATGAATTCGCAAAATGTGTCCCTTCTCAAGGGATGGAGTTTGAAGACTGCTTTGTGTTTTTAGATGATTGTGATGGGACTTTAATTATTTTGAAGTAAGGTTCTCAGTAGACATCATTGGGGAGGGAATTCTGCCTGCAATGCTAAAGGCACAGCATAGTCTGAAATTCTCACTCAATCATCTGTGGCTTCAGAACAATTCGGTGTTTAGAAAGACAGGATTTCTCTCTTGTTATTTGAATGTGCTCTTATTAACCATGCATGGATTGATTTCCTGTATGGTTCTGGTCAGTGACTTGACTTTGGAAAAAGTTGAGGGTTTTGGACCTTGATTTTTAATATTACTTTACTTTTTACTGAAGCTGGAGCTGCCGCTAGGATGAGGATTCTTACCCATCCTGAAGCAATTGACTGTGGAGCCACCTTATACCCACTTGGTTTGGAACAAAAAGATGTGATATTTTGTACCTTTTATAGGTGTGTATGCTACTGAAAGTTCAGAGCTTTTCCCTGTACTTGCAATAAATTATCACTGTCCCTGGTGAAATATCTTCTTGTAGAATAACAGTTATCAGCTGCCACTCTGGAGGATGCTTCCTTGCCTGTGATTTCTCAAGTCCCAGTTCACCTAAATATGTGTTTAACTTTAAATCCTGTCTAGCAAAGCACTTAAGGATATGCTAAACTGAGTAGGATTTCTGTATCCAATGAAGCATGGGGGTAAGTGCTTTCGTGCATCTGGTTCGCAGTTCTGATCGTTTCATTTAAGCTTATACTTGTTCAAGCTAGGTGTGTCTTGGAGTAAACCCAACAAAACACATGCCTAGACATATGATATTGTCTTTCAGCACTTACAGCTGAAAATTTAGGAAGAGTTCATGGTCTGATGGCATTCCTGTACCATGGCTCAGGCCTGATGGCTTACTTCTTTGTTTTTAGTTTTTCCTGCTGCATTCAAGAGAACAGGTTTTTCAAGCTTCCTCAGGTCAGGGATGCACACCCTGTGCTACCAGGAAGAGACCCTTAAATGAATGCTGGATTGAACACTTCAAATCTCTTTTAAAGAGAAATCCTCCTGTAAGTAGAAATACATTGCTTCAGTTGGTCTTTATGCATCCTTCTGGTTTGCTTTTTGCAGCTTGTACTTCTATCCTGGAGTTGTTCTCATTCACTAGGGACTTATTTTTTTTCACTTGCTTATAGGAATATAAATTGGAAACATCCATAAAAACCAATGGAATTCTAAGCATTTTAAATCATACAAAATGAGGAGAAGATGGGGTGTACTGAAACTGGGGGGCATGGTCAGCTGCACACTGAGAAGTGCAAGGGGCTGTAGCTCTCAGCAGCAGCTGAGAGTGCTCCCATGTTGCTGGGGCTATTGGGGCTGTGAAGTAAATGCAGCAGGTGGACAGGATTTTTAGATAGTGAGGAGTTAGAAACAATGGTTGACCTTCCTCTGGGCCTTATTGTCCATATAGTTTTGCTAAATAATATGGTTATGTGCAGTTCTTTCGCTAACCTTCTGTGCATTCAATCTTGCTGAATTTGTGACATTATCAACTGAGTAGAAGGAGAAGATGGGAGCTCTACCTGGAACAGCTGTTAGCAACATGAGTACCAGTGTGTGCTTTTATGGTTTCTTTGCTTCTTGCCAAAGATCAGAACAGAAGTGGTACATATGACTGACCAGGACATATTTAGACATACCATACTTGGTATAACCTCATGCTCATAACCTGGTGTATTTGGTACTGACAATATACGCAGGAGGCTAGAGTTTTCTCACAAAGCATGTGTTGCCTGTGGTAATTTTACTGCTCTCATTTTCTCCATTAATTTGACACTGAATGCACTGATTTTTATTTTTTTTTAAACGTATAAAATATCAGCATAGCCCTACATGGTAAGAAGTAAAATGATTTAATCTTGGGAGTAATGACACTTTCAGCCAAAGAGTGCTTGAGAGCTCTAGTTAAAAACCTGTTGTGCAAGAGGTAAGTTGTGCTCCTTTGTGGAGAGGGAAACTGAGGCATGAACGGTGTCCACCTGAGCGGTGTCAGAGGTAAATCTGTGACGGAGCTGAGCTGTAACATACGTCTGACCTCATCACTAAGCTGTTTCGTGCTGCTGCGCAGTGCTAGGCTTCTGAGGATGATTTGCTACAATATAAAGGGTGTCATTTAACGAGTTACAAGTTCCCCAAAATGACTGTATAAAGCCAGAATAATTTAAACTTGTACCTGCACATCATACAAGGCTTCCAGACAGTGAGGGTGTTGTACTAAGAAGTCAAAGATCTGTGGTAAATATGCCGCTAAGACATGCGCAATCTTTGCTTTATATTGTGAACAGCAGCTAAAATAATGGCTTCATACTTCTTTTGGAAAATTCTCTCTGCCTTGCCTGGCATTTTTGGTTCTCACATAGCCCCATGCTGTAGGTGCTGATTTAACTGGGAGGTTGGAAGTTGCCTGTCCTCTGGTTCTTAGACTTGGAGGCTTAATTTCCTCCTGACCCAGCTTGCTGGTCTTTTTTGGTGTATGTTAAAAGAAACTCTGTACTTATTCTTTAAATTAAAGTATAGGAGCAAATTGAGCAAAATATCTTTTGCATTTAAATTGAAATATCTCTTTGCCAAAAAAAGGGGGGGGGGGAAGGGGAAGAATGGGCCTTATTTATTAAATAGTCTTGAATTTTTTTTCCAGACCATTTTTTCATAGGGTTAATAGTTCTCTGCCATTCTAGTTCTGTTGTTAGGAGCATCAGTGGGAGAGGGTTTAAACTCATTTTTATTTAGTTATGTGAATTTCATCAAATATGTAAGGATTTCATTGTGTAATTTGGGTGGAAGGGAATGAACATCAAAGTCATGTCATCTGTGTCATTTAGGGAACTTTTTCAGATACTGTATTTAGATGTAGTCATTCTAAGGCTAGTTGACCTTTCCAAAACAGGAAATCAGTCTGAAAGCTTCCAGGCACCAACAAGGCAAAATGTTCACACANAAAAAAGGTAAATTTTTTTTTTTAAGCTGCAGTATAAGGTTTTCTCAAATACTAGATTCACAGCTGTTCAATGGATGGTGTATAAGAGCATAACCCATTTTTATAGAATTGTTTCTCCTTTATTGCTTAAGGCTAATGGAGGAAATAGTATAATTTTGTCTTAAAAATTCTCTGTTAAAATTGTTGGTTTGAGTCCATCCGCTCATAGATTCTGACTGATGAAACTGCAGGCTGTGATTTCCGGCAGTTATAACTTTATCACTATTCACTACCCAAGAATATTACAGCTTTAAAACAGCCTTAAGCAAAAGGATGTTATTTCTTTGTACTAAATTTGGTTCATGGAAAAGAAAAAAAAATTCAAAACACTGGTAATCCGTACTGCATAGCAAACTCTTCTGAAAAATGTTATTGCACATGTAAAATATGAAAACTTGACTCTGCTGTGTGTTAGGCAATCCTGTAATCTTTTTTTTGATTCTTGTTAAATTCATTTCTTAAATGCTTGGTTGGAAGACTGTGACAATAGCTCATGAAATTGAGTGTTATTTTTCTTTCTTTTTTTAAATATGTAAAGTGCAGTCTTCTGTATTCATGCATATTGTACATATCTGTATATGTTTTACTGAGCAACTAAATAACAATAAATATGATGTTAATGGTGGCTATTGTATATTTCATACCATGTTTTCTAATTCTTGCAGCAAGTCTTTTTTTTCCCTGTAAGGTATGAAGAAGTGAAATGATGCTGTACACATATAGGTAAACCTTGGGCCTCATGATGATTGGGACAAATTTCACTGGTGATCTGGGGAAATCCTCACTCTAACGATGGGCTTCCCTCACTGATATGGCTTCCACCCAGAGCCAGATTATTACAAAAAGGTGTGGGGATGCAATCTTTTCCTAGCAACTAGGCTAGGAAGATTCTCAGGCTTTGCAGATTTCCTTTTTTGCATGCAATGAAGTGCACCTTTTCTTTTCTGGCACAGAGGCAGTGTGGGGCACAGGAAGTTCTTGTTAACAGCCTCTTGGCCAAATCCCGTCTCTCGGCTTGGGTGTTTCTGCTTCAGACTGATGGACACAGGAGTGTAGCAAGGTTGGACCTAACTGGTGCGATCAGAAACATCCTTTTAGATTAAGTCACTTCTCTGTGCTGTAACAGTAAATCCATGAAGTTTGCTGAGCTACCTCATCTGTGGTAAATGGTCCTTGATGAGGAAATACAAACCTATCCAGGACCACCAGCATGTATGAAATTTGGCAAGGCTCTTCCCTGCTTTTGGGGGGGATCACTGGTAGAAGAGGAGCTTCTTGTCCATGTAAGATGGAGGACTGAGTCTTTCACAGAACTCTTTCTGGCACAATTGTGAACTAAATTCTACGAATAAAAGGTAAAGAGGGTAGAGCTCTTAGTAAGATTTAAAAAAAAAAAAAAAAAAAACAACTTCATCTCTCAGTTATTCAAACTTTGGATTCTTTAATCTTTTCATATTTCTGTGAGCTTTCCAATGAATCCTTCAGGAGAAATGTCCTATGGTATTTA
>VXAA01006277.1:157048-234368 GCA_013399115.1 Anseranas semipalmata | reverse complement strand
TTTTTTTTTTCCCACTTTGCCATAACATTTGGCATGAGTTGAGATGCAGAAAGCTGTACAGTGCTGAAAGCAAGGAATTGTACATTTTGGTGTGCAACATAACAGGATGAGCCAATGCATCTCCCACACAGCTACTGAGCTGTTCCTGCATCTTACCAGCATTTCTTTATGCTGAATTAGGTATCTAGTAACTCATAGGTAAGGCATCAAAATGTAAATAAAATACCAACACACTGTATTCCATACAATCCCTCTGCATTCCTTTGTAACATTGAAAGCACAAATGGAAAAATAAGAAACTGTTTTGAGAGCCATTTCAAGTCAGTTGAGGGGAAAAAGCTTCACTTCATTTTCAAACTGCTTTTAATCGTCTTGAAGGGACAGAACAATGTATGGAAGAGAAGTGTAATCCGTTTTAAAGATGCGAGCTTACTTATTATGTTGGCTAGGTATAGAGGTAACAAATATGTTAACCTTGGCTCTAAAAAGCTATTTCATTTTGAAATGCTCTCTCTTATTAAATCTGTTAATTATATGTTAGCTACACTGCAACGCTAGCTTTAAAAATAAATAGCTTGTTTACTTGTTTCTGTGTGCAACCCTTCTGAGAAGTAAATCTGTTTTCACAGCTTTTTGCTCCTTGCCATGTAAGTAGTGTGCATGTTTTTCCCGAACTTTCAGTTCAAAACCATAACCTGTAAGTTTTTATTGAAATTATTTTTTTCTTTTTGGTTATTATTGTTTTTTAAGTTTGGGCTTCCTTTTGATCCTAGGAGAGGAAACAGTGTTCCTGGGGGCTGCGCGGTTCCTTCTTTGCAGCTGAGATCCCCAGAAGATGAGCTTTCCTGCTCTTCCTGTGCAGCCTCCAATTTCCCCCTGGGACCAGGTGCATGGTTTTGGTCACGGGGAGCTTCTGGTGTTCCTCCCTCCTACTGATGGCTCTTGACTTCTTCCCAGTCCTCCCATTCTGGAAGAGATGCTTGTATGATGGCAACTCCACTGTTAAGATCATTGTGCTCCTCTCAACTGTGTGGGTATCTGGGATGTTCCAGTGCAATTTCAGTGTCAGCTACTTTGCCCAAATGCTGTCTTGGGGTTTTCTAGGCTGTTCCACTCACGTCAGTGTGTCCTCTCTCTCTTGCAGCGTTTCTCATTCTCCTCTTGTGAGCGGTGGCTCTGGAGGAGACGGACGCTCCCGCAGCTGTGCCTCGTGCCAGCTCCGTGCTGCTCTGCCCGCCTGCTGGGAGCAGTCCCCGTGCAGCATCTTCCCGGCTGCAGAGCCCGTGCCCTTCCCCAAACTGTTTAATGCACTCTCATTCCTTTTATTTATGTGGTTATTTCAGTAAAGTGGCTGTAAGCTCTGTTAATAGCTGGATTCACGCAGCCCCTCAGTACACGTGATGGCTGTTTCTCAACAGCCAGACCTGCTTGTGTGCAGAGGCTCCTCTGCTCCTAGCAGCCGGAGCTGCTCCTCCTGCACCCACAGTGCTCCTCTCCTGTCTTTTCCTGGCACTGGAAAGCCAGGAGGAGCTCGCTGTTCATTGTGCGTTAAGAGATGAACAGAAACTGACTGATCTCTGATTTCCTGCTCTTTGTGCTGGCCTTACGTGTCGGCTGGTTACGTTGTGACCTCTGCGGATGCTGGCATGGTGCTTGCTTACCTCGAACACTGGCCATCGTGCCTGGTGCTCTGTGCTCAGAGGCGAGATCCTGGTCTGTGCCAGTGTTAAGCAGGTACTACAGAAAGTCAAGTCGTTGGCTGGAGAGCTTTTATAGTTCTTGCTCTCCTAATCGTTGTTCCCTGTGCTCCAAGTCTGTGCTGAGAGCTGAAATCTGGCTGCAGTGTCTCTTTTCCCAAGCCATGTAACTGATTTAATTATGTCCTTTGAGTTATTTGTTTGTATAAGGCTTTGGAATTCTTGTCACGGAGGAGACCCTATAAATATGTATTGTATGTTCAGCAGTCAGGGATCTGTCCAGAGCGCAGCTGGATCCAGGGTGCTGAGATCTGCCCGGCCCCTCCGCCATCACCTGACAGTGCTAACAGCCTGGAAAACAAGTGGCTGCGTGGCAGTTTGTGCAGCTCGGCTTGTGCGTGGAGAACACACGTGCTTTTCTGCGGAGACTGCTGCGAACATAGCAAAAGAACTCGGCACTGCTTTGTGACTGGTTTTTGCCATTAGGAGTTAAAAGCCATTAGCCTAAGGAGCCCTCGGGTCTGAACTGTTCTGGGCTTTGGAAGGAACACGCGTGTCTGATCCAGTGTGGAGCTGCACAGAGCAAAGACGAACAGAGACGTGTAAGGCCTTGTTGTTTGTGCGTTTCTGTGTTTGACTCCCAGAGTTATTTAAAGCCTTTTTCCCAGTTTGCTGTCTGTGCTAGCTGCTTAGAGACTACTGCTGATTTTGTGGGAGCATGGCAGGAGGCACAGGTTTCCCTGCAAATGGAAGTAAATAAACACAGGAATTAAAATTTGAGTGAGCAACATTCTTGTGGCTGAGAAATGTAAAAAAATTAAAATTATGATGGTTTGCTTTTAGTATGAATTGAGTACTTCCAAGAATCTCCAGGTATGTACTGAGGTTGTTACTTTCCTGCTTGGTGGCCACGTTTTGTAGACTCCACAGCAGTTTCAGCTTTATGTTCAATAACATCGCATACATTTTTCTTGTAAAAAATGTCTGAAAACTCTTTGCTCAGGTGAACTCCGTAATGGTGTGCCTGCTGGGCAGAGGTGGAAGTAGAGGCGATGTCTGTTCTGAGCTCTCCTTCTTTCTGAGATATTGCAGAGCTTATTAACGATAATGCAGACAGTGGAGGTGACAAGACCTGAAGAAAATCACTTGGGTCATCTTTGATTAATTAGTGCAGGATCACTCCCTGTTCTCTAATTCCCAAAGCTCTGACCAGCACAGCTAAAACTGAGAAAGCAGCGGGGATGCCTTAACCTTTTAGTTAAAAAACAAAAACCAACCCAACCACCAAACCCCCCCACCCCCCCAAGCCCTTATCCCCAGCTGTCGAGTGGGGATAACATTCAGCCTGATGGAAGGGAAAAGCTCTCTCCAGCTGTACAGCCTGTGTTGGAATTGCACCACCACCTTCTAGCACCCACAGACAGTGGTGGGCTCGTGCACCCCGGAGCCCAGGGGGGCGGCTCCAGTGGCTGCCTCCGGCCCAGGGACAGTGTGTGGCACTCGGGTACGACACTGGATGTGGGAGCAGAGACCCCTTCCCATTTTCCCTTTTGCCTCGGATACATGTTCACTGCAAGGCCTGTAGGCTATCGCTTAGCTTAATTATTTCCAGCTTTATCTTGTGTGTATCACCAGCTGTGAAGCTGGCACAAGGGACAAACTGGAAGCCCTGGTGAACAGTTGTTGTGTCCTTTTGGTAGCAAATGTTAGTAATCCACAGACAAAGAAGCAGTTGAATTTGGCAGTCTATGTTTAAAGTTGAAACATTAATTTCAGCGTCCTTCTTGAAGGAGGCTGAATACTTTGGTGTTATGAGGGCTCCTGTCCTGATGAAACATCCTGAAGGGTTTGTAATACTTTGGGGTTAACTGGCAGAGAATATTCAATGCTGAGCTTCAGGAGGTGGGAACTTTTTCTCAATTTCCTTTTATCCTCTGTAAAATGCCCCTCTCTCCCTTCCCCCTTTCTTCCCCCCACCCCCTTTTCTCTTTATAAAGCTGGAATTCTTCCAGACTCTGCTCTGGGCTTGCAAGAAAACTTTACTGTGTAAATTTGCTCTTTGTGTTGGGAGTCCTTTGTTTAAACAGCATTGTGAGCTTGCTGGGGAGGGAGGGAAAGAGGGGGAGCTGGGAGGAAGAATTTGAAAAGCCCTGACCCCTGATGAATAAAATCCAGCACATTAACACATTCTTCAATAAATTCATGATTGCAGATAAGGTGGGAGTCCCCAGGGCTGGGCTTTTCATTAACCCCCTGCTGGCTAACCCAAACAGACTGCAGTGTTTTGTTAGTGCGCTAGGACAAGCAGACCCCTTTTGTGGCGGAGGGGCTGAGCGTGCATGGGGAGATCTCCTATAAGAAGCCAGGTTACAAAATGGGACTCTATTTCAGAACAAACTCCTTTTGGTTAGTTTGATGAGATTACAGAAGGGAAAAGGCTTTAACAAGGGGCTTATTGAAGCTAAGTAACTGTTCTGAATACAGTGAGGACCAGGGCAGAAAACATATGATTCCCAAGTAAATAGGAGCCTCTACAGTATGGCCAAAACAGCAAGGCTGGACATGCTCAGAGTGGTTATTACGAGGCTTGTGGGATCTGAGTGAGCCCCAGGAGTGACTGCCGGCTATGGGTGCTTGTCCGGCTGCACTCTCCAGCCTGCCTGTGCTCGAGCAGGGCCGGGCACCCGCACTGCGTGTGCGGTGCAAATTGCACCTCGTCTGATGTTTCAGGCTTTGAAACCATACTTGTTATCCTTGTTCTATGAGGAGAAAGCCTACTCAGGTAATATTTTGTTTTTGTGGAGACTTGTCCCCTCAAAAGCCTCCCTCACATATGAGGAAAGTCTTCTGGGTTGTTTATTGGAATATTTACATTTCAGAGGGGTCTGAATGCTGTGGCTTGTGCTCCCGAGCAACTCAGAGTATCACTCAGCCCAAAGAAATTTGTTTTGGGATGAAAACCAGAAAAATCATGAGTTTGTCTAAGTTTCTTTCTGCCTGCTAGCAATAATTCTGTGCCTCTCTCAGGCTGCCGGTGCACAAGACTGCCAGTCCTGAGGGCTAACGTGCCTGCTGGTGGACTCCAAGCCTTTCACAGAGCAGCTCATGCCCAAGTCAAGTGAATCCTGTCCCTCAGGAACAGAATCAGGTATTCTGCATGTGATGCTGCACATGGAACCAGTTGCGCTGTGCTGTGCATCCCGCCTGCCGAGGACAGCAGCCTGCAGGTCTTGCCAGCTGCTGGAGGCAGCACTTCTGCACCAGGGCTCTGCAGTCAACACCAGTCCTGGCATGTCCTGCCTTCTGACTTTGCAAACATAACTTTGTTCTAATGGAGCTGTTTAGTGTGTAACTTTATTTATGTAAAATTATGTAATTTCAAGTTATTTCTTATTGCTGCTAACAGAAGGATTTTGTTATTTTCCATAGATGATAGTTCTTCTCCCCCAGAGGAGCTGATGGTGTTCCAGACCTGATTGTGCTCCTGGGCCCGTTGGCATTGCATCTCATTTTGTGAATACAAGGAAACACCACACGCGTGCGTGGTTGATAGGCAGAAGAGTGGGGAATGAGCTCTCCATTCCTGCAAGCTCTCTGCCTGGGTCACAGGTGTGCAGGCCCCCAGAACCTTTCCTGCCGCACCGGGGAAGCCAGTGTTGTTCCGGGGAGGCCCAGCAGAGCGGCAAGGCTGTTCGGGACTGTGAGCACTTTGGGTCAGGGAGATCTGGACTCCCACTGTGCCATGGCAGGGCTGGGAGATGCTGGGTTTGCATTGCAGCAGTGCCTGTGCCCATGTACGTACCTGAGTGCAACCTTGGGCTTTGTGTTTTGCTTCTCACCTGCTCTGCTGGCAGCTCTGCTGCGTTATGGTGGAAATGGCTGGTGATTTATGCCTGAGATCCCTTACAAGCTAATAGAATGTCTGCTGTGGCCTTCTCTCCCGACAGACTGTGAGCAAATGCAGTGGGGGCTGCTTTTCAGTCTGTTTTAAACTATTTAAATTTCCAAGGTTAATAAAGATAGAGAGACGTGTATTATATTTGTAATTAAATCAAATGATTTCAATTCATGAACCCTCAAGGTTCCTATCTGTGATGCAGTGAGACTAGGAATTGCCATTTTCCCTAATTAGCATCTGATGCCCTCAGCGCTGGGATCTGCGGTGTCTAGCACAGCTCTCTGCACGGGTTTCGGCCTGGAATAACCCCAGTGGCTCGCACAGTGTGTGAACAACCTCCTAAATGTGTTTGCCTTGTAAACTTGATACACCTTATCAGCGCTTGTGCTCACGAGCCCTAGTAAAGGCAGTCCATTGTGTTGAGAGGTTACTGCTGCTTCAGTGCAATTTAATATTTTACCATCGCTCCATCTTATTGACAAGATGCACCTGGAAGAGGGAAAACCTAGGTTTCCTTCAGGTTGGTAGAAACAATCAGCTCAGGTTCTGGCTGTGGGTGCCTGTGAATCACTGCCTGTTTGCCTTGCCCCAGACTGAGGGGCATTGCCTTCCAAATATCTCCCAAATCCTTCTCCCAGCGTTGCTGTCCTGATGAAGGGATCAGGTTTAACATTTTGCATGCAGGGCTCTGAGGGCTGACATGTTGGACTGGGAGGAGCAGTCGCGGTTTCTTCCCATGGAAAACGCATCTGTTTCCCCGCGTTCCCTGGTGCCCGGGTCTCGGTGCCGGGGCTGAGGCACAGCGGGTGGTTTTTGCTGCACGCCCCATGCGAGTGAGCAGCACCGTGCTGCGCTGGACGTGGGCAGGAGGGGCTGCTCAGGCACGTGCCCCCCCCTCCTTTTCCACTTATTTTTGCAGACTTTGCCTTGTAAGCAAGGCCAATTTGTACATGCTGGTGCTCATGCCATTTATCCCCCTTGGCTGCATTCACGCTCTACAGAGGGCTCAGCCGCTTGGAAAAGCCCCAAGGGCAGCCAGTGCCGAGCGATGGGCCCAGGTGCCAGGGCTGGGCTCGGCAGCGGGGGACTGTGGAGAGGCTCTTTTCAGGGTGGAGGTCAGGGGATTAATCTGAAGGCCAGGTTCTGTGTTCTTTTCTCCCTGGAATAATTCAAGTTCAGCTCCTTTCAGGTCCTGGTATCCCTCTGGCAGGCCTGCGGAGCGACGGCCACGAGGCAGCGGGAGCCGCTCATCCCGGCAGGCTTTCCGCTTGGGGCTGGCCGCCTACGTGGGCTGGGGCACGGCTGCTCTGTCCCCATCCATGCGCAGCTCCGCCGCCCACGCGGCCATCGCGTCCCCGGGCAGGGCACCCCGATCCCAGGAACTCAGAAGAAATGCGTGGCCAGGGAACAGCGCAGGTGGCTGCTGGCCTGGCAATTTAGGCATTTTATCTTAATCTGAGCTGTTAAGAAGTATCCCTTTTTCCGTGATGTATGGTGCAAAGATCAGACCAGGGGAGCCGCATGGGTCTCGCACAGCTCGCAGGGAGCGCGCCCGGTCAGACCCTGGCGGGGCTGTTGCAGCCTGCGATGGGGCCGGCTCGCTTTTTCAGCTCTTTAAAGACTGTTTGTGTTTGATGGACTGATGCGTATCAAATGCAATCCAGCTTCCCACTGTCTGCTCTGTCAGCCCCTTGGTGTTGCCCTTTGACAGATAATGCACCTCCTCCCTCAATTTCTGATTTCACACTGATGCACAAACATTCTTGGGCAATTTGACCCCACTGTATTAAAGTAGTTAAATTCCTTAAGCATGTGCCTCTGAGAACACAGTGGTGATATTTATTACAGAAATATCAGCATGGTAACAATGCTGGATACCTGGCCACGTCAGGAGACCTGTAGCAGCAATGGTCCCGCGGGACTTTGAGACAGCAGGAAAGCTCCTTTAGGCTGCAGATGTGCCCATGCCACAAATGCCCAGGACTGAGGAAGCTGCTGCATGTACCAAGGTGCTCAGACATCCTTTGCTGCCTGCAGTGCTGCTGCAGCTTGCACAGCCATGTATTCTAGTGAGCAGTCCTCGTGCCTTGTATGTACAAACAAGCAACACTTGCATAGCCCAAGGAGTTTGGGGTGCAGACCGACCACTGTGGCGAAGTGGGGGTGAATACCAAAATGTTAAAACATGAGCCTTTCTTGCAAATTGCCTTTGCCTTTATGTTGGACGTAGGAGAAAACTCTCTGGACACCCTACTTTCAGTGTGCTGTGGGACTTGGCTATCGGACCTGGGCTGGACGCCCCTTTCAACCCAAGAATGCCCACTGGGTCCAGGAGCAGCCTGGGGAAGAAAGGTCCTAGGAAGGGAAGCAGCTTTGGCAAATGCAAGAATTTAATTGTTCTTTGCTAAATGGGAGAGGTGGAGTGGGGATCTGTAACAGTTCTGCATCTGATCTGCTAGCCCTTGCTTCAGAAATTACCCTGTGTGATGTAGTCACTTGTGAGTTAAGATTTAGTTTCAAATGTCTTAAGTTATTATTGATGCTTGAAAAGGTTACATCTGCAACTCATTTTCTATGTCATTGACGTTCTTTTCTGACAAATAATTTCAGAAATATGCAGCAAAATGTTTTGGCCCACAAATGCTGCAGCTCACCAAGTGCGCAGACCACATCTTTACACATTTTGTAAGAAAAAAGCTTAACTCCTCATGTGCTCTCGCAGCTCTGCCTGCCTCAGCAAGGCATGGGGGTGACACAAAGCACGTTCTGCTGACCAGACCTCGCTGCTAAGGCAGTGCCCACCTGGGCGGCGTGAGGCACGGCAGAGCGGAGGGTGCGGGGGCCCAGACCCTGCTGTCAGGTCTGGCGTGCAGGGCTGGCCACGTCCCTCTCTTCAGTGGTCATTGCATGATGAAAACCCAAGGGAAGAAAACAGGTAGGTGACATGTTTTAGTGACAGCCACATCTTCTGTTGTACGGCAACTTGTCTTAGGAAAGGAATATTCTTGGTTGCCAGTTCTTGATAGGTTTGTTAACACCCAGGCTTTAAAGTGCAAGTGTTACTTGCTGTCAAGACCTAGAAGAGTTTTGGACATCATGGAAGCTGTCTCATTGCAGATCCCAAAGGAGACGTAGGGTGCAGGTCCCCTCCTCAGGGCCCACCTGCTGCTGAGGGACACCCAGCTGCAGCCTGCTGGCTGAGGACCCCAGAGCCCACCCATGCTCTGCGCGCTGTCCCGGCGCGCTGCTCGTGGCTGTGGCCGGGCCCTCCGGTGCGCGGATCACTGGTGTGCTCCTGCAGCTGTACAACTGCAGAGGGAGGTGCTCTCAGTGGGCTTCCCAGCTGCTGTCACAACGTGGTAATGATTTCAGGTAGACATAATCCAGATTGTTGAATGAGAAAGCAGTAAGCGACCTTGGCTTTCTGGTTAATGCCCAGGTGTATGAAGGGGAAATAATAGAGAGTTGCCTTATAGGAATCATCATCAAAGCCAAGCATCATTCAAGTAATTTACTTTGGAAGGTGGAACTTGTCTTTTTATTTACCAAGCACTGCTGATGTTCAAGATAACATTTATATCAGATGGGAGCTTTTAAAGTGCTGCTCAGACAGGGCTGCTGACCTTCTTCTGGTCTTATTAAACGTTACGCATTTGACAACACTCTCTTCTGTTATCTAAATTACCAGCCTGGCTGAGAAAGGTGGCTGCCGTAGCGAGCTGGGTGAGGTTAGATGTCATCTGAGTGTCTCTGCTTGATGTGCCTTTGCAGGCAGGGCTCAGCGGGAACTTTGCTATTGGGATGAAAGCCGTAGCTTAACCTATGGGCGGTTTGAAATAACTTCATTGTAGAGCGGTATCCAGAGTGAAGATGGGACTCCACAGGAACGCTTCCCTTTCCCCAGCTTGCCTTTGTTGTTGCTACTTTGGTGAATATTAAGAGGGGTTGCTGACCCTTGCAAGCCCGCGACCTCTGTATCTGAAAGGCTGGTGGAGGAGAGCCTTCTTCTCAACCTTGCTGAGCCGGTCTTTCACCAGCGCTCTCCTTTCTTTGCCAGCATGACACTATGGAAATGCAAGCTATGGAAATGCACCTTCAGAGCTGCCACCCTTGGAGCAGATTTGGTGCTCTCCCACCATGTGTGGCCAGCCACTCTGCTTTGCATGCCTCAGGCAGGGTCGTGCCTTCTCTGGGAAGGGAATCAGCAGGCAGTCTGGCTCACATCCTGCAAGTAAGACCTGGTGGATCATGTGGCTGATAAGAAGGTCCAAAGAGTGCAGAGAGAACTTATCTGGGAAGAATGTGGGAGGCACACAGCTAAAGGCTGCACGTTGATCTAAGGAAATCGCAAACAGAAGTCTGCAGTGACTCACCTAAATGCCTTGCCTGTGCAGCATTACTGTGTGCCGTTACTCTCTGCATGCATAGGCTGCCTGTCCATCACTTGCCATCTTAATGCCTGGTTCTTCCATCATAAGAATAATACTTAGAATATAATTTGTTAATTTTGGAGAAGGCAAAGTGGCGGACCAGGTTTTAATTCTGCAGTGTCTTCCTGTTTCAGGAGATGTGATACCCTTTGTGTAGGTCTGGAGCCGCAGGTTCTTGCTGAGTTTGGGCAAGCTGCAGTGAGGGATACAACACAGCATGCAGTCTAATTCTCACATGGCACAGCACCTTTCCTCCTGTAGATGTGGGAATTTGTTCCTTCCATGAGCTGGACACATGGGATGGAATTTGATTAATTCAGTGGAAAGGTCCTGGCTCATTGCATGAGGAGGAAAGGGTTGCGTAACTAGACCCTGCAAAATCCACCAGTGCCATGGTAGTTACCATAACGTGCCTTGACTGTATTGTGAGAGCCAGTGCGAATCAAGTTGGTTCTTTTTCCTTTGCACTGTTTGGTAGCTGCTCCCACCACAACTTATTCCTTCAGGTTTTGTGAGCCTAATCATTTAGACTGAGCTAACAGTTAGGCCTAAACTTATGGAGCACATAGACTAACCAGACAGTAGGCAGAGAGTTTGGAGTTAAATCTTCTCACTGCTTGCTTTTATTTGTATTTTCACATGCAGGTTGAAGTTTGCTGCAGAAGTGAGTCTTAGGAGCACTGATGCTACCTGAGGGGAAACCCAGCCAACCCCCCTGGGAGCACAGGGCACCGTGCCCTGAGGTCCAGGCTCATGCCATGCCCGTGCTGTCTCACGTGCATGCTGCGTCCCACCGCAGATGCAATAATCCTTTTGCCGGGGACAGCTGCAGCCAGGGCTGCCCACACCAGCCCTCTGGGGTCACTATGCAAACCACCCTGGCTAGGTCTCACTTATGCTTGTTAAAACACAAGCGGGCTGCTAGATGACTCTGGAGAGTGGTAACTTCGTTAGTGACTGCCCTCTTGCTAAATAGAGTGACTGGCCCATTGTGATGGAGCATCATTTGGAGAAGCCATGCTTACATGGAAGATGGCCAGGGTTCATGAAAATTAAGCACTGTTGCAAATATTTGCCTTGTTCTTGATGTGTTAACACAAGTTTTGGTCCTGTAAATTTGGGGAGAGTTATAGTGGCAGCTGTTAACTTTTATTAATTGCATGAGTAACATTTTTTTCCCCTTTGAGGTATGGATATTATGTAATCTTATTGTTTATTGCACTTAATGGGACATTAATCAACAGTCCTGGAGGAGCCAGTGCACTGCCAATGGGTTATATGTTCTGCTTATTACCTTAATACCAAGTATGATGATAATTTTCATGTAAGGTCTGGAAGTACCCATAGTTTCTGTAATACCCAGCCTCACAAGCTGTAGCTTTACAGAAGAATTTGAAATGATGTCCTTTTGGTCCCATCCTCCCATCCAGCAGGAACTCTTGTTCCGGTTCCCTTATGGAGCTAAATTTATGGGCTAAAACTTAACTTAGGCTTTTAGACCAACCTCTTAGAAGGACCAGAAAAACAAATTGTAATGCTGCTGCACCATCTCTGCTGGCCTGAGCTTGTGGCCAGCACAAGACCTGATTGGTCTTGGGGCAAGACAGACAACTGAAATTGAGTTTTGAACCTTGCCTTTCTTTTCCCTCATATTTTGTGCCTGTCATCTGTGCCACCTTGCAGTGTTTAAGGAAGGTGTAGAGAGCTGCAGGGTTTTAATTCACGTAACAGGATTTTGCTCTCATGTAGGGTACAGTGATGGCTTGTTCCAGACTTTCAAACTGCAGAGAGGTAGCAGCCTTCTAGGTGATTGCCCATGACTCATCAAGGTAAAGGCATCCCTATGCTGCACAGAGAATAACTGGTTCGGTCTTCCAAACGGAACCAAGAATTTTCCCTTTGGAATGCAGGTATGGAGAGATTGACTGAGTCTGAGCTGCAGAGGGCCTTCAGAAAAAGGAGGGAAGTGAACTGGGTGTTTCGCCAAACCAGACATGGGTGCCTTGTGTAAGAGCCAGGCTGTCCTGAAAAAATCATGGGAATCGCAGTGGACAGTGCACCAAATCCTCCACTCCTCCACCTGCATTGTTGTCTCCATAAATAAGCCAGTAAAGTGTGAGTCTGGTTTACCTTGTCATCAATAGCCATTGAAATCTAGGATATGTACTGATACACCTTTGCAGAAGACTGGGCGCTGGTAGCCCTGGCTCCAAACCCTATGTTTTAACACTTAATTATTTCTTTTAATGTTTTATGAGAAGGTGCTCAGTGAGGCAAGCCAACTACTTCAAAAATTGGCCATCTTTTGGTTAACACAGCTGACTTGAGCTGCTGAAGTCCTTTTTCATGGTTCTGAGAAAGCCTAATGTCAAGGTAGATAGTAACATAATGATAGCAGTCTGTCTCACCTATATGTTGAATGCTTTTCTTAATGACAGTAAACATTTGTCCTTCAGTTAACAGCGGCGTCTTTTCCTAAAAAATTCTAGCATAGTGGATCATTGTAATTTAGTTCTTGTATTTTACACTTGCATTTTTTCCATCTTAGTTTTGTTCTCACTCTGCATGCTGAGTTTGACATTGTACCGTCTTTTTTTCTTGTGGAATCGTCTGCAGAATGGAAATGCACCTCCTGTTCTTGCTGAGTGATCTTCTTGCAGAGGAAGGCATGTTATGAACAGGCTTTCACGAGGTCCCTGCCCCATCAGGTCCTGAGATTCTTTGAACTTCTCTCCCTTTAGGGATTGGTGCTTTGCTGCCTAAGAGCTGTCAGAGGATGCTACTGTTTTCCTCTGTTTGGTGAGCATGTTCCCTAAGATGTTTTTTTCCCATTAATCCAGCTGCATTAGGAAGCATGGTGCAAGGCTCACAGCGCTTAAGTGAATCTGGACTTACTGTTGGAGCCCTCATGATAGACAGTAATGAGATGCTGAATGGATTTGTAACGAAAACCCAACTGGCTGAGTGTGCAGGGTAGTGGCATAGTTAGCTGCAGTAGTCCTTCTGTGTTGCAAATATATGAGCGGCCGTGAGGATTTTTAATGCTTCATGATATTTAGGAAAGTTTCTCTTCTAAAACCTGGGAAGACATCTCTCAAGTTTCCTTGTGTACCATATCTGTGAGTCTTTTGGGATCAGCCAATAT
Organism: Anseranas semipalmata; assembly: GCA_013399115.1. NCBI lineage: Eukaryota > Metazoa > Chordata > Aves > Anseriformes > Anseranatidae > Anseranas > Anseranas semipalmata. Next base: position 221,198 of record VXAA01006277.1, on the reverse strand, counting down.
TAATTGAGAGACTTGGGAATTTGTTCGGAAGGTGTGGTGGTGAATACAGTCTGTATGTCCAGACAGACAGACTTACTGTGCGTATGTGTCCCCTGTGAAATCACAGGTGTTTCCATCTGCCCTGTCTGTCTTTTTAGAGCACGGCATAGAGGTGATGCCCATAAGCCACATGTGCTACGGAAAGGGTGAGATTTGTCAAGGAGAAGGCGTGGGGCTGAACTGCTCTTCTGGGTGTTCCATTGCCAGTCATCTCCCCACCATCCCACAGTCCCTACGGATTCCCGAGTTCTTGCCTGAGGTGGGTTTGGTTTTCCAGTACTCCCAGCCCTAACGCCTGCTCTGCATTCCTCCCTGCCTATCCCTGGTTTAGCTCAGGTTTGGGCAGTCCTTTGTGGACAAAGAAGGGGCGTTCTTGTTGTTACCGACAATGAGGGTCTCACCCGCAGCTTGCTATCGCCGTGGGCACCATTTCCCCAGGGGCTGCCCCCAGACAGGGGCCGCCCCGCGCTCGTGGGAGCTGCCCCTGGCCGGGGTGCGGGGCTGGCTCCGCGCTGAGGCACAGCGGGGACGTGCGAGGGGCTCGGGGGGAAGGTGGCTGGGGCTGCGGGCACGCTGTGTGCGGCAGGGGGCTGGGGACTCGGGAGGGCCGAGGTGCTGGGGATGGAGGTGGTGCGGGAAGAACAGACTCGGAAGGGTCCTGGTGCTGACAAGGCCGGTGCATGCTGCTGGGGTCTCTGGTTCCCACTGGTGAGCTGCACGGGGTCACTGTGAAAACAAGGGGCAAAACCAATATTCTGCTCTGGAACCTTCTTGTTCCTGTCGCGAGAAGCATCCTGCTGATCTCTAGCCTGGGTTTATTCCTGGCCTGCTCCTCCCTCTGCATTCCCACAACAGATCTGTCCTTTGGTTTCCATAAGGCTTCTCTTTCCCAGTGGCTTTCTGTACTGTCAGTGAAGCATCCAAACACTTATTTCTGAGGCTGGACAATGCTGGCATCTCTCATGGAGTTGGTTCTGGAGTGCTTTGTCAATTCTATTTGCTTTGTCCCTGCTCTGGTTGGGTTCATCTTTCCCAAATCCGTGTGAGTGGTCATCCGGTGTTTTGTGTGCCTTGTTACCTGCAGCTGGTAACTGGATAAGGAAATAAAATAAAAAAAAAATCTGTGAAAGGAATGCAAGTAAATAGCTGTACAGTCTGGTAATTGGAGGAGAGATGCTTCCTTAGGTGTTCTTCAGAGCAATGTGCTCTGCCCTGCCCTGGCACATTCCTGCAGCCAGCCCCAGCATAAGACACGTGGCAGAGTCCCCTTGCCTTGCATTCATCCTCACCAGCCTGAAATGGTGCCACCGTCACCCAGTGCTCTCCTGTGTCACCTGTGCTCTGCAGATGGTCCCAGTGGTGGCTCGTGTGGCTGAGGCACTGCAGCCTGTGCCCTGCGTTAGAGCAGCCCGCGGCCAGCAGCCTCTTCCTCCGAGTGAACAGGAGAGGGGTTTTTGTGACCCCATGCCCCTGCCCTGTGCCCGGTGGCAGCCCAGCCCAGCATGCATGGGCCCGAGGGATGCTCATGGTGTGTCCGGCCCCCTGCAGCAGGTTCCTCCCCAGGCGGCTGCACTTCGTCCTCCGGTAGGTGTGCTCCCCTGGCCCAGGAATATCTGAGTAGACAAAAACGGATGAGCTATTTCTATGGGGATTACAGCATCCTGTGGTCTAATTATTTCTGGCACCTTGCCCGTCTGAGTGCCTCTTCAGTGAAAAGAGATAACAGCTTGACTGGGATATGCTCTAAAAGACAAACTAACACAATTTTGTTACCTTCCTACTGAGGTGTCAAACAGCAGTTTTAAACGCTTGCAGTGGAAGGGATTGGGACTGCTGTGAAAACAGCATTTTGCTCTGTTACCAGGACAGCACTGCAGCATGCAAGCATTGTCATCGGCTGCTCCCAGCAGCTGAGAGGTTTCATTGCCAGAGCCTGCGAATGGAACGGAAAGTTATGAATGACCAGCCAGGGCTGGTTTGGTCTGTGTTTGCAAGGGCTCTTGCCCAGTGCGGTATCAAAGGAGGCCGGGAGCATCGTCCACGCAAGTGCAGGCTGCCTGGCTGGCCCCGGGGCGCCGCAGAGCCGTGCATCCGCTCGCCTTTTACCCTCCTTGGGGAAGGACGTGTCAGGGAAGAGCCTGGGGCAGTTACTCTCTATGTGCTGTGAGACACCTCCATTTTGGCTAGGAAGAGAAAGCTGCCTTGTTTGCAGGCTGCCCAAAGGTGGCAAATGCTGCGTCTGGCTTTTGGCACATGAAATGGGGCTGCACACGCTGAGCTGGAGCATCCCTGTGGCCAAGGCAGCGGCAGAGCTGTTTGCCCCATTGCTGGGACTGCTGGCTGCTGGTCAGTGACTCGGAATGAGCCACGGTGTGAGCTGACCGGGCTGCAGGTAGCTGTGTGCAGGAGACGCTGGATCAGCCCATGGACTACTGAGAGGTGTCTGCTCTCCAGAAAAGTGGCAGCTGCTGTCTACAGCCTTGTGTCGGGCAGCCTTTGAGATGCTTGCAAATTGGTGAGCTGTTCATCCTTGACAAAAGGCATTGCTGATCTCACTGCATGAGTGTCCCAGGGCTTGGCAGGGCAGGAGAAGATTGGGCTGGTGCTGTGGCTAAGGGGACCTTCTCTGCCTTTTGCTGATGTATCCATAACCTGCTGATTTCCAAGATCCTTAGCTGAAAGCACTGGGAAAAGGGAGCAGATGAACAGACAACACTTCCTCGCAGGAGGGTGTGACCTTTCCAATTTGCAGGCAAGTGTGTTGGAGGAGGGGAATTAATTAAAGTGACTTGATAGATTTCTTGCTTGGATGTAATATGAACTGTATCCTCAGAGTAAGAGGATTCATGATCTGCTGGTGGGCTGTGCTCGGAATCACAGTTCATTTCCCCTTGTTGTCGAAAGTCTAAATGAGCTTTCTGGCTGTAATGAGATCGATGCGCACAAGGGTTTGATAGAGCTAATCACAAAGAACTCCTTCTCCTACCAGAGCAAATGACATGAAAACAAGTGTTAGGTTTTAGGGCTGACCACAGCTCCTGGCAGGGGCCAGTGGGAGCCGGACACTCGCTGATCCTTGCCCTGGTGCCGTGCAGAGCCGCGAACAACCCGAAGCAGAGCAAGGGCAGCGCTGGCCTTGCCTGTGCAGCCGTCTGCCCACCCCCTGGGTGCTGCTGAGCCCCAGAAGGGGCATGGAGGGGCAATGGGGGGATTTGCACTGTTGAAGTGTGAGGAAACTTTTGCCCCTGCTTTCAAATTAAACTTTTACACTTTTCTGAACTGATTAGAGAGTTTTCCTGGTATTCCCAGGCTAGCTGCCTGCGCTGTGTGCTTGAAAGTGATGTTTTCTGTGATATTTTTCTCAGTAAGATAATAGAAAATGCCACTTCTACCTCAGGTTAGCTCAGTGCTTGTGGGAAGATCATTAATTCCAAGCTATAACCACAACTAAAAAATATATTGCTCCTTAGACCTCCGCTTCATTGCCCAAATAAAAAATGGCAACATGCAGACTTTCTTACAGAGACTTATGGCAGGGGTTTACTGTGCTGAAGTGAGACAAGAGACCTGCATGCTCAGCTGGGTTCCAGCAGTGGGCAGAGGCTGTGGGAACGTAGCTTGTGGTTTAACGGAACTGACATATAGTTACTGCGTTTTTTCTAATCAGTCCCTTTATTTGAAGTTATTTCCTCGGCTGGCCCTGGCTGTTTCCTCACCTTCCCTTCCTTGGCTCCGTTCCTGCGGGTGTGCGGAGGGACAGCCCCAGCACCTCGTGCGCTGAGCGCAGGGCCCAGCCAGCCCTCCGTGCTACCAGCAGGAAAAGTCTCCTTTGTGTGCGTTTGGTTTTTGATTCTGGTCATTTCTTCGTAATTTGCATTGTAGGGGCAAGATCAATAGAGTCTCTTTCTAAGTTGGTGATAGGAAACATAATTAACAGTGTTGGGGATTTAGTTAATAGCATTGGTTAAGAATCCTAAATAACCTAATTTGTGGTGTGGCTTTTAACTGCAGTTTTGGCTTGATCAGATGAAGGCAGCAAACGAGACAGTTGTCATTTGTTTGTAGATAGGAATATGGATTAACTTGGAAAAAGCAAATGCGTGTAAAGAATGTGTGATGCTGCTTGTACAGGATGTATGGAGACGTGAGTCACCCTCAGAGCCTTCAGGCAATGAGTTTAAAACCTGCATGGAAGTACACAGAAACCTTTTTATTTATGTTGTGCAAGCTGTGAACGATGTTTTCGGTTGATGATGGTCCTTGGTAGAAAGTAACGTTTGCAGGAGGCTTCCCCTCTGCCAGAGGCCTCGGGGAGCTTGCAGCCCGCTGGGCTCCCCCAGGGTGAGGAAGGTCCGAGCCGACAAAGAGGAAGAACGCGGACGTGCCGGGGGGGCACGTCGCTCACCCCAGCCCTGGCGGCTCACTTCAACAGCCTTGCGTGAGCTGTGAGCCCTGCCTCGCTGGTGGAAGGGCCTTCATGTGGCAATCTGCTTATGGATTATGCATGCAGCACACAATTGTTGAAAATTAGCTTCCTAGCATTGCTGGATTTAGAAAAATATTTGTGGTTTAGTTTAATGATTATACAGTAAGTCACTCGAGCTGAATTTTAACATATGTAAAGGCAGAGCAAGGGAAGACCCTGTGGGTATTTCTGGACTCCTGAAGTGTCTCCAGATGGGACTGTTTCTGAGTTCCCAGTTTCTGCCCATGGAGCCAGTGCCCTGGAGAGGTCTCCTCAGCTCCTCACTGCCCCTGCAGCGCCTGGCTCGGGGCTGCCCATGGGGGAAGCATCAAACCAGGGCTGATGGGGAGTTGGGTCTGTGTCCACCCTTCTGATCACACCAAGGAGCCCCAAAGGTCCCTTCCTTGTGTGCACTGCACTGTTGTGGATGACAGCAAAGAAAGCCAGAGGGGGCTGCTCCTCTTGCTGGATTGCGGTAGTGCCTTTTGCCCTGCCTCTGTGCAGATCTGGAGGTGCAGAAGCAATCTGCTCTCCCTACCACAATCTCGCTGCTGCCTGTGGGACTCCTCCGGCAAGCGTCTCCCACCATGGCTGGAACCTGGAGTGAAGGAGAAACTGGGCTGTAGCGGAAGGCGCCGGGCAGGGCATGCGCAGCCACTGGGGCTGCGGGTCACAGCACGGGCAGTCGCGCTGTGGGGCAGGACCGGTGAACCCCGGCCACGGTGCTGCTACCCCGCTGCAGGCACGGGCGCAGGCCCAGGCGGCAGCCTTGGCGGGGAGGGGCTGGTCCGGGCTTTGTGCTGGTGTGGGTGAAGTGCGTTCCCCTCCGGCCCAGAGACGTGGCACAGCAGCAGGCTGCCTGGTTCCCTCCCAGCCCTGGCTCCCCTTTGGGAAACGGACTCTCGCACGGAGAATGCAAATGCGTGATGCCTGCCCTGGGACTGCTGGCGGCCGCTCCCGCTGCAGGCAGGCATTGTCCCTCCCTGGCCAGGCTCCCTGTCTCGGCGCAGGGTGCGGCAAGCAGCTGCCTGCCTGGGCCTGCGGCTGGGGGGTCTGTGCCCTGAGCCTGGCAGCCAGGCACCGAGTGCAGAACCTCGCCTCGCGCCAGGTCCTTGGTGTTTCTTTCCACGTGGGCGTGGAGGAGGTGTCTCCCTGCCCGTGGCCCCTGTCGATGGCCGGGTGAGCAGGCGGTGATCTGGAGCTGCCCTGAGCTGTGCTCACGCAGGCACAAAGGGGCAGCCCTGGCTTCCCCCAGGCTGAGCCCATTCAGAGCGGGACAGGTCCCAGGGCTGGGCGCGCTGCACCTCTGTGGTTCTCCATGAGCTGAGGAGAGCCCCGGGCTCTGGAAGTGCCTGTGGTTTTGAGCTGTTTCCCCCATGCTGTTGGCACCTCCTGCTCGGCCCCCGTTCGGCTGCCGCTGCTGTCCGGAGGGCATGTCCAGTCCCCCTTTGTTCCAGCTGGTGAAAACATCGCAGATAAAATCAAACAACTAGCACAGAGCAATCATCAGGGCAGTGTCCTGCCTCCTGTCAAGCCTGGCCGGGGGCTGTGGGGCCGGGGGCTGCAGGCAGTGCCTGTGTGCTCGGGTCGAGCAGCTGCCTGCCCAGAGGTATAGGGCAAAGCAGCGACAAACCGCAACAACTGCACAAAGTGCAGCACTTGCGGTGGGGGTAAAGCGTCGCCCAACACCCGGCCCAGCCAGCGGCACCCGTGGTGCTCATGCACGGTCTGTGCCTTCAGAAGCCGGATGGGGTACTGTAGGGAGCGGGGCCCACTCCCTCCCCCAGTGGGCCTGGGGAGCTGCTGGGGGCCGGGCAGCAGCCCCTTGTGGGCATCCTCTGTGTCCTGCTCCAGAGACAGCTTGGCCGTGTGGGCCCTGTGGCTGTCTCCTGTCATGGCCCGCAGTTCTGCTGGTGCTGTGGCTTGGCTCTGGTTCCCCCAAGGAGGGCTGGCAGCACAGTGGTGGAGCTTTGCCCATCTCTCACCCATTCTTTGGAAGCACAGCGGGGGGACGGCCCTGGTTGCTTCCATGCAGCTGCCTGCTGGGCCTGGATGTGACGTTTGGCTGGTGCTGCAAGGCCACCAGGACTGTGGAGCTTTTTCTCTGCAGCTCAATCTCCTGGGGCACAAATTCCATCTCTTAAAGCACTTAATAAACTGTCTAACAATGGCTTAAAAGAAGTCAATGAACACAGTGACATCCCAGGGAGGTGGTGGAGAGCTGGAGGAGGAGAACCTGTGAGAAGTGCAAGCAGAGGAGCTGCTTACAGGGAAGGGTGCTGGCTTTGCGTTCTCTGGGTGAGTGCCACTGTCCTCCTGTTATCTCTGCTCATTTCTAATTGATCACATTTAGCAGAGTTCTTGGTGCCAGCAGTTCATAATCCTGTAGTAGATTGGGAAGCAGAACCTGAGGTTTTGATTTATTTGCATGCTGCAGAGCAAAGGGAGGGAATGTACTTGTGTGCTTTCTGACTGAAGTGGGATAGGGACTTTGGGGAATAAATAATGTGATGACACCAGGACTCATGTGCTTGTTCAGCTGCATTGATTTCATTCAAAGGGTCTCACAGTTCTATTGATCTGGGTCTTTCTGCTACCTGCAGAGCCCGGGGAGTGAGAGGGCCAGTCCCAAACACGAGTGCCTGTATGATATTTTACCAAAGCCTCTTGCTGCTTTGCAAACAGCTGCTCAGCAGCTCAGGGGTATTTGCTCAGGTGCTGGTGTAGGGGAAGAGTCTCCCCAAAGGGTTATGTAGTTAATCGTTGCTAGCTGCGCGTTACGGATGGGAGAGAAAGAACCTCTGTATCTGTTTATATACTTTAATTATTCCATTGTAAACAAGCCAATGCACAGACTAACCTAACAATTAATAACAAAAAAACACCCACATCCCCAGACCAGTCTTTTCCACTGGCTCTTCTCATGCCAGAGCTCCTTGCCCTTGTAATAAGGGAGGACACAATCTTCAGGGTCACTAATCCTCTCTGGCTGTGCCAGGCCTGTGCACTCCCCGTCCCCCCAACCCTCCTGGCTAACCTCCTCATTCGTAGCCACCGGCCCCGCTCTTGTCTTTCAAGGGCTAAACTTGTTCAAATGAATCACATTTGGCATATCTCCCTGTGGTGCCTCTCCAGATAAAAGTGGTCCCAGCTCGCATGCTCTATTTTTGTTTTGTTTCTGTATGTGACAATTTTCTCTATACAAAACCCTCTTTTGTCATTTTGTAGAAGAGATTATGGGGAAACAAGAGCCCGCCTTTTTTTATATCCATCTTGCGCTTTCACATGGCTCCACAAATGGCATTGTTTGTGGCCAAGGAACAATGACATTTTTCTTTTCCCATATCTGATGTGATTAAAGGAGCTGCAGAGCAGGAGTTACACTGAAGATTATTATGAACAGTGGAGACCTTGCTACTGGACATGAAACACAAGAGAATATTTTGGCCCCAGACTTGCTTCCTGTAAAGTAAATCCCCCTTTTTCTAATCTGCAAAAAAGTCTGAAGTTATTCCCTTGATAAAGACTGTAAGTGGGCAGAGTGCATCCTTCATGCGTTCTCATGGCCAAGAGTGCCTTTATGTCGGACCCTGCTTGAGAGCAAGCACCCTCACTCCCTGGGGAGCTGCATGGCTGGGGATGGGAAGAGTGCATTTAGATCAAAAAGCTTGTGCTTTTGAAAAAAAAAGGAAAAACCATGCAAGCAAGCTGTTAGCCAAGGGGCTATGGCCCTTTTAGAAAGACGAGAAAGGAACTTGCATTTGAAGATTTTTAGCTGAAAGGGGCCTAAGACATCTGTGGAAGAGCAAAAGGTGTAAAAGTTGGTTCTTAGCAGCTGGGCTCAAGCCTGGTTTTCCCGATGTCCTTCCCAGCAAGGAGGGTCCTGCTGGGGGGGCTTTGAATAGTCTTGGAAACCGCTTTTTTTTTTTTTTTTGCCTTGCTTCCTGAGGAAATAAGCCTTGCTGAGCACACTGTCTGTTCTTCACCTGATAACTCGGGAGCCCTCTTGCCAGGTTGCAACCCCATCTGTTGAGGAAGAGGGGCTGGAAGACGGGGAGATAAGGTTGGTGCAGTGCGTTCAGTGCTGGCGAGGCGCGGGGGCTCGCTGCGTCCGGTGCCTGCCCTCCACCTGTACTGGGTGGGACGAGCGAGCCCAGCAAGGGCTGGCCCGCGCAGCCCAGCCGGGTCTGTAGCGAAATGTGGGGAGCAGGGGTGCTGGAGGCAGGGTGCATGGGAGACATGGTGCAAGCTGTAGGAGACCTGCCAGCAGCTGGTTTGGCCGTTCCTGCAGCGACTTGTAAGAAGGGAAACACCCCATGTAGGGGGGAGCAGCAGCAGCTCTGGGCTCACTCCTGCACCCATGTATCTCCCTTCATGACAGGGCTGGTGCTGTGCAGCTGGGCTCAGCAGAGCTGGCCCCTGGATGTCAGCTTAGCACTGCTGGGACACGGCGTGCAGGGATGACACTGGCTGCAGGGATGTTGGTGCCCAGCGGCACGGTGGGAGGGAGGGCACAGCTGGCGGGGATGCTCTGCCAGCTGTGCCCAGCACGTGTCTCCGGGGAGAAGGTGGCAGGTAAAGGGGCTCAAGCACGGCGCTGCGCTGTTTCTCACATGCAGGGCACAGCTGGGGGCGTGTGGGCCTGGGGGCAATGCCCAGGCACTCGTGAGCAAGCAAGCGGAGGGATGTGGGGGTACACAGACGCTTCAGTGGGGCAAGCCTCTGCCAAGGGACAGAAAGTCCTGTGGGACTGTCTTCTCTGTGTGCCTCTCATCTAGGAACCCTCACCCTGTCTTGGAAGGGACTCTGCCTTGGCTGTCTACCAGGATGAGGGACTGCCTGGGTGCCAGCATGAGTTCTGGAGGGGAAGGATTCATTTCCCCACCTCCCTCAGATTTGGCCATAGCCTCCCTTGTCTACTTTGGGGATGGTCAGCCTTCACATCCTTTCCCTCTGTTTTCCTGCAGTTTGCATTGTCATGTATTTTGTTATTGATATGTAAAATGCCCCCTTTGTAGACTCCCAGGCACTTTGGGCATGCTGAAAGGATGACAGTATCAGGCTGTGGCTGGGTAGGGCTGTGCAAGCAGATGCAGATGCTTTCAGCACACATGGTGTGCTGTGGGCTGTGGTCACAGCCAGGGACCACCCTCTGGGCTACTCCAGGTGCTGAGCACAAGCACAATGAGTCAGGAGGGAACCAGGAGACACTAAGAAACCTATGGGCTGAAGAGCACTTGTGTGATTGGACTCATCCTGGATCCTGGGCCATCTGAAATCCAGATGTGCACAAGCAGCAGGTCTTGCTGGTTACGGCAGCAGATGAGGCAGGCTGGTCTGATAACTCCTTGTGGCCAAGTCTTCGTAAGAGTCGGTGAGACCTTGTGGAAGCTGGACTGGCAAAACTTTAGGTAACTGCAAGCCCCATGTGGCAGCAAATCCCTAGGAGTCATGAGCGTAGCTGGTGGAGGGGGTGGAGCTTGCCATACTGGAGGATGCTTTCCATCCAGGTTGATTTTGCAAGCCCTGCCCTTCCTTAGAAGGCATCACTGGTCTATGTTTTGGTGCATATCCTTCATGTTCTGCTAGATTTTATTCTCCATGGAGAGGACTTCAAGCTACTGTTTGTAACTTGGACAAATACATGCAATGTGCAAAATACCTGGCCAGGAACTCATCTTAGCATCTGTCTCCCACCAGCCCTGGAAATGGATTTTCACTCCAAAAGTTGCCAAGCCCTTCTGCATTTCTAGCTAATGTTCCCTGTGAAAAGAGGAGACTTAGCAGGGCAGGATTAGTTGGAGCTATTTCTGCTTCCCTTTTGTGGACTAGTTAAGTCTGGAGAGTCTGCTGAGCAAGATTTCAGGGATGTTCATGTAGCGTGGAAGAAAGTCTTCTGTGTCCCACGTGGCCACGGCATGGTGTGCTGCCTGAGTCTGCCCCACTGCTTGGCTTCAGAGATTGCTGGACACCATATTGCACACATCTGTGATCTTAGTTTTGGTGATGGCCTGTGAGTTTTGATCCAGTGGTGGAAGGCAGATAAGAGTTACTGTTCAGCTGTTACAGACATGCCATGCTGTAACTTTCCAGCCCCAGGTGCTGGCTATAAAGCTCCGTCTACAGGAGGCGTCCAGCAGGTCTGTGCATGTCTATCAGTGTTGGTGAGCAGAGGTGAGATGTCTTGATCTGAAGCCAGCAACAAACTCTGGAAGAGGTGTGATTTCTGCTGCCCAGTTGCTGTACTGGTTTCAGGACGCAGACCCCTGAAAAGCCTGCAGCATCTGCTGGGCTGGGGGCAGCAGCCAGAGACCCTCATGGCCGGGCCCTGTGACACCTCTGTCTCTGCTCAAGGGCAGGAGCACCCCCAGGACCCGTTCTGGACTTGCACCAGGAGCCTCCCTGCCTGCTCACCCTTGCACCGTGTTTCCCTCCTCCTGAGGATGAAGCAGCAGCCGGGGAAGGACTGGTGTGCCTGGACGAGGAGCTGGGATCTGCAGCTGCGAACACTGGAGCAGGAGCGAGGCTGCTCCAGCGCGGGTGCCAGCAGCACGTGGGGAGCAGGGCCGGCGGGTGCTGGTGCTGAAGGTGGGCAAGCGCCGAGCTGGCGTCAGCAGCAGGGCAGGGCACGTGTGTGCGTGTGAAGGGGTGCCCAGGAGCATTTGGGTCTGCGGGCTGCTGAGATCTGCCTGACAGTTGGACTCATACTTTTATTTCAGTTTCCAAAGTTGTTGAAGAAGGGCATCTAAGGTCTTTTTTCAGAGACTGGCATCCTCGTGAGGAATTAGTCATCCTGGCACTGACGGGGAGAAGGACATGCTTTGTATTGCAGTTGTATTCTGTAGCGAGCATACTGTTTGCTGTACGCATTTGCTTTCCCTCCTTACAACTTCTCTGTGGACTCTTGCACCAAAACCAGTATTTACCAATGCATGTTTGATCTACTGCAGGATGCTGCAGTGCACAGCTGGAATACTGAGTGGCCTCCATCCCATGGCCTGGCTGAGCCTCGCAGCAGGCCCTGCTTCACAGCAGGATGAGTGCTGTTTCTGCAGACCTTACTGAGGGAGGCTTAGGGGCTGTCAGATCCCGTTCCCGAACACTTTTGGGCATGACCATCTATCATGCAGCTGTCGGCTGTCTCAGGCCTGAGGAAGATGCGCCGGTGAGCACCAGAAGCAGGCGTTCAGCAGCAACCTGCTCGGCCTGCAGTCATGGCCGGCCCTGGCGTGGTCTGTGGGGACCAGGAGCTGTTTGCTGGGCTCTCAGGGCGTGGGTGCTCAGGTCAGTTGGGTTTGTTCTTGTTTCTCACTGCAACTCCCTGAAAGTTGCTCTTGCCTGGTATTTATCTTTGGGTTCGTGGCAGTAGCACAACTAACTGGGTATGCATAAACCGGAGAAGAAGGTTCGTAAATAATCAAGTTTCTGGTGACAGCTGACTGATGCCATGCTCAGTGCTGTACAGCCAGAACAGAAGGGATTTCTGTCCTGAGGTCCATAGGCTCTTTCTGGGTAAAGAGTGACGTGCTGGGCTGTGTTGGGCTGCAGCGTGCAAGCTATAGCAGCAAAGGCACCACCGTGATGATGGGACACCCTTCCAGTGTGCTAACCTCTGCAGTTTCCTCAAATGCCTAATAGACTGCATCAGTTGAGGCAGTGGGGCATTGTATTCACAAGCTCCCCTGAAAGGAGAAATAAAACTATTCTAAAAAATAAGAAGAAGAACTTGGCAAGCTCTCTGCAATGCATTGGGCCCTGTAGTAGCACAAGAGGGGTTAATCTCAGCTTGAAAAGCAGAGGGCTGATGTCTGCTAAGCAGCACAGTGCACAGTGTGTTAATGAAACTGGAAGTTGTACAAGAAGGGAGAAAAGCTTTTCTACCCACAAGGTGAGGTAGGAATACAATGAATCAAAGACATAGGTATTTCATAAAGCATGTGGCAGGAGGCAGCCCTTGGATTACTAGAAATAATGTGATATATTAGCCCTTGATTTGGCAGAGTCTGCCTTATACTAAAGAGGAGGAGAGTGTAAATTGTGATGATTTGTGTAGAGTTTCTGACATTATCTTGGCAAAAAAAGGGCCATCTCTACAGATAAATGCTCATGATCGAAATCGTGCATGTGAATTTTTATGTGCGTTCTTTTTCCATGATTAGAGAGGGGTCTTGGATGGACACTAGGAGACCTGTAGTAAATGAGCCTTTCTAACAAATACCACTTGCGATCTCAGGGGGAAGGTCCCTGTATGATTTTACTCTCAGTTCATGTTATCAGATTACGTGTGTCTAATCCTTAAGGAAATTGTTTTGGCAATACCAAGACGACCCTCTGGGTTTTAATGAAGTGTCCCAGGCTCAGGGCCGTGCTCATGGGTGGAAGAGGAGCTCTTCTGCCCGCATCGGGGGTGCGGGAGCTCCTGCCGCAGCACGCCTCAGCAGATGCGTGCTTCGCCCTAGAAGTACAAAGGTTTGAATATCCCGTGTCTTCCTGGGGACACCAAGGGGCAGGGGACGAGCGTGCCGTGCTGGGAACCGACGGGTTCCCGCGCGGGTGCCGCTGCGCTGGCAGCGCTGCGGGAGGGTGGTGGTGCGGCTGGCGTGGGAGAGGCCAGGTGAAACACCAAACCTTCGGGTAGCGTCAGCACCGGTGCTGCACTTTCTCTGTGGTAATTGGCTTGGTTACTTTCGTCTGCAAAGCTGCCCACTGTAAATTTGCCTGTAAATGAGAGAGAAAACAGATCCTCAGTCTCCATCATTCAGACTTAAGAACTTCAGCTGTCTGAGTGAAAATAAGTGAGAACATTTGTGCTCCCTTTTTTTGCCGATAGACTTTTTTTCTACTGTTGTTGCTTAACGCTTACTCTATATACAAATGCACATTACTGTTTTCACCTGTGCATTAGAAATCCTGACAGGCTACCTATTCAGGAAACTGGATATACTGTTAAAGTCATCACTTCAAATTCAGCTTGCTTTGTATTTAGGCTTTCAAGTCAAAGGGTTTTAATTTAGGTGTTTAATGTTAAATTCCAGTTTGTGGTGTTGCAAGGCTCCAGGTTGTTAGTTCTGTCTACATAACTCAAGCTGTACTTTGAGTGCACTGGCAGGATGTGAGGTTTTGGACTGAGTGTGACTGAGTTGGCTGGAATTCACATTGGTTGGATTTTGTAGGGTAGACCAGTGGCTGAGTGACTCTCCTAAGATCTGTGCAAGTCAGGTCAATGCTGATACTTTGATTGCCACATTTGGGTTTGAGGTCCCTGGCGCTGTGTCGACAGGCACTTTGCTCCTGGGCCTGGGACAAGGAGCTGGTGCTGAGCGTGCCTGAGCTGCCTGCTGGTGCCTTGGACTGGCGAACGTGTGCATATGTGGGCATAGAAGTCTTACAACAGTGTGTGACGTGTTTTCAGAAATGGAAGGACATCTTTATGCAGACACAGGCCTCTGTGAAGTTCCTTAACTCTCTGTTAAGGACAGATCCTGCTGCTGATGCTCTGGTGGTGGAGCGGTGCACGGCCTGAGCCCTGGCTGCAGGGTCTGCCGCCAAGCTGGAGCCGGCAGCGGAGGGCAGAGGACCAAGCCAGAAGTCTGCACGCAGCTCGGGCGGTTCCTGCAGGGAGCCCCAGCGCCGCGTGGGCAGAGGCGGCCGTGGGGGTCTTGGCAGGTGTACCCTGCACAGGACGTTTTGAACAGCCCGTGTAACTTCCCTGTCTATAATTCTTTCTCCTCCATTATTTCATTGGCTCTAAGTGTTCCCGCTTCATATAACCCAGCAAAATCAACAGTTGAATTTAGTATGACTGAGTAATTCACATGGCACAGGTACTGACAGTGGTAATTCAGCCTCTAAATTATGATCATAAATTTCCACGGCATGACACTGCCGAGGGGGGTGATGATTTTACTGGGCAGAGCAGAGTCACTCAACTAATTAAACAGGGAAAGAAACCTTCAGCTGCCGTCAGGTGCAGCGCAGCACCCACGCAGCCGGCTTAAAGTGCAGGCGCGTGCTGCGGCAGCGCGGTGCGCAAGCCCACTGGCATGCTCGTTGGAAATGGCTGCGTTTGCTCCGGTCCTCTGCAGCGGGGCTCGGAGGTGGCAGAGGCGCGGGGTGGGCCCTGGCGTCTGGGCGAGAGCTGCAGGCAGGAGCTGGGGCTGAGCCACCCTGGGCGTGGGCGTAGGGCGGGCAGAGGGACCTTGCTCCTTCTGCGGTGATGCCCAGCTGTGGTGGCTGTTAGGCACGGGCGTACGTCTCTGATACTCGGATGTATAGGACTGGCTTGGTAAGATAGGAGATCCGAATTCCTGTGTCCTGTGTGAGTTGGGTCTCTTGTGCTGCTCTGGATAATAAAAAAAGTCTTTAAACAGTTTATAATTTTGAATTATTGAAAGGCTAAAACATACCTGTTGCTTCCTGTTCCTGTATTAGAAAAGAACAGCTTTGGCCATTGTATTCTCTGCTGAGCTCAAGTATGGCTTTGTTTAAATAAAGAAATACAACAAGCAGTGAGCACCCTAGGTCTAGAGTCAGGCAGGGAAATGTGGCACCTCTTGGTCCATGGTCTAAGTGGAAGGAGAGGGAGCGCATGGGTGCAGTGCAGGTGCTGGCAGGCCTGTTTGAGCAGGGTGCCCGGCAGGTCTCCTAGAGGTGCTGGTGGTGCTTTGAGACCTGACACTCTTCGGCTCGGGGCTGCCTGGGGCAGGGGGCAGGCCCCGCTCCGGGGGGCATCCCGGTGCTTTGCTCGGAGGAGAGGTCCTGGTGCTGCTGCTGTCTTATTGTCTTCCTTCTGTGGGTCTGTGCGGGCGCTGCCAGGGATTGAACTTGTGTAACCTGCCATGGGCGTTGCTGGTGTTTGAGCTGATGAGTATTTTCGGTGTGACCTGAGAGATGGGGAATGAAGGGAGGTGCCCTGGGTGGGGGCTTTATGGGATACCTAGGACCTGCCAGGCAAGTGGTGGCTCAAATGTGCAGTAAAAATGCAGCTTGAGGAGTTGGAGGCACTCTCCACTGCTCAGCCCAGGCTGGCGGAGGCTGTGTTTGTCAGGCCTGTTCCTGCTGGTTTGCCGGCGGAACCACGGTCACCAGTCATGGCATTTGTGCCGTTGTCCTGGGTGGTGTCCATGGGAGCATCATGCCAGGGTTCCTTCCTTGGCTGAAAAATACAGGTAGGCCATAAGTTACTGAACCGTGGGAGGGGTTTATGAGCCAGACATGCAAGAATAGTTGAAAGTTAGAGAAAATGTATTTATTACAACACTTTTCATGGGCAAGTTATCATTTTGTCAAACTTTATTAGAGAAAGTAATTAATGGGCTGTAAAAGGTGCTAGTGCGTAGCCAGTAAAAGACCTAGTCCTGTGCAAATTGGCAGTTCATAGATTTATGGTTCCTTCTTTCCCCATTTATTAATATGGAGAATGCACATGAAGTGTGTTATATATACGGGCTGGTGAGCCATTGTCTGCGCACGGGAGCCGTGCTCCTGGGGCCCGGCCGCGAGGGCAGGGCAGAGGTCCAATGCCCGCCCCTCCATCCCCGGCCACCCCCTCGGGGTGCCCTGTGCAGCCTGGGGGTGCTCAGTGCTAGGGCCAGGAGGGGAGCGGCGAGGGGAGAGGTGCGTGGCCCAGGGCAGTGGGCTGCGCACACTGATTTATTATTACAGGATTGTACGTCTGTGCTCCTCGTTTCGTTAGCGTAGGGTTACTTGGCAGCTTATTTTGTTTAATTATGCTGGGGGAAAAGGAATCAATTGTTCAAAGAGAAATTCTGGTAAAGCAGCTTCAGAGACTTCACAATCAGTTGTGAGCACCAGAAGAAACTGTGAGAGATCCAGCCCCCTGCCCCTGCCATGTCCCTCTTAATGAGCTTTGCATCCCGGATATAGCGGGCCTGAGATCTGGGACTTGCCTCTCCTACCCCGCGCTGGTGCTGCCCTTGGTTCGGGTGTTCCCATTTCATTTGGCTTGATGCTATTGGTAAATCCTTCAGGATGTTCCCTTACATTTATGGGCCTGGCAGTCTTCGAAAGGTCTGCAACAGCAAAACTAAACCCTTCTGCCTCAGATTGCTTTGTAAAGATGTTCATTATAGATAAGCGGTGCCCGACTCTGTCCTGTTGCTTGAGCAGTTAGGGCAAAAGATTTCAAGAACTGAAGAAAATGGTGCAAACTAAGGTAATTTCCCCAATTATTTCACCTTTTGAATTGTAGATCAGGATCCTGGAATATCAATTTCTAGGTGCCTTCTTTTCAGTGTTTACAAGCGAGCTCCTTACCTTATCTCCAGGCAGCACAACCCCTGCGTTCGCAGCAGTGCAGCAGAGATGCCTGTCCTCTCGGCACAGCACAGAGTCCCTGGATAGGGAGTGCTCTCAGGACACTGAATACGGTGCTGATGCAAGGACATAGGAAACGATTGTGTGTTCTGGTCTTATCTATGGCTTTCTCTTCCAGATGTTCAAAGGAATCTCCTGTGATACTTATCTCTCAATCAGATGAGGTAAAAGATCTGGGCCAGTTACTGAAAAGGATAAAACAAATAATAACCAAACATGTTTTTACTTATACAGTGAAGGTGGAAAATGTGATTTTTAGTGTTTAGCTGCAGTAAATGTCAGGGATGCCTGTGCTGATCTGAGCAAATGGTGAATCCTCTTCCTGGCACCCCGAGGGATGTTCGGGAGGTACAGATCCGCCCTCTCCAGCCCCGCGCTGCCTCTGTCACCCTGACGCTCTGGCCCTTAGTACCCCCCTGTGCCAGGGTGACATGGTGACGGGCAAGGGCAAGGCCCTGGCTGCACGTGGGCTCCTCGCGCTGCAGCGGAAATGGGGACGCTGGTGGTGCTGGCGGCTGTGCCCATGCGCTCCCGCTGTGGCCGGTCGGAGCTGTGCGTGTGCCCCTCGCTCTGGTGCCCAGCTTCAGGCAGGGCCCGAGCCCCCTGCGCGGGTGCTGGGGATGGCGGCGGCGTGCTCCCGGCCAGCGCCCCGCCTGGCTGCAGCCCATCGGCCGCCTGTGTCGTGCGCGAGCCAGCCTGCTGCCGTCAGCATCCCTGCACCTACCCGAGCACCGGTGATGCCAGGTGCCTTTTCCGGAAGAATGGAAATATTCAATGGAGGGTTGAAGCCAGGCCAGCATTATCTCCTGCCTTTCCCGTGGTGTTGTCATGCGTCTGCTGAAATGCTGGGTCTGCGCAGAGCATTCGTCCTGCCTGTGCTCACCTGCTGCTGCCTTCCCTTGGGCGCACTGGATACAAATGGTGCTGTTCCTCTGCGGGAGTTACTGCTCTGCTTCCTCCAGTGGTACCCTCGGCGCTGACCGCATTTAAACGCAGCTGCTCATTTTTTTTCAGAACCTGTCAGATAACCGATCTCAAAGCCCTCAACACTCGCTAAGTTCACTTATGTTTTGATAGCACTGGTGTCTGATAAACTCCCTGGCTGCAGAGGGTGCATTTGTGGGAGCTGTGGTGGCTGGAGCAGTGCACGTATGGTGTGCAGTACTCTGGGCCATGAACTTTAAAAATATTTCAGCAGAAGGAAAGAAAATGGTTCCCGTTTGAAAGTGTCTGCGTTCTTACAGCCAAACGGACAGCTGCTGCCACTTCAGAGGTCTTTGTTTCTCACACCGAGAGGTGGCTTGGGAAGCTGTAGGATGCAATCGAAGTGCCGAGGAGAGATGTGTCCCTCGCAGGAGACAGTTATGGCCAGAGCTGGATGGCTGAAGCAGCGGGACGCTTGGGGCGCCGGGGGGAGGAGGGCAGAGATCGCAGCGGCTGCCGGCGCGAGCTGGGACGCCGCGCTGCGGTGCCAGCCCCTCGCAGAGGCTCCCAGGACCGCGGCGTGTGCGGGGCTGGGCAGGAGGGCAGCGGTGGCTATTGTGTGCGCTTGGCCCTGGCGCAGCTCCTGTCTGCCCTTCCAGCACGGGGACCTTTCCCTCCAGTGCTCTCTCTCCTGGCCAAAGGTCCTTCTCTCCTTGGCCTGATCTGCTTCTGTCCCCGCTCTGCGTGCGGTGTCTTGTTTTCTCCTGGGGATTACGTTAATATCATCGATTGGTTTGTTTTAAATAGCTCTGGCTGCTAGGTCATTATTACTAGATGCTGATGCATAATTTATTGATAGAAATATTGGCTGCCTGGTAGAGGGGCATTGACTTCCACCTGTTAACCCTTCACCTGCCCACATGACCTCTTGTCATTTCTGCAGTCTCACGATGCCCAGCTTTTTCCAGGCTGTAAAGGGTGATTCTATCTTCCACAAGCTCTCTTTTTTTCTCCTTTGGAAGAGGAGACAGGCAGGTCTGCGTTAGTGACTGCCTTAACAGCCAGGAAAAAAGTGTGTGGTTAAGTGGCTGGGTTGAAAGCAGAGCACATGTTAGCACCCGTGGCTGGCACTGGTTTATGCTGCCCTCGTCTATCCCCTTTACAGAGATAGGCTCGGAAAAGTAGCTTTGCTGTCGTAAGCCTTGGCTGGAGGAGAATGAGCTGGTGCTGCTTTCCTCCAGGGAGCTGAGCCCAGCTGTTCCTGTTATTGAGGGATGCTGCCAGTCAATATGCAGTGGGGTTAGAGCCTCTGTTTCCAGCCTGGAGCTGGCAGTTTGCAGGAAACCTATTGGCACGGGCCAGGCTACTGGCAGAGAGTAAAGACTGCTGCATTAGGGAGCTGTTGGCCAGGCCCAGGGAGTGCCTGATGTTTAAAAGATCAGAAACATGAAACCAGAACTAGCCAGTGAAAACAAGGGATTTTGCTCAGGCTCCACAATTGCTGCCTGCTGCTCTGCTTCTGCTATTATCGCACCTCCTACAGTGCCAGGAGCTAATCCAGGCTTCCCTCTGTGCTGGACTCTCAGCTGCGTGGAGCTGCTGAGCCTGCAGCCGGCGTGACACTTGCTGGCAGGGCCCTTGCCCCTGAGGACCGGGGGCTTGGTGATGCTGGTGACCCGGCACGCCGTGGCGGTGCTTTTCCATCACCCTGCTGAGTGCGGCGGAGCGCGAGACCTCTGCACGAAGCATGGCGCACCCAGGCAACAGGCTTTGGCGTTTGCCTGCCGAATCCCAGTCGCGGTGGCTCCACGGTCCTGGGAGAACTGGGCCCCTGCGGATGTGGCATGCAAGAACTGGTGTGGTAGGGGAACCGCTTGTGTTCCTCAACAGAAGACATGAAGGGCAAGCATGTGTCTGAAGTCCCAAACCTCTTCGGGACTTGTTGTCTCCCACCAAGAATTCATAGCCCCGAAGCCTTTCTGTGAGTTATGCCCTGGCTTTCAAATCAGACAAGCTGCCTATATGGAGTTACTTTATGTGGATTATTGTAGGAGAACAATCTGGGATCAAGCGCTTTCCTTTCCTAGAAGTCATTTTTCACCCTGAGACACAGAAGTGTGTGTGCTCTTGCCGTCTTTGTCTACCCCAGGGAGCATCTACCTAACTCCCAAGGAGGAGGAATGAGCCTGGAACATAAACGCCCTGAAGGCAGAGGAGTGCTGTCCTCCTGGGTACAAGAGGGGGTTCCTCGCCTGCCGTAGGTGATGTGAGTATCATGTGGTGCATATCCCTTGGAAACTGGGCCAGGACTCTCTGCTGTAGATAGGCAGTTGTTTTTTTGTTTGTTTGTTTGTTTGTTTTTTGTGAAAGAGAGCTCTTGAACCCTTCCAAGACCAAGCACGGACTGCAGAGTATTGGGTTTCTGACTCCTGTTTTATGGTCCTCCCTTCCCATTCAAATCAGTTTCGTGCCTTGTTGCAGCTGACCTTCTGTGATGTGGTTAAAGCCCCTCTGAATAGATGCTCATGTCCTGGCAGAGACCAGGACGTGTCTTACAGCTAAATGTCACAGTTCCTGCACTCGTCAGTGGAGATCAGGAAGCAGTTGGCTACTTTCTCTGCAAGCTATGGTCAAATGTTTTTTATCTAGTATTATCCTGGTTTTCTTTGCAATGCTGACATTCATGCAGATCCTAATTTCTGTGTTCCTTGCTTCTGCTGCCAGCATGGCAAAAGTCTTGCAGGCACCTCTCCAAGCACGTCCTTCGTCTTGTGTTGATCAATAGGCTGCTTGGGGTGTGCTGCTAGCTGTAGTTTTGCTGCTGTCAGTGGAGACCCACCCATGCCCACCCTCTGCAGTGGAAGGAAGGCAACCAGATGTTCCTTATGGGCTCAGGAGACAGGAACAGGGAAACAAAGCTTGGCCAGCATTCATGTTTCATACTGCTGGTGCGCTTTACTGGGCCAAGGAATGCTGCTCAAACACAGGGTAATTAAGGGCCTTACAACACTATTGTGCTAGGACTTTACTAAACAGGCCCAGAGTAATCCTCTTGTGGGTTCAGCAGGAACTGTACGTATGTCTTCTACACCAGACATTTGACTGGGATATGCATGCTGATGAGATGTAAGGGTATCACAGTCTGGATTTGAATGCTTTCAGAGCTTCTTCAGAAGACCCTTGGTATCCTGGTGGGCCAAGAAAAATACTCCAAGAAAGGCTGTTTGCGTGATGTCTGGTGCTCCCAGCCAGAGCAAAGAAGAAGGACATGAAAATGAGTAATCTTTAAAAGTTATCCAGATCTGGGTTGTTAAAAAATACTTGCAGCTCTTCCTGTTGTGCACCCCAAACTGGTTTCTGTCGTCTTTTCTGTAGGTTCTCACAATGTTGGAGAAAATGAATTTTTGGAAGGGGAGGAAGGGAGAAATTGATAAACTCAGATGCTAATTTCAGAACTGGAAACATGTAAAATAAGTCTCATTCAAATGGCAGAGCAGCAGCCAGCTCTTGGTGTGTTTCTACCCATGGTGATAAAGCTTTGCAGAGCAGCAGTGGAGAGAGCATCACGCGGAGGCCTGAGAAGGGCATTAACCCCTTGCCTGGGTTGGTTTTCCTGGCTGCAGCATGCTGATATCCTGGCTCCACTCCCTGTTTATGAAAGAAAGATTTACGCTTGTTTTGTTTTTCAAATTGTTCCCATTCCCCAGGAAAGTTCATTTTAAGCCCTTCCAAGGTTTTTAATGAGCAGGTTTGTTCCCAGAGCTGGCTCAGGCTCCCCTCCAGCACGCCCCTCCGGTGCGGTCCTTGTTGCGCCCAGGTGGGAGGATGCTCCGAGGGTGGCCGCCGCTCTGCTGCCTGCGGGCTGGCGGTGTTACCCCTCGCGCTGCTGGGGGGGCTCATCCTCCGAGTTAGGCGGGGAGGGCGCTCGCGGGAGGCAGGTACGGTGCCGCGCAGCTGACGCAGGGTGTCTGGCAGGCTTCAGGACCTGAGGCTTGTGCAGCTGAGCTGAGGAAGCGCTTCTCCGGAGACAACAGAAGTGGTTTGATGTGCAAACTGCAAAGGACTGTTCTAGACCGGGTTTGCTGCAGGCTCCTACAAGCCCCTTCTTTGTGTCCATGCAGGGCTTCCTTCAGAGACAGCGCAGGAGGGAGTGTGCTTTGGTTTTTCGTCTGTCCCCACTTAAACCTCCTAGCCAGTTTTCAAGCTCCATGTCAGGCTAGGGACTCTTTAGCACACAGTGTTCATTCTCAGTGAAGCCTGTAGCAGCTGTTTTTCTTGGACGTGTTCCCTAGATCAAGAGTCAGCACATGCTCACCATGAGATCTATTTGGTAAGTGTGTTGAGAACAGAGATAATCTTGAACTAGTTTGGCTTGCATCTGAGGACCAAACCAGGCTCAGTTTAGTATTTGAATAATATTTTGGAGCTGGAGTCTGCTGTTAAGTTCAGTCATGCAACTCCAGTTCAGATAGTTGTCACGTGAACACTTACCCAATTGCCTGTTGTCTGTGTGTGGATGACCCTTGTACCATAGATGGGGAGGAGAAATGAAGAAGTTCAGTCATTCATAAAAATGGATAAGTGAATCAGTGTTTAATGTGTACTCTGAGATTCTTATACACACAGCTTGCTTACGCATCCTAGAGAAACAAACTTCTGTGCCCAGATCTTCCAAAAATTCTTGGGTTTTTCCCAGAGCTTGTCATTATGAAGAGCTTTAGATCTTCTGAACAGGGTCACAGCAGGAAAGGTCCTGGGGACTGTTTTGTCCACTTCCCAGTGTGTATGTCCTCTTCACACAAAGTGTGAACACCTGTGTCAGAATATCGCAGCTGGGCTTCTTTGAATCATTTCTACCAGCAACTGTGTTTAAGTTGCTGTTAATATAGAACTCTGCTTTACTTTCCTCAAAAGATCATATTAGGTCGTTTAACCTGATATTCTGGGTTTAGCAGGAAGATTAGCAGTTGTTAAAATGTGAAGTCATATGCCGTTGATGATCCATCACCAGCAGCGATTCCTGGGTAACTGTCAACGTGACACGTCGGGTACAGGACACGGGGTGCCACCCGCGGCCCCGGCTGCAGGGAGCACACGCACGGGGCACGTTCCCACGGCATCTGCTGTTCCAGGCTTTCAGACCAGTGCTGCCTGGTCCATACATGTATTTCTGGCTGTGACAGAGAAAGAGGTCATGCAATGCAGGCCAAGACCTGTCTGGCCCATTCAGGATCTGGCCCATGGCGTGAAGAAGCACAGTGACGCTGTTGCCTTGGCCCACCTCTTCCTTGTGCTACTCAGATGTGAAGTCATTTTTGCCAGCGCTGTCTGAGCACTGTGACTGCCAGTTAAATCAATTGAGACAAATCCCCCTTATGATAAGGAAGAGCTGAGCCAATCCAGATGTAAAGTAGAGGAAGACTGAGGGAGACGTCTCAGGACAGAGGGGCTGTGCTGACTGCTGGGCTCCGCATACCCCCTTTCGCAGAGCGGCGCTCGGGTCTTTGGCCTCTGGAAATGCAGCTGCAGTCGCTGGGCACACTCCTAAATCCGTGCAGGAGTTGCTCAGAGAAAATCCGGCTCCAGGAGTTGTTAAAAAAGATTTGTGCCTGAACGCCCACACAGCGTTTTGTACATTCACCCACTCTGACAGCGGGGATTGGGCATCCCATCTGAACAGCGCTGCAGCTCAGCTGTGCGCTGCCTGGGATTTGTGGGTGCTTAATAGCAGGAGTCAAGTGCTACTGTACCAGCAGAGAGATAACGTAGAATTGAATACATGCTGTCCTTACCATGTGCTATTCGTATGGAAGAATAATCCATAAATCAAGATATTACAAGGTTATTTAGCGATTCTTCAACTGTTATACATGTGTCAACAACAAATAAAAGAAGCATTTGATAGCATTAGTGTGTGTGCCAAGAAATCCTCCTGGTTCTCTCCCTTACCTAAAGAAGGGGAGACCTAAGGCTATTTGGATTAGCACACTGTGCTGCGATGCTCCTGCACAGGCAGCGCGTTCTTTCGAAGCACTGCCAAGAATTTGCTTGTCACAGAGATGTGTAATGTGATTGCAGTGGAAAATACATGCAAATGTTTAGCCTCCTCTTTTTTTTTCTAGAGGGGAAGAGATCTTGATTAAACAGTAATTAAGAGTGTTTTGGACAACACGAGGCAGTCTCTCTCCCAGGTGCTTAATAACTGCCAAGACTGTTGAGTGAAGTGTTTATTTAGCATAGTAATAGAAGGCAGTTATTGCCAGGCTTACCAGAACCACATCTCTATTGTATATGGAACCTTGGGCAGCATGTGCTGTGCATGCCTCCAGCTCCCCGCCTGCCTGCTGCCTGTCCACCTTGCTGCTGCCATCCCGCATTGAAGCGGGGAGCGAAGCTTCGGGAAGACCCCGATGCTCAGCACCTGTGTGGGCAGCCCCAGGAGCAGTCTGTGGTGCGGGGGTGACGGCCAAGTCGTCCTTCGGCATGTCTGCAGGCAGGGAGGCGGCGGGCCGGGGGGCTCTGCAGGGCTGCCTGGCGGTTTTCTTCCCCAAGTGCCGTCCTTGGTGCTGCCCGCCACTTGCAGCAGGTGAGCGTGGAGCAGCCTCACCAGCTCTGCCAGGCCCTGGCACGTCTGCACCGCTCCTGCACGGGACATCCTCCTCCAGGCACCGTCCCTGCGGAGCAGCAGACGTGGCTGCTGATGGGCGCTTCGTGCGTCTGTGTCTGGTCCCGGCCGGGCTGCGGTGCCGAGGCCCACACTGCTGGGCAGTCACTGGGCGAAGGTTTTTCTGCAGCACTCAGGTTAGAGGGTAGAGAAAGCAGCTTGTCTTAGACTGCTGGCATTTTTTTCAAAGATGCTGTTTGCATTGATAGATTTTCGGATGATGCTCTAGCAAAAAAAAAAAAAAAATCAATGTCCCAGTGATTGTACCAGGAAAGGCAGTCGATTGGTGAAAAAGCTGCAGCAGGCGTATTGGGAAATGGATTTTTTCTGCCCTCCAGACATTAGCTTGAAATTCTTTGAAACGAGGAGAAAACAATCTGTGTCAGAAATGAAAAATTAAGGAGGTTAATGTGGTGCCTTTTCCACTTTTAATTTCTTTGAATTCCAGGATGTCCTTGGATGCTGGTGGGAGCAGAGTGAGTGCACTTCTGCTGGCCCTGCCCTGCCCTGCTGCCCACAGGGTGCCTCACGCAGCCCCCTCGCTGGCGGGACAGATGGACGGACGGATGGACAGACGGATGAGCTGCTGCCAGGCGTGGGCCTGGGGCAGGACCAGAGGCGCGGTGCCCAGGAAGGCGTCGTGTTCGCTGTTGTGCAAGACCATTGTTGTCGGTGTTTGTTAGGAGTAGACAGGGGGAGGACACATTTCTGGTAAGCTTCCTCTCAAGTGTTGCAATAACTGGATGTCTTTAGAGATCAGCTGCTCGACTGAGGTCATTTGTTCAACAGTGTTAACGAGCAATAATTTAGGGTCTCTGAGGGGGGAAGCGGTGTAAAGTGTTTGGGCAGGGGACTGCTTCCCGTGCCTAAGACGCTCCCTGTTTTCCATAAGGACATATGCAGGTGGCACACACGCGTGCACATACACGTGCACGTGCGCTCCCCGTACCTCCTCCCATACAGGTGGCTCCTTGGGCTGCGGCATGGCGCGCGAGCCTGGCGAACGCTGCTGGGGAAGGGCTCTCCGAGGGGAAAGCGGAGCAGGAGATTTCATGCCGTTGTTTTTCTGCTTCGGGTAATTGTCTGCACTTCAGCCTTTCTAAACAAAATGCCTCTTTCTTTCCTGTGGGGACCACTTTTCCCAGTCCCTTGGGTGGTCTTTTTATGCAGGTTTTTATCCACTCTGTGGTAGACTATAGGCAGCTCTCCAGAGAGCCGGAAAAACCTCTGCTTGCTGTACCCTATTGCAGAGGGAAAAAATGAACTCCCAGAGTCTTGTTTTTGGGAAATTAAAAAGCAAGACGAACATTATAAAGGATCTTAACTAATAGGAGGCTTTCCATCCCCGCTGAGCATGGGGGTTGATTTCTCTCTGCCCGTGGGAGCGCTCTGCGTGAGCCCCTCTCCCCGAGCTGCAGCACCCCGCACCGCGCTGCCTGGCTGCCCGCGCTGCCGCTGCCCTGCCTGGGGCTGCCGGCCGGCTCCCGCAGCCTCTGCGCGGGGCGCTGCCGCTTCCCGGGGCGCTTTGCAGGCCCTCCAGGAGCAGGCCCTCCGGAGACACAGGCTGAAAAGCTCGTTGGGTCCTGCCTAGGCCAGGGCAGCGCAGACAGCCCATTTGGGGAGGTCTGCCCTTTTTGCTGGCTATGCGTTACCTGACAACTGATGATGATTGCTTCAACTGGATTTATCATTTGAAATTACCGCATGGGGTGCAGTATGAATCAACTGGGCAGCAGTGCACAAGTCCAGCTCACTTCCATTCCCTCTCTGAACTTCTGCATCATTGTGCAGGGTGGTCACTGGAGTCCTGTGGTGTTTATTCAGATTCCTGTGTGCTTTTCAAGGCATCCTCTCCCCAGCAGTCCCGTGGACCCAGTGTTGGCTGTAGGGAAGATGTGGCGGTCCCGTCCCGCTGCTCCTGTTCTTTTCTCAGCCCCAGGCTGGCCCGGCGGGCAGGCGACCGGTGAGGGCTCAGGGCGGGCGGCAGCGCTGCAAGGCACCGGGCCAACGGGGCAGCCAGCGCTGGCACGTCTTCATCGGGATCGTAGTTCGGGTCGGGGTCTGTTAGCTGCCTTTGCATGAGAGGCATAAGGGGACTGCAGCACCTGGCGTTGCGCTGGTGGGGCACGTGCTGGTGAATGGCATAATGGAGCTGCACCCGCTGTTCTCATGTGCCAAGGGAATCGTGAGCCAAAGCTCATGGCCCGTCTACCACCTCCTGGAGACCCTGCAGCCGCGTTTCCACAGCTGGGCCCATTTCCGTGAGCACAGTCCCACCTCTGGCCGGCTGCTGGCACAGCTGTCCTGCTCGGAGCGGCACCGGGGCCACGAGCTGCGCCCCGGCATGCGTGAGCTGTGGGCACAGAGCCTCGGAGGCATGGGCCTCTGAGCTGAGCCAGCGCTTGCTCCTGACAGTTTGTTAAAGTGAAGGCTTTGAGTAAATCAAGGGTTTTATCCATTCGTTTTGGCTAATGTTTTTGTAGTCTGACATTACGGAGGTGAAAAAGGGGGTTGGGACCTCCTGTAATGGTAAGTTCCTCGTGTCTATCACTGTGCATTTTTTTAGAGACGTCCAAATAGAAAGGTCAGGACCATTTCCTTGCCTTCCCTTGAATCACCAGCTGATGGACAGTTCCTGCGCAGATATCTGCAGCTGAGTACTTGCTCATGCAGTCGCAAGTTGAAACATAAGCATATAATGAAGTTAGCCAGCAGGTTTAAAACTAAAGTACCTTTTACAACATGGTGTTTAACTACATTATTGAAGCTAATTGTTATAGACGCTAATTGTTGTAGAAGCCAAAGTAGAAAAGGGACATGGACAAGTTCATGGAAGAAAAGTCCATTTGTGGTTGTTGATGATGATGGTTTGATACAAGGTTTGGCTCAGTAAATCCCTAAATAGGTAATCACAAGGCAGATTTTTCCTATCCCAGGAAAAGGAGCAATCTCTGGGGTCCAGTTTCTTGTACTTTTCCCCTAAGCACTGGGATGGGCCGTGGTTGAGGTAAGCCCTGGCTGGACAACCTTTCATCTGCCTTAGAGCAGAGGCTCCAGTGCACTGTGGGACGTACCCTGCTTGTGCTGCAAACGTCTGGGATTTGGCGAGGATACATGTGAGGAGCGGATCTTCTCTCTCTCTTCACCTGAGTCGGCTGAGCCATGTGGGTTTAAGCTAGGGCAGGATTTGGCACATTAAGTTTATAACATGGATCTAATTAAGAGAAGATGTGTGTTTCCTCAACTTCACTGTCAGTATTTATTGCATCAACTAGGAGGCAAAGACAGTGGCCACTCATTCCGTCTGCATGAAACTCTCATTCGATTCATTTATTTTTATTTTAGCTTTGCAGAAGTGAAGAGGAAAATCACTGAAGTTAGCTGTGAGGTAGCAGGGAACAGCAAAGGACATATGGGTATGTAAGGGAAGCAGATGGCCTATCTGACTAAACCACATCGTATAAGTTTATGAGTCAGGCAGGTGCTCTTTCCTGCTGTTTTATAGTGATGTCTTAAGGATTTCCCTTTTGATATACGAGGGCAAATCGTCAGCTGAGCCCTTCTCTATCAGAGGCTAATCCAAAAGTAAATCACTCTAAAGCAGCAGGAGAGAGGTCTTGCAAGGCACCCACTATAGAGATACTCTTTTGTTATAAATCATCGCAGTCATGTTCTTAAGAGATTATGCTGGAAAAAGCAAACAATATAAAAAGGTCAAATACAAATAGTAAAAATGAAATAGTTTGTTGCCTTCTTCTGTCTACTCACAGAGAAGAGACCACTCAGCCGGGAGGAGAGATGGCTCTGCAGCCTCACCCAAGCACGACCGGAGCCCAGGATGGGGCTGCTTGGCTTGGGCTGGGGGCGAGCAGCAGCAGGGAGCAGGGGAGCAGTGCGGAGCACGGGTGGGGGATGCACCCTGCTGCTGGTGGGCATCTGTCCGCAGGGAGGGGCTGCCCTGAGCCTGCCCCCGGCGCTTGGGTCTGCCCCTCTGGCCCGAGTGCAGCAGGGCCGTTCTGCCACGGGGCGAGCCTCGTGCCCACTGTCCGCGCAGCACACACGTGGAAGAGAAGCAGCAGGAGCAGGGAAAGGCGAGGCATGCGTTGGCCCAGACTTTCGGGGACTGGTCCCTCTGTGGTGTGTGTGAGGCAGGGCAGTGGGTGTGTGTGGGTGCCCCTCAGCACACCAGCGATGGCAAGGCAAGGGTCTCTGGGTTGTGCCCCACAGAACCTGGCTGATGGGTAGTGCACACTCTCATTTCTGCTTGTACTGCTGTTGGGAAAACCCTCTTGCCACAATCCTGCTACATGATCAGCCCAGGCATTAAACGGCTTTGCTTCAGCTCCAGATATAATATCAAAACTATAGGGAAATGTAAGTGAAATAACATGCACGCTGCTGGCCTGCCATATGGACAAGCTGTCTGAGAGGCTGGTGGTGATGTGTCAGCTCGGTGGCACATCCCACTGTGCAGTGCGCAGTGCTTCATTTTGCAGGAGAGATTTATTCCTTGTGCTTCAGTGGAGCCTGAGCCTCTGCCTCGCCAGGTAGGAAATACAAATCCAGGCCCCCAGCTGGGAAGGAGCTCGGCAGCAGTGCCCTTCATTCAGGAGCACGGTCTGTCTCCTGTCGGCTTTGCATCACCCTTCAGCACGCCCTGCTCGGAGACCAGGGACGTGGTGTGAGGCCAGGGAGCAGAGCGAGCGCCCTGTGCCCTGCAGTTCCCACCAGGGTAACTGGCTGCAGTTAATACCTTTTCAAAAAAACTGTGTTTCTTGTTTGAAGGATAAGATGACAAACTGTGATCCTGTTTGTGGATGTTGGGAATCCCAGCAACCTTCTGCACGAGGCAGGACAACCTGGGGGCAGTTGATTTCTGTTCCCTTGCCTCTCCCTCCCGCTGCCGTTGGCCATGGATGGTGTTTCCCATGTTGTGCCTCGGGGCAGGCTGCGCTTCACTGCGGCGGCAGAAGTGATCCCAGTCTTGTACGTCTTACGCTGTCATGGGGACACAGCGAAATCACTTGGCAACGCCAGTAAGCTACTGCACCATTTTCTTCCCCAAATCACAAAGTAGTTTTGTTAATAATGTGAGTAAAAAGACTATAGCTGTTGGGTGCTCTGAGACACTTCAGCTCTTTAACATGACATCTGTGCGTGAGCAAACTTTGACTCTGTCTAGTTAAGTGGGTGCTACACCCCTCCTGTGCTTCAAAGTAGGAAAAAAACCCTTGGTATAAGCACTTCTTGGCTGCCCACAGGCTGGGACAATCCTTCTTCTGTGTCATCCCTGCTCTCCCTTCCCATGAAATAGCTTACATACGGCAGAAGCCTGGGCTCCGCTGCAGTGCGACCCACCAGGGCTCGCCTGTGCCCCAAGACCCGGGGTTTCTGTGCAGCTCTGGGACGCGCGTCTGGCATGCAGCGGGATTTGTCCGACCGCGGGTTTCTGCAGGGTTTGGGTGAGCCCGCTCGGCCCACGGGGCCTCCACGCTTCCCGGCCCACTTCTGCCAACGGCCGCCCCTCGATCTCCAGCCCCAGGGCTCTCAGACCTGGCTGGCCGCGTCTGGATAGCACCGCGACCTGCCGGAGGTGAGCAGAGTGAGTACTGCTCCGTGCGGGCACGTGGCCTTCCTTGAGCTGAAGGAGCACTTGTTCTCCTTTCCGTGCACCTCCAGCTCCTGCAGCAGGTCGCATGGATTTTAACGACAGCTGCATCCACCAGCCTGCACCTGATTCACTCACAGACCAGCTCCAGCACCCAGAGTGCTGCCTGCGCCCAGCTTCTCGGAGGAAAACCAGCCTGGCCATGTAACCTAAGTCTGTCGCAATCCAAACAAACAAGAAGATTAAATTCAGGTTGTGGAGGCGACCTTAGTTCTGGCAGGTAGTTCTGGAAATGTAGAAATAATGCCATTTTAACATAGCATTTAATGTGTAATACAGTTTTATGAGTACAGATGGTCCCCTGGCTGAGTTTTAAATGTTTATAACTTGAAAATTGGTGAACTGATTTTCTTTGAATTTGGCTTTGCTGTAAAACACCAATTGTGTTTTTCTCAGTCTTGGCCAGCTTTGTGGTTTCATTGAGACCTGAAGAGCTCCGAGCCCTTGAAGCTGGAGAGCTCTGAAGGCTGCAGGCATGCAGCCGGCTGCAGGTGCGGACAGGAGGCAGCTGTAACAACGCCGCTGTGAGGTGAGGTGCGTTCTCCTGCATGCTGTCCAGTGCAATAACTGTCTAACAGTGATACCTTTGTAAACAAATCTCCTGTTTCCAAAACAATTCAAGGCTCTTTCTCCCTTACGCTGCAGCCATCTTTGCTGAAGTCCTGTTGGACATACCATGGTTAAGTTTGTAGGGGGGCAAAATTTCCCCTCCACCTGTTTGTTTGGCTCAATGTGCCCAAAATTAGAAGAAATAATTTTTTCATCTCTGCCAACATCACAAATTTACCAGTTGGTAGAGTCCAAGATGGACATATTCAAAAGGTCATCAACATGTGCTTGCAACTGGTCAAGATGGTGAAAGTTAGCTGGGCAGCTTGCTTGGTAGTGACTGTGTAGATGGGCGGATCGGCTGCTGCATGGACAAGAATCTCTGAATGGGACCAGGTCGTGTCCTGGCATCAATGGTCACCATGAGCTGTTTGGGGTAAGTGTAGAAAACAGGGCTAATGCAAGACTGTCTTCTCCTGATTTTTATGCCCCAACTGCTGGTGCTCAGGAGAAGACATCAGTTCGGAACTGCCCAGGCCAGCAATTAACTTAGCAATGGTGGACTGATGAGCACAAATTTGTCAGGTTTAATTCTGACCCCACTGGTAGTTTTGGCTACTACAATGTCCTGCAGTGGAGCATGCACAATGTCTTAATTATGCATTGATTGGAAAAGTACTTTGCTAGTTTGTTTTAAACCTGCTTCCTGATAATTTGTATTTCTGGATCGCAAGAAAGAGTGAATAACTCTTGCCTGTTTAGCATTTCTGCATCAGACAGATCAGTGAGTGGCCAGTCAGCTGCTAACACATTTGTCACTGTTCTACAAAAATCATGTAATAAGATGGAGGAGTAAAGCAAAGCGGTAGCATGTTGTAGTCTCCTCCAGCACTTGCTGGTATGGTGATGCTGAAGGGAGCTGCTTGCTCTGCTTGCCTCTGGCAGGTGCATGGTGCCGTTCAGATGCTGCCAACCAGGGCTTTGTCAGCAAATGGGACATCCGAAATTAGTGGCTGTTTGTAACTTCAATCTCTTGGTGGTTGGCTCTTTATCTGTGAACTGGGAATAATAGTGTGCTGTCCAGTTTTACATAAATTAATTAGGTCTTGTGCGACTCAGATTCTGCATTGCTGAGAGACACAAAAATGCCCAGTAATAAACAAACTATCTTTCTTAGAAGAGGAAGAGTCAATAAGTATGCAATAAATAGGTCCTGGGCCATTCTGGAAAAGGATAAAACAATACAGCATATGGCTGTATTTAAAGTGAGCACTGTATACAGCAAGGGGGAAAAAAGGACATGATCATGTGATTATTCTGTAACAGAATATGCATCTTTAATAGAATAAAATTGGGGAGCTATCGGTGACTTATATTTTGGCATTTTCTAATATATAAGCATTTTCCTGTAAAACCCTAATAATATATTTCATAGTTACTCCGTACATATTAGTAAAACTTCCGTATGCATTTGAAATTTCCCATTGGAGCGCGTCTGGACTCCCAACACTCTTACACCCAAGCTAACAGACACTGAGGACTTAACAGTGGTAAATGATGCTGGACTCTGCCCTGAATTTTCCAAGAACAAATAAACTTGGGGTCTCACCTTGGACTGTCATAGGGTCTGATGAGGCAGGAGTGGAGCAGACTCTTGCCCCTGCCCTCACCTCTTTTGTGTCCTCCCCAGGTCTCGCTCTTTGCCATGCAACTAGTCTGCAGCTTGGTCTCTGTTCTGGGTTAATTGGCCTGACCAGGTCTCACTTGTGTTCCTCATTGGTAGCAGGATGGCTTCCTTGCTGGGGCAGCAGGCACCAGCACTGGTCTGTGCTTTCCCGGCCAACACGTGTCAGGACATGGACATGGACACAGTGTTTGGGATGCTTCCAGCAGCTCACAAGATGGTGTTGCAAGCAAGAAGCTTGCAAGATACAACTGCGGAGCAAGCCCTGCTTGCCCTTTGCCTTGCGCATCAGAAATGGGGTGGATCTTGGAGGAGTTTAGCTGCTAAAATCTACGAGCTCGTGAAGAAGGGCAAAGAAAGTTTTTTGGAAAACTAACAGGTCAAGTTTGTGCATTTTTTCATGGGATTACAGAAAAATGCCATTGCTGATATTAAACCTGCCAGGGATCCTTGGCCCCTTCAGATATTGAGTCTTTTTTCAAAACACAGAGATATGCTCTTGCCCCGTAATGTTATTTATAAAGTGGAAAGAATGGGAGAGGTGGATAGTTTACCTTAGAAATATTTCTCAGAAATAACCAAGTAGTTCTGAATTAAATTTTCAAATCAATACGTTGTCAGTCTGATGTATTTGCCATGAAGAATTGGGGTCTGATCAGTTAACCCTTGGCAAATTTATAAGCAACTAAACCCGAGGCTTTTTAGTTAAACATTTTAGACAGTCTTATTAATGAACGGGACTGTTGCCGCTGCCTCTGGCAGGGGCAGGTGCCGGGTGGGGATGCTGCGTGCAGCTCTGCCAGGCTTGGCTGGCTGCTGTCTGGCAAGGCTGGAGGAGGCTGTGCGTGCTGGAGGAGGCTGGGTTAGGGCTCAGGTGGTGCCCTGTGGACCTTATCATGAGTGGCTGTTGGAGACAAAGAAAACTTTCCTGTACGGTTTCTTTTGTCTTTTAAAAGAAACAAAAACAAAAAGCCTCCTAGGAAATGAGATGCAGAAGGTCAAGTTAATGAAGCAAGACTGCACTGCTAAGCACTGAAAAGTTAAAATATGCAAAACTTAACCTCAGGTGCACAACTCTGACTCTGCCCCCTTGTGCATATTCATTAAAATACAGTCTCTAATTACATGTCGTAAGTTGTCTGAGCTGCATGTGTCCTTAAGTACAGAAGTGAAAATTCTGTTCTACTGTACATGGTAATACTGGTGGGTTATCAGTATGAGGCCACAAGGCTGCTAAGCTGAAGACTGCTGCTGCAACTTCAGCTCTGCCAAGTCAGACATGTGAATGCCTGACCATGCAGCCACACGCTGCACTGCCTTGTATGTGCACCCACAGATTAGATCTGACTTCTGTACTGTCAACGTGCTGGTGCATTTTGATAGAGATGCAGCTTGCATCCATCTAACACCCACAGACGCTCATTTTTAAGACTTTTTTTCTCCATTCCGACTTTTCTGGTGATGTTATAAACGTGGAGCAACTGGACTGAAGTCAGTGGCTACCCAAAGCAAATTGGAGGAACTGGACTGGAACCCAGCTTAGTGCTACTCCACTCCTAAGGAAGCTGGTGGTCAGGCCTCAGGTAGACCTCTGTGCTGTTTCACTCTGATGAAACACTCCAGTTTGTAGCCACGTCCCTTCTGTGATGCAAGTGCAGAATGACGAGCACAAGAACTTATCTGAGCAACATGACACAGGGAGGTCTGTACAGCTGAGCCATTGTTGCTTGCCATGTGTACCTTACAGGCTCAGCCACCCAAGCAGTGTAATTTGGATGCAATAATGCATTATGAGATGGA
This sequence comes from Anseranas semipalmata, assembly GCA_013399115.1. Classification (NCBI taxonomy): domain Eukaryota; kingdom Metazoa; phylum Chordata; class Aves; order Anseriformes; family Anseranatidae; genus Anseranas; species Anseranas semipalmata. The sequence continues at coordinate 187,069 of VXAA01006277.1, read as the reverse complement.
CTTTCTTGGGCTCAGAAAATGGGTTTGGAGGATTTAAAAAAAGATTTTGCTGCTGTTTTTCAAAATGCCCCTCTCTGATAAGAAATAGCACATAAGACAAAAGTGAGAGGAACTAGCTTTTGTAACCTCCTAGAAACATCAGAACTCTATTGGCTTTTTTATTCCTAATTTCCCACCTGTGGTCTCTACTATGGCATCTTTGCACTGATCCCTATTCACATACAGTCTCCGCACTGAACTTATATACATCTTAATCCTATTTAAAGACAACCAAAAGTGTGCAGTATCTCAGTAGCTTTGTAGTTTTTGTAGCTCAGTAGTTTTTGCTCCTCTGTTAAGAGCTCAGGTGAGCTCTCTTTCCTTTGCACAGCATCTTGACACAAACTATACAGGATGAATTGTTTTGAGAGCAAATTCCTATTTTGAAAGAAATCCTGTGCATGCTACCTAGGGATGGTGAGGGCCTGTACCTCTTCACTGCTAGCTCGCCCACAAGTGAATTTTTTTTATCCGTACAAGGCATCCATAAAGACTGAGTGAACAGTCACTACTAGTTGCTCATATCTGTAGAGCTTTGTTGGTTTGCATTTGTTGGGTTTTATCCTGACACGCCTCCCTCAGCTGTCCCTTCAAAGGGCTGATACATTAAAGCTCCAGCAGCAACTTGTGCAGGTGATTGGAAAATTTAGAAATAAGTTATGATAGCTCCTGCTACATGGGGAGTTGCATTGAAAATAAGAACAGGTGCATCTGTGCTGATGTGAGACCTGATGCTGATGGTCTTCCTTGCAGGAATGCCTGAATGAGACATTAATCAGAGTAGACTGCAGATTGGTGTACAATGGCTCTCTTGCTTCTCTAGTCCTTCTGGGACCTGCAATAAGAGGGTTAATGGTGCTGGCTTTTTTTCTTTTCTTTTTTTTTTTTTTTCTTTTTGTGTGGGGCCTCTTCCTGGTTAACTTCAAACCAGGTGTTAGTTAAAGCCAATTGTGTGGACTCCAGTTAAGGAGAGAGGTAGGCGATTGACCCATTTCTGAAGACAGCTTTTAGATGTCTAATTCAAATTAGTTGAGAGGAAACCCACCAGACGTATGAGTGTCAGCTCTTCGCTGATAAGAACAGAGCAGCTTCTGGGTTCTGTCTTCAGGCTGCCAGACTGCCACGTGTCCAGCATCAGCTTACATGCAGGATGCTTTTGAAACCAATATATGGTGAAGGACTAAAATTAAAACTTGGATACTGGAGCACCAGCTGGTAGCTACCTGGAAAAAGTGCCCACTCCTTCTGAAGTATAGTGATGCAAGCTATTTTAGCTCCAGAATCACTGATTGAGATGTTTACATTTAGAAAGTGTAATGATAAAATGTCTGAAAAAGGGTGTAAAATATCCCATTTTCCCCTTCCTTATTTTATTATTTTGAAACCTTTCTCAAGTTCTCTGTCATTCCTGCCATTGGCTATTTGTTGGCACCCAACCTGCCATACACTGAGTATCTCAACTGGGACAGTGTTGCTGCATGGTGGTTGGGCATCTTTGAAGATTCAGACCTGTATGTCTTCCTCAATACCTGGTGCTAAGCTAAGCTCCTAACTTCAGTGTCTTTGCTGAGGAGCACCTGAACACCACTAGAGTTTGGGTTTTAGAACAGGAGGAGGTCGGATAAAACATGCTTTTTCTTCTGAGATGATGGTGCAAACAAAACACACCTAGGAAAGAGTTAATATTGGTCTGTCTGCAGATGTCCTGATGGAGTGAAGGCAAGCAATGATATTTTATATCATTTTGATATCCGGTCTAAATTAGGCCTGAGGGAAAAACTGTGGCCTATTTAACCCAGCATCTGTCAGTTATCATTATTTTCAGCCAACTTTAGAAGTTTCAAGTATAAAATTTATATTTGGGGGGAGGAGAGGAAATGAGGCTAATAGGAGCTGGATTTGGCTACTGTAGTTTTTGTTGAAAGAGTTTGCAGTGGCCTTTTTGAAGTTGTTATGTGAGAGAAGAATTAAATTAGGAATAGCAATGTGGTTGAAACTGTATGCTTACTGAGAGCAGTGTGGAGGGTGGCACACGGAAGCTGAAGGGAGGGCATTAGTAGGGGTTTTCAATGATTCGTCTTGGTCTGAGTTGCAGCATTTGGTTAATGGTGTTGCAAGTAAAAGGGAGCGGGCTGCCAATGGGTTACAGCTGTGAAGAAGACAAATGTGATATTAGGGGGGTAGCTTTCAGTACCAATGCAGCTGTGCTAATGCCAGTCCAGAGGACATGGGGAAGACCTCCAGAGGCATGCTCCCAGCCTCCAGGTGTTTGTTTCTCTCTGCCTGCCCTGAGCACAGACAACAAAGTTCCTGGAGCAGAGCAAAGCCCAGGGTGAGTCACTGCTATGTGCTGGTACCTGCCCGGCGTGTCGGGGGGAAGGGAGAGCTCAGGGTAAGAGCCTTATCGCAATTACCTGAAGCTTCTCGTGGTGGTTACCAGAAAACAACATATTTCTGTAATATTTCTGTGTGGCTGCTCTATTATTAAACCATACGTGGTGCATGTAGCACGTTGGAAAGGGGACTCCTTCCTGCTTGTGCAGATACCGCTGGCTGCAGTCAGGCAGCGAAGCAATTTTTATACCTACTGTCATCTGAAACCAGGCAGAAACTCTGAACTTCTGATGACTGACTAATGCAATCGCCCTTTTATTTCCTTGCACTTCCTTGAGGAGTGAAGGGACTCCAAAGCCTACCCCTGTTGTAAATCCTTGCTCAGGCTGTAGGCATCTCACTCGGGTGCAGAAAATGCAAAGTTTAGCAACTGTGGAGAAGCTCAACCCTCATCATTCCAGCAGCCTCCTCTCTTTGTGTGCTGTGGTAGATACTTGTTTTTTGACACATTGGGATGTACTGAATGGATTTTGTTGAAACAGAGACTAGAATTTCAAACCTCTTGTATAGCAGCACCTTTCAGTGCTTTTCCTTTTTGTAGCAGCTCAGAGTAGAAATTATAAATTGCTGGTGAACACAGCACTGCCTTCTGTAACAGAGACTGAAATTTACAGATTACGTCAAACCACTTCTCACCCTTCCAGCTATTCTATAACAAAATTGACTTAACGTTCTCTAGGAGTTGAAGCATATTTATTTATTTATTTATTCCTTCCAGCAAGAAGGAGCTCCCCCAGCCCTGTGACCGGGGACGTGTTTCAGTATGTGGAGGCGATGTATTTGCTGAGTTCTGGTAGGCAGAAACTCACTGAAGTAGGAATCAAGATCAGCAGCTTCAGGAAATGATTATCCGTTAAAGAGAGTACTTGGCAAGTTGGGAAATGTTTATCTTTTATTACGTGTAGGGTAGAGACTGAGCCTGGGATAAAGATGGACCTCTTCAGAGACTAGATAACATCAGCAGCATTATTAGTCCATGTTGTTCATCTAAGCGAGGTGGTGTCAGGCTTGTTCTGCCTCTCCCCCTCCGGTGCACGCACCTCACTATGAAATCCTGCGCGGGTACTCTTTAAGCCTTGAATGTCTGCTGCCTGCATCTTCCGCTTCTTTCTGCTGGTGATGTAACTGCTCAGCTTCTGACCATTTGCATTTCTGGAAACGCTTCTTTGAAAGCAGGAAGAAGGAGACCTCACTTATAGGAGAAGGTGGCGGGTAGTTACTGTGGGATGTTGCAGACGGCGGGCACCCCACGGCCGGGCCTGGGCGCTCGCTTCCCGGCTCCTCTCGGACCCCTCGCTCAGCACGCGCCCGCCCGCTCCCGTGCCGCGGCGNGCTGCCGGCCGGCGCCCCGGTGCGCTCGGGCGGCGCGGGCTCTGCGCGGCCTCCTCCCGCGGGGCAGGGGCGGCGCGGCGGGGGAGTGGGTTTGCGGGCGGTGGGTTTGCTGTTCCAGCACGCACACCGGCTCCGCGGTTTCGAGGTGTGCCCGGCCCTTCTTATGTAATCCGCTAAAATGCCACGTTGTGTAATGCTGTTGTATAACCAGGGTGCAGGCAGCTTTAGGGATTTCGGCATCCAAGCAGCATTTTCTGTCGGGTGTTCCCTCCCCTGCAGCCTGGAGGGGGATCAGTCCTAGGGACTTCCCACCTGCTTTACTGCACACCTGCTTTCAGCTGGGCTTTAGGACACGGTGCTGGCTCTGTGGGTTGTTTTTTCTTTTTTTTCAGTTTGGAAAGATTTTAAATAATAACTGTTAACACCTGGAGGCAGAGAGGTTTTGTGTCAGGATTACAGGCACTGCAGATGCTGATGTTGGAGCTGGACGATGACTTGCCATTCAGAGCTGACCCAAGCTCCCACTTCATAAGCCAACGTGCAGGTTGGTGTTCAAGGTGTCTCTGCCACCTTCAACAACTGTGCTTGCATCATGCCAGAGACCTGGAGTAGGGGTCTGGCCAGGACTGCTCTGAGAAGCCCTTTGCCTTGTGGGAGGACTCTCCTGCCTGCTGAGAGACCCTGCACTGGGGATGAATCATAGAATCATGCATAGGATGCATGTGAATCAGCTTGAGCGTCAGGAGTACAAATGATTATGGCGGGGAGGTGTGCTTTCTGGTTGCTGCTTTGCCAGCTTTACAAAACCAGAACTGGGCGGTGGCAAATTGTCTAGGACTCAACGGTGGTGAGCTTGTCAGCTAGCAGCTCCCTTACTCCTGTACTTTTGGTTTATGCCTTGGGTCATGTATCCCTCACCTCATTCCTGCTCTGTGACCTGCCACTGACACGATGGTGTAGGACTACAGATAATCAGGGCTTTCGGGTGAACTAAACACATTTCTGCTTTATAGAGGCCTCATGCTTTATTTATGCACTTTCTTTACAGAGGCCTGTTGTAATATATGAACACATTCTGTCCAGCACATGGTAGTAAACAATAAAATGACATGAGATCACACTTCTGCACCTCACACTCTCAGACCCACCAGTGTGTCAGTGAGTGTGACTTATCAGCTACAAAAAAAAAAAAAACAAAAACAAATCCCTTGGACAAATTAGGGTCGCCCTCCCCACCCACAGCTAGAGCAGGCCCCCAGCATACCGCTGCTGCCCCACTTACCATGTTGTTGGTGCAGCAACCATGGTCCCCATGGTCCCCGCACCTCCTCTGGGGGCTCGGCACGCTGCCCTCCCCGCAGCCGTCATGAGCCTGGCGTGGCAGCTGGCGGTGCTGGGGTGAGAGGAGGAGCAGAGGAGTGGTGGACTGCCGTGTGCTGGGAGAACCGGGGATGCGTTGGCAGTGCCGGTCCTGCCCCGTGTGTGGGGGAGCAGCGGGGCCATGCTCACGGCGGGGCTCTCCGCAGGAGCGATACGGAGGCTGGCTTTGGTCATGGAGTGGGGTGGCCTTATCCTGCTGTGGTGTGAAGGGTGCTGAGCAGTGGCCTGTCCCTGCTGGAGAGGGGCTGCGAGCTCCCTGCCTTGCTGGGGCTGGGCTGGGCTGTGGGCACTTCTCCACGAAACCTCTGCTCCAGCTGGAGAGACCTTTTGCCAACAGCACTGAGCTTGTGAAGCAGCAAGTGTCAGCGGGCTGGCTGCCTTGCCTGCTTCCCCTGCGTGCCGAGCGGCTTGAGCGACGCGGGCTTTAAACGAGGCAGAAGGGCCGTGGTGCAGGAGGGTAGGAAATGAGTAACAGTGACTCATCAGCACCAAGGAATGTGGTGGGTGCCGGTGCTCCGGCAGCGCTGCGGTGGTGGCCGCAAGAGCTGTTCCTCAGTGAGTGTTACCCGGTGGAAGGGTGGTCTTTAGGCTGGGGATGGTTGGGCACAAGCGGTTGATTCCTGCTCCTGCGTTTAGCAGCCCCTTTATAGGAAGGAAGGCAGAAGTGGTGGGGGCCCAGTCCTTTGCAAGATGCGATGCAGCCCTTGTGCCTGTACACTAATGAAGAGCGACTTTGCAGGAGTCTCCTTGTTCAGGCAGCGCTGCCTTGCTCCCTGCCCTCCTGTTTCCAGCTGACATTACCATGGGCACCACGCTACCTCTTACAAAGCTGTCTCGCAGAGGGACTGCCAGGTCTTCCACAGCACAGGCATCTCAAAGGGGTGCTTGAAACGAGCTCAGAGGGGAAATGTATCCAACTGCCTCTGATCACACTCCAGTGACAATGGCACGATTTGGAACATGGCAAACAGGCTTTGAATGTCAGTGCATTGTTCATAGTGAGATATGTGTCATGTTGCATTAGCTCAGGCCGACAGCTACCGGTGGGAAAATATTTCTGTGAGTTCCTCAGAGTGCCCCCACCTCCCACAGGCAAGGACTTGTGCCTGTCGCGGCAGTAGCAAAACTATACCCAGCCATACTGGGGAAGCAGTGAGACCATCTGGCCCGCATACATGGAAGGTCATCCGAGTGCTGTGCCCGAAGGGCAAGCTCGCCTTGTGCTGGTAGCATATTCATGAAGAAAGCATCTGACTGTTCAGAAGATAAAACACAGTTTTATTTCTTGGCAACCTGTGCTCGGGGGAAAAGTGATGGGGTGAGCGTGACTTACTCGGTGAAAGCCACCATGCCCGGACAGAAGGCGGCAGCTGGCAGTGCTGGAAGCAGGGGGAGCCTTCTTGTTCCTGTCTGCAAGCTACGGAAATCAGAAGCTTGAAGCATGCTGGGACTTTTGTGAGCATTTAGAGCAGGACAGAGCACAGCCTTCTATGGCAAGTGCAAGCAGCCCCTTGGCATCGCACAGCCACGTAACTGTGGGCGGAGTGGGAGCAGGTTCCTGTTGGGAGGAAGGTGAAGCACGGCACGAGGAAACCGGCTGGGTGATGTGGAGGGACCATGGCCCTGCGTGCAGAGCCCAGGTACGCTGCAGGATTGAAAACCTTTTTGGAGATGTCCTGAGCACTCCTCTTCTGAGGAGCGGGACTTCTGCACGTCTCCTGGCAGCAGCTTCCGCAGTGGGGCTGGCTGGCGGGGGCTGCGGAGCCCCCAGCCGCGCGTCGGGGCCCTCTGCGTGCCGCTGCCTCGCATGGCCATCGCGGAGCCTCGTCCAGGCCTGGCTGCGTCGCAGGTGGGCTGCCGCACGCGGAATGCTGGCCTGCTCTCATTATTTTGTTATTCCAGCATCAGCTTTTTTTGAGAGCCTCTCTCTTTATTTTCTTCCAATGTCAAAAAGGTGAGGAGGTCAAACGCTAATGCAGTATTTCTTTCCTTTCATAAAATGTACCTAGCAGATGAGGAGTGTCAACACCGATTTGTTTTTCAAGTGTTTCTGCAGGATTATTTTCTTGTTAAAAGTGACAAGGAGGTGCAGAACTGTCGGCCTTTAGCCAGGGATGTCATCTCGTCTTCGCGTAGGTGAATGGGCACAAGATGACAGAGCACTTTTTTGTGGGAAAGATGAAAAGCTGATCCCAGTTTAATCATTTCCTTGAAAAGCAAAAGGTGAACATGCTCCTCATCTTTTTCCAGTGCTCAGTAATGAGAGGTTGGAGAGAGAAAGAGGCAGTTAGGTCACAGTTAGTGCAGGGTGGTTCCCTAATACGTGTTTTTGCAGAGCTGTTTTCAGTCCTGATGTAAATGGTTTGAGCGTGGTTATTCGTCTGTAGCCTTTTCAAATTTCATTGCATCTTTTGACAGCCAAATCCGACGATGCCTTCAGCAAAGGTAAGATGTTCCCCTCTTGTAGCTGCAGCATGGACCACGTGTGGGGGGCCTGTTCTGGGTTCCGCATGTGCTCTTGGGACTTGCCCACTGAAGTGCCTTGTGCCTGGGGTGCCCTGGTGCCGGGCTCGCTGCTGTCCAGCGCCCGATGCCCGCCTGCCCCAGAGGCGTTGGAGGCGCGCGGGGCCGAGTGCGCTGTGTCGGAGGCACTCGGGGTCCCCAGGGGGTGACGAGCCTGGCGGGCTCCCAGCTCGGAGTGCGGGACTGCTGGTGCGTCGGCCGTCCCTCGGCATGCTGTGCATGTCCTGGCACCAGAGACGCGAGGAGCCATTAAACGCTGCGTGCCGGTCTTTCACAGCTGATGTTTTCTGGCAGTTAAGGAGACTAATAAATGACTTGCCACTTGACGTAATCATTAAAGGCTCTGCGATGGCATTAAAATCCTCTCCTCTCCCACCTCTGCGCAGGCCTCGAGTGACCTTCCAGGAGAGGGAGCGTTGTCGATTAACAATGCCATCCACTGGGTCGTTGGTGGGATGGAGCTGGGCTGGTGTGCGTGGCTCCGGCTCTGGTGCAGCCGCTGCCCGGCTGGCGAGGGGCGGTGCGCAGGATCAGCGGCTCCGCTGGGCCGCTGTGGCTGGCGTGGGCCTTCGCTGGGCTGGCAGGAGGCGAGCCGGGGAAGCCGGCAGTGCTGAGAGGCGGTTCTGCAGGAGGGTTCGTGCCCCGAGGCTGCCCACGCGCTGGGCCGTGCCTGTCCCCCAGCCAACATCGCCTTCGTAGGGTTTGTACTGGTTGACACTGGTCCCTCTCCCTGTGGTGATGTGTCTCCAGTAGCTTTGGGCAGATCTGTGCATGCAGCTTCTGGACTTGATGCTCTTCATGGTGTACATGCCGGAGCCTTGAGGCCTGTGGGGAAGAAGCAGGGTGGTTTCCGTGGTCATTCAGCTGGGAACCACTTTGGCTCTGCTTCCCTTGTGGGTTTATCCTGCCCCATGTGCCACTGACTTCACAGCACGCTGGGCATCCTAGCTGAGGCTTGGCCAGTTGTGGCTTTCCTTCCAGAGAGTTCCTTCACTCTGTGCCGTTTCAAAATGTTTTCTGCAACGATCAGGTGTGGCAACGAAAAAAGGACAGCAAATGCACTGAAGTTAGAATTGTGCCATGAACAGGTTGTTTTTTCTCAAATTCTCCTGTTCTTTTCAGATGGTCTGACAGGTCAGTTTTGCTTCAGTTTGCTCTGAGTAAGGAAAAGAAATACATAGTTTTAAAAAGATTTCCACAGTGATACTTCTGCACACAGTCTGCATTTTTTCCTTTAGGAAAGCAATGCCAGAGACTAGCAACCACATCTTATTTTTTTAGTAGGATGATGAAAATAACCTCATGTGGCAAAGCCTAGCGCTCCCAGACTCAACAGCTTTGTGCAGATTTCCAAAGCCCCAGAATAAGAGGTTCTTAGTGAAAACTGTCTAATTCCTCTTTTCTCTTCAGAACTTGCGTTCTGTTGTGCTGTAGTGGAGATACTGCTGTTAGGAGTGGAGAAGCTCTTCCTGAGCCCAAGTGTTACATACTTCTGTACCAACTTTGAAAACACTGACCTGTTGGACTGAAAGTTTCCTCGTTTCCTCACAGCCCCTGAGTGATGTGTGTGTGCAGACAGGTTGCTAAAATGTTTTTTTTCATGTCAGTTGTTAATAGCTCATCATGAAGTCTGCGCAATTTTAGGACAGCCTTGCTGAAGCATTTTAACAGCGCGCCTGTTTGTTCAAGCTGGTAATAAACGATTTCCTTACATGTAAAAAGATGAAGCTAAGGTAGCTTTTGGAAGGGAGCCAATTTGAAGCTAAAGCAGAATGCTTCTCCTGAAGACTTTTACTTTAAAATGTGTTCATAATCAAACTATTTAGCTTTTCATAGGATAGGAAAAAAACACTGGAAAAAACAAGTAAACTGGAGACAACATATGAAATGATCCCTGTGGGGAGATGTCAGACAGCGAGAGCAGACAGAGCAGTGTGAAAGTGGGTGAATCAGTGTATTCTTTTGTCATCAGTCCCAGTTCAGAAATTCGACAACTTTGGAGAAAGTTGTAGTTAGAGAAGTAATAAAAAGGCAACTGACTCACATGGAAACAACATCAGTGGAATAAATCTATGCAAAAACAAAGGGGGTGAGGCTCAGGCTGCTGCAAGAGAGACTCTTTGGTGGGGGAGTTGAGTATACTTAGAACTGTGCTGGTGGAAATGCATGCATTAAAGCACCAGAGATGAGTCTAGCCTTGCCCAGAAAAAAATTAGCAGAAGTAAATAACATATATCCCGCTTCCCATGAGTTCTCTCTTCATTAACAGTGATATTATGCCTCGCTTTTAACAGCTTCTGTGATCTCAGGGCAAAGCATTTAAAAATAATAATGATAATTCTTTTGTTTGGAGGAGAAAAAAAAAAAAATCCCCTGAAAGCCCTGAAGTGACCTTTTATTCTAAGTGAAGGAACAGGCACGCTGATGGGTTTTTCAGATACGAAGACTCATGGCAAAGCAACCCAAGCGCTAGCCAGCACTCCTATATGGGAATGCTGCCGACAGCGTACACTTGGCCCTATTGTCTCTGAGCTTGTATAGACTAGTCGGTGGGAAATGAGGTATTTCCTTTTTGCAGCTTGCTTGCATTCGGGTGCTGGAGGTCAGATCCTGCCCTGGCTTACGCCATGGTAAAGCCAGCATCATGCTGATGGTTCTGTCCAGTTTACACCAGCGTGAGCAGAATCAGATTCTGCTCCCAGGTGTCTGGGAGTTTTGACCTTCTGGGTCTTTTGGGGCATCATAAGTTAAACATGTTCTGATTAGCCTGCACTGTAAATCCAACATTTTAATTCTTTCCATATGTAAGATCCAGTCTAATAAGCCAAAGTTTAAGACCATGCAATCTATTTGGAATAACCATATGGATTAGGAGTCAGACTGTGCTTTTCTGCTTCTTGTATTTATACTAATATAGAGACATTTGCTAATGCGCATGTAGCTCATGCTGGTATCAATTTTTTAAAAATATTACACCAAATGGCTTGCATTAAAATATTTGAAAAGCGGTAAAACTGTGAAAGTTTTTTCTTTCTCTCGCTCACAGACAGACACACAACTGTGGAATGGAGCGTCTGCAGGCAGCACCATTTCTGTCTCTCCCTGTAGGCTTATCACTGGGGCTGATGGACCCCTGTGGCGGTGGGGGGCCCAGCTTGAGCCCCTCTGTGCTGTGCCACGGTTCTCCACGCTTGCTGGGCCAGAGCCACCCGAGCACAAAGGGAGAGCAGCCTCAGGGCAAGGAGGACCCGGCTGGATCCAGCCTCTCCCCGGGCAACTGGGGCTGAACCGCACCAAATTCTGGGCACGGAGAGGCCAGGGTCGGCTGCGCGCATGGTGCTGGTGTCCGGGGTTGCCGCCCTGTGCTGCCGGGAGGTGTTCCAGCCAGGGCTTCACCCTGCCGATGCCCTCCCATGTGCTGGGAGACAGGTTTGGAGACAAGAGCGGCAGGGCTGGGAGCTGGGCGCTTGCTCTGATACTGGAGCTTTTGCATTCGTCAGTCATCAAGGTTTCCTGTGTTTTTTTCTTCAGTTGCTTGGGAAGATCCGCTTCCTCCCGTCTTTCCTTTGTCTCACCAGTGCTATTCTTTTACTTGTCTTTCTGCTTTCCTGTCCTTCTCTTATTTCAAATCCAGATTTTTATTTTAAATGCTATTTTATCAGAAAAATAGCAATGCTCTGGTTTTGAAATTTTGCTATTGTGCTCTGTTGTGAGCGTCCCTCAGGAGGAGGCCAGGCAAGCCTATTCACGATCACCTCTCCAAGCACCTGCCAGCACTGGCTGGTGGTGGAGTTTCGTTGTCCATTCCCAGCTCCCACGTGGTGCATGGGAAGCTCTGAAGTACATAGTTTGTTGCTAGCACTTGCTTTGCCACTCAGTATTCCCATTCTGGTCACTGTTTCCTGAGCAGCAATGTGAACATCCTTGTTCATATTTTACCCATTGTTTCTGTTTCTTGTTAATGAAGTGGTTGCTTCGTTATGTTCCTGCAGCTGTCAGTATGAGGGCACTGTGAAAGAGAATGTGCTGAGGATATTCAGATGGGTGTCCCCAAACCGAGGAAAATCATTTCAATGTGTTAGTGGCTTTGTTGTTTATTGGCTTTGTTTTGAAGAGGGGCAGGCTTGGCTTTCTCAGAGTAAGGGAATGGTGATGCAGATGGGTAGACTTCCCTGGGAGGACTTGGAGGTCCCCCTGGTCCAGGGCGAGCAGGAGCAGGGTCTGCCGAGGAAGTGCTGGAGCAAGCAGAAGAGTCCTTGTCCTATAGCCCTCAGTCTTCTGCTCATGCTGCATGGTCTGATGACTCTTCACACGTGGCCCGAAGAGTCAAATATCTTCCCCCCTCCTCAAGGTATTTCTTGTAAAGACGTGTTTCGACTAAAGAAGGGAGCCTGAGTTACTTTTCCCAGGGTAGTGAAAGCATCTGGGCTAGGATTAGAAAGCAGTCAGCTTGTTATGGAAGCCAGAGTCAGGACCTGGGGTCTGAATGAGTGTTGGAAAGCATTTCCAAGTGGGAGTTGCACTCTGCCATCCGTCATTTGTTCAGACGGAGAAGAGGGAGTCAGTGTGAGACATGGCAACTTCTTCCTCCCTGTCTCCAGCATTAATCTAAATGCCAAAAAGCAGACCTTGTGGAATGCACCGGCATTATTGAAAGCACTAGCCTCTAATTCCATATGGCATGAAAATATCCCCCAGGTAGTGTTTAACAGACACCCAGCACTGTCTCACAGCTTGTAGGTTAATGCAGCCAGCTTGGCTGTTTATTCATTCCGGTATTAGGCCATATTGAGGAGCCGTTGTGTTAGGCTGCCTAAGGTGACAAGAGAGCCCAGGGAGAGAGGAGTGCAGTGGAGACGATCCGAACGCTGTGCTGGAAATTGTTTATTGAAAGGAAAGGATCATATTACGCTCAATTTTTGCTGAGTTTATCTTGGTTTTTATCAGATTACACACGGGATAACTCATCAATATTGTGATCCTGCTGACATGTAAGTGAGCCGCTGCATAATTCATGGCTGCTGCAGAGCTCCGGCAATGGGAGGCACATACTTAATTAGGCACTTCACCATTTCACTCTTTTGGAGCAGCTCCGGGATTGCATCCATGGAGGCGGATGCTGCGGTCACCCTGCCTGCAGCTGCCTGCGGCCGCCTTGCAGCAGCTGTGCCGGCGCTGTCCTGCGGCATCCCAGCGCTCTGTGGCAGAGGTGCTGTGTTGTGGCTTCGTGGCACGGCTTTCCCAGGACACCCGGCAGCACGTGCTCTCTGGGTGGCACAGCACACGTCAGGGTGCAGGACCGCGCAGCCTCCTGTGGGGCAGTTTGGCCCGTGCTGTCCACAGAGGACCCCGGCTTCAGGCCAGGGGTGTGTGGAGGCTGTTGTGGCAGAGCGAGTCTCCCGAGCCACGCTGCCCTTGAGGTAACTGGCAGGGACCCACTGCACTTCTCCTCCGTGTACCGGTGCCCTCCTGAGAACCGCCCCGGCAGCGAGTGCCTGACTGCCCGCGCCGGCTCTCTGCAAAGGAGGAAACTTGAGGCCGATGCACGCATAGTTCAGAGCAGAGCCCTGAGTCATTAAATAACACTGTAATAGGCAGAAAATGCAAAGAAAACTCAGTAATGGCCTGTTAATTTTTTAATGCCTTTATTGAGTAAGAGACAAAGTAACTAATTCCCTTCCCTGTGCCGAACAATTCAATAAATTAGCTTTACAAAGTTGGAGCAGATCAGAGTACCAGAGCTTTGATTCCTGTGCCTCACGTTAGGGTACATACAACTTTTACAGTGTTTCCCTCCCCTGGGCAATATTTCTAGTGATGGAGTTAAAGGAATATTACGTCCTCTTTCTTCTTCATTGCTATCTGCCCTTGTGAGGCTGCATCACAGCCCAGTAAGACAGTGCTCCAGAAAGCAGGCTGTTTTATTTTTAAAGCAGGTTTAGCTGTCTGAGAACTTACCTGCTTGTAGGTCAGTCTGTCCATCTGTCTGCTGGCTCTCTGGCTGTCCTTGCGGTACCTATCGCTCTTGCAGCATTATCAGCAAGAGTGCAACTTAAAAAGCCTTGGTTCTGCTTCCACAGATCCTGAAATGCTCCTGTGAATCGAGGTCGTGGTGATGGTGGAAGAGGAATAGGCGTATTACCTTCTGCATGATGTACAGCTGATGGGACAGGCATATTTTGACCTATGGAGCCAAATACACTCAAAGCAGGTCAATACATTGAGAGTGGTGATATATTCAGCCCATGCTGTGTGTGTATTTCAGTGGTGACATCTCTCGCAGGGCTCAATTTCCAAGCATGGCTGAGTTGATTGGAGGCTTGCATCAGCAGCTGGCACCTACCGTGGTATTTACGTGGGCTAATTCCAATCAGCGTCTCCGGGTTCAAAGTGTGCCAGCCTGCGAAGGCGCGTGGTTTTGGAGCGGCGTGGCAGGAGCCACCGCGCTGTTGCCGCAGGCTTGGCAGTGCCCGCAGCAGGAGCTGTGCTGCTGTGCTCGCCGCGGGAGGCTGCCGGCAGCCGGGCTCTGCTGTGTATTTGCTGCCAAGGGGAATAGCAGCCCGTGCCTTTTGCTTAGTGACGTCGTGCTCATGGTTGTCTGAGGTGTTTCCCTTTGCACTGTGATGTTAGCGGCACGAGGCATCGTGAGACATGCGCTGGTTGATCAGCAGCTGGGGTGTCTGTTCAAATTGCCCGTATCACGTGCTGCATCTCGGTGGGGACTGCTGGGTGGGGAGGGACGGGCGCTCCCCACCCTCAGACCTTTCTGCCCTAGCCTCCGAAGCCTGCTCTGCCATCTCCGCCCATGGCCCACCTGCCCACGGGACGTGAGCCCTGGTGAAACCTGGGAACCGAGGAGTGCCGTGGGTCCGTCCTGCAGCCCCCCGAGCACTGGGTCCAGCCTCTCTGAGTGGTGGGCCCCTGGCCTGGGGAGGGCAATGACATCCCAGCAGAGACGAGGCGGCGTCCTTGGGTCCCTCCTGCACCCTTCGGAGAGCGTGTTAAACTGTGCTGGCGAGTGGTGCGGTGTCTCCTCCCAGGTTTGTTAGCTGTAACGTTTAGTTCTGAGAACCTGTGTTACCCATACAAACATCCCGCCCTTTATGAGTCTTTTCAAGTTTGTATCTCAACACCTTTCTGCAGCAGTGAAGTCCAGAGCTGAATTACATGTTTATGGAAAAGTCTTTCTTAGCAGTTCAGAATTTCTCACTTGGGTTTCACTCATCATCTCTTCCTCCTTGGGCTTCGGGATGGAGAAATGGTAGCCCCTGCTCTCCCTTCTCTGGGCCACCTCTGATTTTATGTGATCGTTATCAGACTCCTGCTTAGAGTCTCCTTCCTGTGGTCAGCAATTCTCCTGGGGTGAGGAGTCACTTGCACAGGTTCAATGGTGGATCCCTCCCCAGCGGCTGGTCTTTTATCTGGTTGTGTTCAAAGCTGTGTGTGTGTCTCCCTTTCTCTCACAGGCTGTTTGAAAATGTATCAGGGATAGTGAGAATTTTTTTTTTTCATTTTTGTGGTGCTTCCCTCCATTAATTTCCTGGTTGTAGTACATTACTCATGGATAATTAAGAGTGAGCTATTAATACAACATTTAATATTCAAGTGCAGTGAAGAGGAGAGAACAATAAGTCAAGGAATCATATACTACAAGGCATTTTGGTTTGGTGATGAAATTTTTTTGCTGGCTTTGGCTATCAGAGCATAGTGCTGCTTCCATTTAAGTATGGTCCTGAGAACTTCATTTATTGATAGAATACAAATAGGACATTAAATCAGGGGAAGTGAATTTGAATTGCTGGCCATATATACAATTATGAATGGGATTGGCTACTTCTATCTAGTGTATCTTAAGTTAGGAGAATTATGTTAGAGACAGCTAAAGAGAGCTTAGAGTGTCTTAAAATTAATGAGATTGAAGTCTGTCTAGGAAAAAAATTAATGCTAAAATGCGTCTCTAGCACTGGGGACAAAAAAAAAAATTGTTTTACAGAAGTGCTCATATTTTGTCCAGATGGAGAAATGTTGGGCTGGTATGTTGTGCACCAGCATCAAATAAATGTTTCAGCCTGAAGCGTGTCTCCTTGCCCCCTCATCCTTGCATACTGGGAATGAATTGATTGCCAGTAATACAGAGGAGAGAGAAGCTTACAGCCTGACTCCTTGCTTATTCATGGTTGGGAGCAGCGGTGATGACAAAGTGCAGCACAGGGTTTTTCAGCCTTTTGCCTCTCCAGTTTCTGGTGTCGGGTCCCAGCACTGAGCCCCATTGCTGTGCATTCACTCTTGGGTGACTGAGCCACATGTCTGCAGAGCCCGCTGCTGTTACAGGATTTTGGAGGTTTACTGTGGAGCATTCTCTAGTTCCCAAAATGCAGTAGTTTTGATTGCCCCATGTCTACAGAACTGTGCTTTTCTAGGTGGGTTTTCAGGTGGCTACTTCTTTGTATCATGTGCTGAGGCAGCCAAGAGGGAGTATGTTGCTTTTCTCCTTGTGCAACAGATACACGTGCATACTTTGGAGATGAGGAGTCAGGCTTAGGTCTGCGAGCACATCCCATGCAGTAGGTGGTGGCTGTGGCAGCGCGTGCCCGGCCGTAGATCACCATCTCCTGGGTGGGAGGCTTGAGCTGGCTCCCGGGGGAGCTGGGGCGAGCGCAGAGCTGCTGCCCCGCGCCGCAGCTGGGCAAGGAGAGAGCCTCCAGCACGGCAGCGTCCTGCCCAGCGCAGCCCTGGCCGGGTGGGAGGCAGCTCCGGGAGCTCTCCGGAGATGGAGTGCGTAAAGATGTCACGAGTTAAGCACATGTAAAGGTTGCCATTTACAAGCACGTAATTGCAAGAGTTACCACACAGCTGTCTCTGAGACAGCGCAGGATATTGTTATTTATATCCAGTCCATTTGCACGCTGCTCAAACACGAGTCCCTACCCCAGACAGAGCGGCGATGCTGCGGTCTGCCAGCAAGCGCCGACTTTGATACGGTCCCTGGTTTAGGTGCTTCGGTCGGCCAGCTGTCTTCCCTCGGCGCGAGGGGCTTCGCAGCCGGAGGAGGGGGGCTCTTCTGTCACTTGTGCGCCCAGTTACCCCATCCAGATTTTGCACATGGGGATGTCCAGTGCGGGGCTTCTAGGAGCAATGACAGATGCACCTGATCACGCGCACTTGCATGCACAAACACCACACATATGTAAATACTTGTGCATTATTTTGTTTGATGAGCTGAATAATTGGTTGTTTACAGATCCGAAAGGGTAAGTGTGCTTCTGACCTTTCTTCGTGAGGGTTGTTTATAGTTAGTAACGATCCTGCTAACTACACCCATTTCTTTAATGGGGCTGTTCTCTCCTATGGGCAGTCTCTGTGCTCTCTGAATCCTAAATACAAAGTCCCTAATCTCTGTAGGGATAAAAAAGACCAACTGATCCCAACCATTCTGAAATAGGGAATGTAATTAAACATAGGCAGTATATTGATTCCCAATTAAACAGCAACAAAACAAATTATTTACTAGTATAATAGAAGTGTTGTCAAAGTGTTGACAGTATTTAGACACAAAGCTTTCCCGAGTCCATTGTGTACACACATTTGTAAGTGTCATATAAATAGCTACATTTGTCAATGAGAAACCTTCAGTAGAGCTGCCTGTTGTAAGATTGTGTTTGCATCTTTGGGAATGAGACTGTTAGCAGTGAGGAAGGTCTGTGTCCAGCCGTGGCTGCTGGCCGGCACTGCTCTTCCTGACAAGTGGGTCCGGCACAGCCAGCGGTGCTCCGGCAGCGCTGGTGTCCCAAAGGCGGCTCACCGTTACAGGTGCCAGTGTCTGCGCCGCACGACAGCATTGAGGCCCGGCCTTGAGTGAGATCTGGATCCTCAGAGGTGTTTTATACGCAGTGTAATCATTTAAAACAGTTCAAGTATTCAAACCAGACTGGACTTGAACATCCAACCTCGCAGGCCCTGTGCCTGCACACCCGGCTGTGCTGGGGACGGGCAGTGCCTGGTGGGGCTGCAGCATGCTGCCAGCTGCTCATTGCTGCTGCTTATTGCTGCTGCTTCTGCCTCCCCTGTCCTGCCCAGGCAGCGTTGTGCGAGCAAGGCCACCGTTATGTCTGCTCTGAGGCCTCCTGGTTTGGCGTTCCCTCCTCAGTTCGCTTCTCTCAGCTTTTCTGCCTTTTCATGGCTACATTGAAGTTGTCCATGGCGAGCTATTTGCAGACCCACATGAAGCAGAAGTAACAACGCAGCATGGAGCAGCCGGTGCAGCGTTGCAGTGGTGAGCAGCTGCTGTGCAGATGAAGCCTGCCAGAGTGACCTTCCTCCAGCCGGGGAGCAGAGACAGTCTTCTGCCATCAAGCCTCCCGGCTTTGGGATGGCACAAAGAAATGCAAAAGTAGATCATGAATGGCCATAAGGATGGAGCTCCGTTGTGAGAAAGGTCCTCTCTGGACGGATATTTCTAACCATTCTCTTACGTAGCTTGTGGTGGGTCTGCTCTCCGGGCACCTGGGTTTGGATTTGCCCTGACACCTGGCAGCCGCAGGATGCACGGCTGGAGCAGCAGTGATTGCCAGGGTGCCAGTGTGCGAGGGGCAGCAAAGGGTGAGTTAGGAGCTTGAGTTGTTCTTCACCGCTGGTTTTGTATTGGGCTCACCTGGCTGATCACTGGGAGAGGGACTTGCTCAAGTTNAAAAAAAAAAAAAAATCTACACTAATGCTAAAAGCAGCTCTGTGTGCACTGCACCATAGGATGGCTGTGCAGCTCCTTTGACTTTTGTGACCTTGGAACACAGGCATGTTTTCTGTGAAGAGGAACTCCACTTTTTTGTGTTTTCTCCATTTCTTTAGGCTGGAGCTGTGTGAGCATGTGTGTGAAGCTGAGTGCAGGAATCTGGGGGAGGGGAAGGGTTTCAGCAAACATTTCCTTACCAAAACAGCCCTGACCTTTGCAGGGCTGGAGCTGTCTGATACAACAGGCTGAACCTTTCCAGACTAGAGCTCCAACCTGAAATGCTTCAGAGCAAAATTGATGGCCGCTGCTTTGGCCCCAGTGTTTACATCCAGTGCTCGCCTGGCTGCTGATGCAAGGAGAGAAAGGGGCTTTGCGAGACCGCGTGAGAGCTGTCGTGTCCCTTCCTCTCACGTGTGTAGTCCAGACTGGTGCTCACAGATGCCCATGGGCAGCGGTACCCGCCTGTAGGGTCGGGATGTATGCGGGACGGCCGCGCTCTGCTGCGCTGCTTTTTGGCGCTTGTGGGTCTGTAGGGTTGCGGAGGAGGAGCCGCGCTGCAGGGCAGCGTGCGAGGCGGGGGCGGCCAAGCCGAGGCCGTCCTCATGGTGCGGGGTGGGCGGCAGTGTTCGTCTCATCAGGGGGCAGGCGGAGGTACTTGTGTTCGTCATGAACAAGAGGGTCTCTTTCCGTGCTGGGGACTCAAACGTTGTTAATTGAAGCCAAGCAGGGAGTGCACTGCCTGGCTGTCCAGCGAGCTTGCGGCCGGTTGAAGGAGATGCTGCTGTTTGTGTGTCCTGTGGTGAATAAAATTAATCAACTCTTCATGTCTGAATGACAGCCCAGGGACTGTACTTGTGCTCTAGCTCAGTGTGGAGTGGCTTCATCCCAGTGCAGGTCCTCTGGGGCCTGGAGCCTTCGATTCATTAGTTGTCAGGCTTGTAGGTGGATTCTGCATTAGGCCTTTAATTTAGTGTATTGCCATGGGCTACTGACCACATGACACTGCTCAAATGTGAGCAAATCTAACGAGGATCCGGGACTGCTCTTTAATTTGGTGAGAATAACAGAGTGAATAGGGGCCCGGAGAGTGTTAATCATAAAGCAAAACTAGTTGAAACCAGGTCAGTTGGTGCTGATTTTCAGTATAATGTGGATGGAGAAGGTAGTGACGGATCTGGAGCCGCGGCTGTGGCACGTGCCCCTGCTGCTGCCGGCAGGCAGGGAGCTGAGCCCTCTCCCCTGCTGTTGCGGCTGCTGGTGGGCGACGTCCCCCATGGCCCCCCTTATGGGAAGCACCATCAGCTCCAGCACGTCAGCGAGAGCATGCTGTTGTTACCATACCCTGTTGTCTTATTTTTCTTTTTCTCTTGCCTCCTCTCATCAGCTCTGTGCTGCGGTGCTGCAGCCCCAGTGCTGTGCCCGGTGGGGCCGGTGGCCTGGTGCAGAGCTGTGCCCAGCCCAGGCGGGTGAGTTGAGCTGAGCGGTGCACGCAGTGTGCCTGGCTGCCACCATCGTGTCCGTAACGCCCTTGAAAAGGGGAAGATGACATTAACGGACTGTGGAAAATCCAGGAGTATAAGCTTTTCGCTATCGCTGTGGAAAGGCAGTGCCCCATGCCAGTCCCAGCTCCTACCCATGCCTTGATCGTACTTGGAATCACTCAGCACAAACACCCCCCAGAGCTGCTTGATCCTTATATTAAGCAGCATCCAGTCCCCACGGTTAGATTTGTTTTATACAATAAACAAATTTGTGCTGCTCTCCTGCTGGCTGTTCCTGGATGGGGTGCAACTCCCCTCTGCATGAATCACACAGATTTATTGCATTATATTGGAGTGGTGCCTGAGCTTGGCTGGTTTCTTTAAATCTTTTTTTGGAGAGGGGTGGGCTTTGGGAGAAGGGGCACAGAAATCCTCTGTAGTAATTCCTGTTGACTGCAGTGACCAGTGAGGCAGAACTGATCAACTGCAGGCTTCCCTGCTGCTGAACTCTGCCAACAAAGTGCTTACATCTGCTTTTATACTAATGGGAACTTTATGGACTGGTTTCCCCCTCCAAGGAGCAAATTCCAGCAAGGTCAAAATCCAAAAAGTTGCCACTTGACACCAGCAGTGAAGCCCTGAGCCAGCTTGAGGAGACAAGGTTGCACCGAGGATCTTCTGGGGCATGAGATCTAACATTATCGCATGCAACTGATAGCCTGGAGCCCTCCCAAATGCTCTTGCTGCAATCCCACTTCTTGGCTGCTTGGCCCCTGACTTAGTTCACGTGATTCCTGTGAGGAGAAGAGGGCTTTCTCCTGCCCAGTTTAGGAGGAGCAGGCTCTGCAGTAACCTGCCAGTCGCTGGCCCACTAGGGCTTTCCCAGATGCGACCTTGCTGTGCCCGAGAGCTGGGCAGCCTGCCTCTGAGCCCTCCTCCGCTTGGGGCCGGGGCTCCGGGGCTGCCAGTGCCAGTGAAGCCGTGCTCGCTGCCATGCATCTGGGAGAGGCACGTGGAGGAGACCCCTGGAGCAAGTTGTGTGAGAAGCCACGCAAACGCCATGCGCGGTGCTGCGAGTCGTACCCTTCAGCGCCACGCGGGCTGTGGCATGTTCAGCCCAGTTAGATATGGAGGTGCAAGGCTGCACGTTTCGGGAGGCTGCAGGCCACGTTCACCGTTAGCATAGCATTACTAGAGCCGCTCGCAAGCGAGGCACCCCGTGCCACGAAGAGGTGGGCGCTCTGTGCAGAAGCTTAAACACAGATTGAGAGCTCTGACTGTGGGCCGAGCAGAGCTGCCCGGGGCCGGGCACGGCAGCAGCCGAGCGGGGAGCGCAGCCTGACCCCATCCGCGTGCTGCCCTGGCAGAGGTCCCCACTGCGTGTGTGCGGCCGGTCGCTCGTCCCCGTGCAGAGCTCTGCGGAGCAATCCCTGCTTGTTCTGCGTGTTGGTGCCCATGGGATTTCAGCTCCAGGCTGAGTGCGGAGCAGAGATGGGCACTATCAACGTGTGCCTCACATCACGGGACATGCAGGGGAATGTTGCCCCAAGTGCATTGGGTAATTGGCAATATGGAAAAGCAGTGACACAGTAGTGGAAGGCTTTTGGTGGAGAGCTGTTGGCAGCCCTGACTTCTGGAGGTGTGTGTGGGGTTAATGGCACCATAGGTCTCTCTTTCTCTTTGCTTCTTGCTGTATGTCACAAGCAGCGATGTTTGAAGGCTGGTGTGGACGCTGACTTCCTAGGCCCTCTTTGCACGTGGTATCTTGCAGTAGCTCATTGCAGAAGGGGAGCACAAGAGGCAGGTAGCGAGCAGCCTGCCCGTTATCTTCTCTGCTGCACATAGGCAGGGCTTCCCAGAGGAGGTCTTGGGGAGGGTGCTTGCACTGTGTAAACAGTACTAGCTGGTCTGAGATCAGGCCTGCCTTGTGACCTCTTGGGCTGTGCTAGATGCAGTTGCTGGCAGAGCTGGAAATTGGTGGCTTTGTGCTTAAAAGAGAAGCTTAATGAATTTTCTGCTATTGCTTTTTCCCCCTTTCTCCTGCTTCCTTAACCATATTGGCAGACTGTGCTGTTCTCTTTGTACACCTAGCAGGTTGTGATAAGGCACTGAAATGCTGTTGGAGGAGGAAGGCAGCAGGGCTACTCTTACTCCGGGTCTGTGCCGGGTTTGGCTGTGCAGTGCTGCCTATGGCAGCGAGGCCACTTGGGCAGCGGGTGCCCGCCAGCTCGGAGCTGCTCTGTGCTTGTGGTGTGAGTGTGTTGGACACCAAAACTGTGAAATGATTGCTTTGAGGGTGTGTATCTTCTTGAATGTAATAAACGACCATTCCACATTAATGTTTATTAAGGTGATGAATACTTTAATTTGCGCAGAAGAGAGTTTGCAGAAATGTAACTTGCATCTACACAAGAGTTACTGTTCATTTTTCAGGAAATATAATCGGTCCAGACAAGGCCTGCTGAATTGTGGTCTGCTTTGGCAGCCTGAGTGTGAAAGATTATGGACGGTCTCTGATTAGCTGTCTCTTTTTTAATCTAACGTTGCAGAGGACTAATTGCTTTGACTTTGACTGAACAGAAGATGGTTTCCTTCACAGCATCTCATGGAGCTGTGCTCTGCCTGTGTGACCACTGGCCCTTGGCACCATAGTCAGGACTGGGGATCCCCAGGCTCCTCTGTGCCAGTACATTTACCCATGGGTACACATCCCACGTTGCTCTACCCAGACCTTGCTCTGGTTTTGTGCTGTGTAGGGTGCTGGTGGACCCAACTTCTCATTGCTCCTTGCCTGAACAAAAAACTGCCCTACCCCTGTTTGTGCTGCTGGTATTGAAGATGCTTCTGCATCCTGCCCTGTGTAGGACTTGCGTGATGTTCACTGAGGACCGTCCATCTGGGGCAGGTGCAGGCGTGGAGTCTCGGCCTCCTTTGCCGTTGGAGGCAAGAGCATTTGGCAGTGGGGTAAGATGCAGAGCATGTATATAGTAATTTTTCCGTATCCATATATCTGGGTAGAATGGGCAAATCTTTAGCCGGTGGTGTTACATTTGCAATGTTTAGACTCCTTGATTATGAGGGGTTAATGAAGAATGCCCGCGCCTGCACCAAGAGTGTGCAGGGCACACTGTGTGGTATCGCACACGTGGCCCTTCTGCTGCTCCTGGTCCTGGGTTAGACCAGCCTCGTGCTGGAGAGGGCTTGACTGGGGCTGTGGGCACTGGCTGCAGGAGGGGAGGAGAAGGGCAGCGCGACTTGGCTGCAACAGACGACAAATGCGACATGTTCTGGCACCACAGCTGGCTCCTGATGTGGTACCCTGTAGGGACGCCTTGCTCTGAAATGGCAGATGGGTAACCTGGCCCATACCTGTTTGACATCTTGGCTCTTTTTCCTCTGCAGTGGCTGGTGAAGAGCTTAATAAATCTGCAGCATTAGGAGGGGCGAGCACTGGGCAGGCCCTGGTATCCTGCCTGTGCAAGTGGTCCAGCGGCTGTGCTGCTCCCTCCCTGCTGCGCCAGATTGCAGCGATTCGGGATGTCCTGTGCTGGCTGCCCCACGCTGTCCTGCGGAGCCCTGTACAGAGGCCAGCCCCTCTTCTCCTTCTTTCACCTTGCTCAATGCTTTCCCTGCTTTTAGCTCTTTGGAACACAGCCCATGCCGTCCTCCAGGCCCTCTGTAGCATAGGAATGCCCGAGGTGTGGTGGTGGGGTGAGGACAGGAGGCTGATGGACAGGAACGAAAGGGGCCCATGGAAGGGAAAGGAGAGAGGGGGGGCAGGGAGTCTGTCCTGCCCGGCATCCCTGGGGGCTCGCTCCCACACACACGGTCTGGGCGCAGGGGCTGCGCCTTGTCTCCAGCCAAGCCCAGCTCCCATGTGCAGACCACCGGAGCTCTGGCACGAGCGGCTCATCCTGGTCACCGGAGACGTGGCCGCCTTCCTCGCAGCCTGCAGGAAGGGCTCTGGTCCCTGCTCCATGCCGGGGAGCTGGGCGCTTCCAGAGAGGCCAAGCACTGGCTGCGGCAGCCTGTCTCCCTGTCTCCTCCCGCTGCGGTCTGCAGTGACGGCTGCCTCTAAACCAAGTGAAAGGCGATTTCAGAGCAGGCAGCAGTGAATGAATTCTGTTTTTCTCAAGCATTTAGTGTTGCTTTCAGTTTGCTTTGATGATGTCTTCTCACAACTAGTGTAAACAGACTGCGCAACGGGGAGCACTCACATGTGTACAAGAAGCTGCACATGAAAGGCAGAGGCATCTTGAAAGCCATAATAACGCTCTGAGTGCCAGTTAAAGGATTTGTCACTAAGAGCACTTTACAGATAGAAAGAACTTATTAACTAGTGTGACTAACAGCTTGCAAGGTTTAATTGATGTGTTTGTTGTCCTTTTATATCTCTCCCCCTCGTCTTCCTCTTGGCACGGATTCCAGCAGCAGCCTCTGAGCTCTCTGAATAGGTACCAGAATGAAAGCAAAGGCCAAGCGCTGCCCTGGGTCCTGGCCCGCGGTCAGGCCAGGGCTGTGCCGGTCCCAGGAGCTCCTGCAGGCTGTCCTGCTCCTGTCCAGGAGCTGAGGCTGGGCTTATTTTCTTGCTCTGGGTTCTGTTATTCTTCCCTAAGAGACGCTGAGTTTTTGAAGATAAAGCTTTTCAATGCATGAATAGTATGGATAATTAATGTTTCTGCCAGACAGACTACTCATTGCAAGATTGATTGACTATTAAGGTCATAACGCAGAAGCCACCCACACGAAACAAACAGTCTAATGTTAGGCTTCAGCTTAAGCTGAGAGTTGGTCAGCTGTCCACGGTCACAGTGGGGGCTTCCAGTCATCTGTCAACAAGTGATTGATTGATGTGGACACCTTCCAATCTTATTCTGATTATTCTCAGCAGCTTGCCTGGTGGCCATTTTTCAGGAGTTGGCAGCATTCAGACCTCCAGGACTCAATGCAGTGACTGCATGGGGGTTAACCCTTTCCTTTGATCTGAAACGTCTTTGTTACGGGCAACAACAGCAGCACACGAGGGAAGGACTGTGTTTATGAGCCCTGATTACAAAATACACTGGGAAACTCCCCATGATCACATGCGAGAACGTTGCTTTGACTTTCAGGCATTTCTAATTAACTTGGCCCAAGTAAAGCTGCAAACAGGGGATCTGCATAGAATCCATCTGGAACAGAGGAGATACAGCTCTTTGTAACCCGACTTCTTTATTGCGGTGTCTTTTGTGGGCAGTTTAATGTGCCACAGAATAAACTGTGCATCAACACTCAGCAGCAGAAAGACAAATTCTAATAACTCAGGTAGGAGTGAGCTTGGTATTCAGAGGTGGGGGAGATCTGGATGTAATTGTTCTGGTGTGAAATACAATGAGTTGGAGAGCTCTGTTTGTTTTTAAGGATAGCTTCTGTTTCAGTGCTATGAATTCACTAGGAGAAATTAATTGCCAGGATGCTTTCTGTATGTGCACATGAAGATGACTTAAATATTCTCTCTGTAATATTTTATGTTCATGTTATGCTTTGTATGTGCACATGTCAGTTGGAAAGTGAAATAACAATTATGCTATATAGTGTATGTTTAAAATATATAAGCATGTTAGAGGTTTCTTTGGTAGCAGGCATGTATTGCAGGTTTCCATTTTCTTTTGCATTTTTCAGCAGTTTTAGTTTAACTGTTTTTGAGGGCTCTGCCACCTGGCTTGCTCACCTTCCTGTTCACTTTCCATCCATGGTATTAGCTTTCATAATGTACCCTAAAAAGCCTACCATGGGGAAACATCAAGAGCCCTTTCTCCTCCAAGAGTTGGATTTTTATATAACTCAAGTGCATCATTGCATTTTTATGGTGCAATCTAAATGCTGTAACTTAACAGAGCTGGCACAGAACTATTGTGCATGGTAGGAGAACTGTGCTGAACTGCTGTAGGTGCTGGTGCATTGGCATGCACACATCGGGATCCCAGCACAGCCTTGAGACCCTTTACAAGTGCCTAGCAATTGGCAACAGTCCAATTTTATTTTATTTTATTTTATTTTATTTTATTTTATTTTATTTTATTTTATTTTATTTTATTTTATTTTATTTTATTTTTTCATGGAAGATGCTGCAGCAGGGCCATGGCCCTTCACGTCAGCTTGTCTGCAGCCACTGGGTCTGAAGCCATGCTAAGCTGCTGTTAGCTGGGCTTCTGTAACTCTTGCTGAGTTTTGCTAATCCAGTCTGCTCTCCATCCCTTGCAGGTTGTGATTCGACCCAGAGCCACGTGGACGCCCTCTCGGACAGTGTCCCCAAGCAGCACCATGCTGGCCTTGTTGCCGACTGTCTGCGGGACTCCAAGGATCATCTTCCATCGCACGGCTGGGCGGCGTCCCACTCAGAGCTGCTGCACTGGGCAGGGTCGCTGGCAGCGGCGCTGACGTGTACCTAAGCGAGAGCACGATGCCCAAACGCCCGCTAGATCTGGCCGGCTCCCAGTGGGAGGCAGAACGGACACGAGTTTCAGCCAGCCTTTGCCCACAGGCAGGTGCACCGTGGCTACGCTGACGGAGGGAGCGAGGCAGGGTGTCTATGTCTTTGTAGGCGTTATACTGGGGACTAATACCGCACTGGGGGGGCTGGTTTAGTTGCGTAAACACCACCAGCCAGCTGCTTTCACAGAGGTTGCCTCTCAAAGACATTCTCTGGAGAAAGGGTGCAAAGTGTAGGACTTGGCTGTGGCCGGAGATGCTGACCAGCCCTTCCTGAGATGAGGACCCTCTCCTTACCCAATGCAGTGGTGCAGATGGGGTGGCAGCAGCAGCAGCAAAAGCCTCCCTGGGCTCTGCTCCCGCTCTTGCTCAGGCTCTACAGTAGCTGTGGGCTGGGGTCTGTGAGGCAGGTACCTGGCCAGGCAAGATCCAAGTTGTAGGTGCTGCAAATGCATCCCCATGCAGTTCCCCAAAAAAGGCCATGCAGTGCCTTTTCCCCAGCCCAGCCTGGACTCCTTCAGCAGAGGGAGCAGGCCTGGCAGGGTTGCGGTGGGGAGGGGCTGGAGCGACCTCTGATTGTGTAAACTGAAACAGGGGACTGAAATGCCACGTGCCCTCTGCAAAGTTTTTCCAGGGCACAGCAGTGCCATGTGCAGGGCTTCAGCCCTCTTGTCCAGGGCTCTGAGGGCTGTTGGTGTGAGTGCATGGAAAAGAAGTTCTTGTAAGGGCAAGAATTTGTCTTCAGGGGCTTTTGTGCCAGCACCGTGGCCTTCCCCTTTCCTTGGCATGCACCCCATGATTATGCTTGTGTGTTTAGTTTCTGTTTGGCCTGGTGTGGAGACCCTTGTGGACCAGGGGAAGGCCTGTGATAGTAAGAAAATGAGTCCATATAAAGCAACTGGGTTAGTTTTGTCCATGGAGATGCATCATGAGTTACACATCTTCCCTCAGGAGTCCTTGCCTCCTGCTACTTGGCCAAGGGTCACCATCACTTGGTGCAGCACATGGTCTTGGGCATTTTCAGTAAAAGCTCTCTGCCACCATCAGCATTAACAGCTGTGAGATACAAAGTGCCCTGGGGTTGCCACAAAGTGTAGTGGAAGTGCAGGGGCTGATGAATCATTTCCCAGGAGAGAGACGATAGAGCTGCTCATTTAGTCCTTGTTAAGCAGAAAGTGGCTTGTCTGAGCACGGTCATGCTGTGGAGTAGAGGTAAGGCTGGGAGAACCCAGCCTAGGTCCTTCATCCCTTGCAGCCTGTGTCCCCTGGAAGCTGAACATTAGCTAAGGGGATGCTGCTGAGTGCTTTTCTACTGGCTGCAGTTGGTGAAGAGTTAAGGGCACCAGCACTGCTTGCTGACAGCTCCAGTTCAACAGGGTTTGTGGGATTTCCATGAAGCAGCCACAAACAATGGGTCCAGAGCAGTGCTGGTGGTGCAAACCCCAGGATACACCCTTGGCCCATGGAACAAACCTTTGCCATAATCTGGGGAGGGTTTACCAAGGTATCTCCTGCAACTCATTACAAAGAGAGAAATACCATATACGTATTTCTCCCTGCCTGATCTGTAACATGCCACTGCAGTAATTGTCCTTTTTTTTTTTTTTTTTTTTTGTATTAGAGAGTCACTCCAAATATGAGTGCACTCAGTTTAAGTCTTCAGTCTCTAGGCTTTCCATTAAGTCACATATATCTAATGAAGAGTTTAAGTGACCATGGGAAACACAGTGGTCACCTGCCCTGATGAAAGGTCTGTGGCTGTGCGGGTTTTCCCTCCTGCCACAGCTGTCGTGCTCCCTCCCTCCAGCTGCGCACAGCGAGCCCTGAGCGCTGGGGGGCTGCGTGGCTCCCAGTCCTCCGTGGAACAGCTTCCAGTGGTGGACAGCTCTGAGTTGGTCAGTGCAGGTCTGGTGGCAGCACAGTGGTCTTCCTTGGAGCCCATCTCGTGATGCTCTCCTCGCCATTCCTTGGGCCCGGTGTCCCTGTGGGTTAGCCATCTCACCTGCCTGCCGGCTGCACTGAGCACGGGGCTGCCTTAGCTCCTGAGGCCCAGTCCCCTGGTCCATGGCTGCTTGGCTTGGTACAGCACCTGCCACCCACTAGGCAGGACCTCCTGCGTGCTGCGTGAAGGATGCCGAGAGCTGCCAGCCTGCCCGCGGCCCGGCCGGAGCAGCCAAGGGCCAGGAGTGAGGGCAACCTCGCGGTGCTCCCATCTCCACCAGTGCATGCAAGCTTTGGTGTCCCCGTGGTGTGAGCCCAGCCAGTGTGGCCTTGGGGCTCTTCCTGAGGCAGCATTGGTATAATAACACTGATGAAAGCTGATTAATCCTTGTAAGTGAGCAGCAATAGCATCCCTCTAGAACTGAAGAGATTACCACTGATTTGTCATCCTGATTGTTTCAAAGAGAGGTGCAATTAGTTGCTCTAATTTAGCTTTGCTTCTCACTGAGTGGCATGACAACTGAGATGTAATCAGTAGATTTGCACATGATGGCAGCCACTGATGGGTGCAGCTGTGCCTGCCACCATTTCACGTGCTGAGGTTGGTCGCCAAAATGGTGGAGCATCACGTGCTCGTGCGCGAGGGGCACAGCCGCGGAGCTGCAGCGGGAGCAGACCTGCGGCTCGCGGTGCGGACCTGTGTAGCAGGTGGGGGGTTGTTTTTGCAACCTACTGAAGGAGGCAGCAAGGGGAACGCTGTGG
Source organism: Anseranas semipalmata (assembly GCA_013399115.1). Classification (NCBI taxonomy): domain Eukaryota; kingdom Metazoa; phylum Chordata; class Aves; order Anseriformes; family Anseranatidae; genus Anseranas; species Anseranas semipalmata. Next base: position 158,017 of record VXAA01006277.1, on the reverse strand, counting down.
GAATAGCTGCCTGTACTGAGCCGTGTCTGCTCACACTGCGTGACCCTGGGTTATTTTCTAGGGCTGTCAGTAATGTTCAAGCCCAGAGGTGAAGGCTGGCTCCCATCTGCAGGCTGGGCCGGGAGTGCCTGTCCAGGCACTGGTGCTTGCCTCTTCCAGGCTGACTCGTTTGGACCAGTCCTTCCAAGGGGATGAACTCAATTCACTCCCTGTAATGACTCTGCCTATGAATGATCTCATAACGAAGCAAGTGCTTAATACCCAGGCAACTGCATTAGGCAAAATGTGTGTGCTTAAATCTGAGTGCCAGCAGTGCCTCCTTCTACTGCAGTATGAAAACTTGGAGCAGGCTTTAAGTTATAAGGTCCTGGCTGAATGCACATGGAGGATGCTAACCGGGTAGGAAAGGATCTCCTCTTAGAAAAGTCACTTTGCTTCCTCCACAACTTTACTGAAGACGCTGCTTGCTGTCCAACAGACCAGCATGGAAGATACAAGGAGAAATATGAGGACAGTTGGTCCAGGTTAGAAGAAGGGGCAGCAAGCATTTATTGGCAGTGGTCTGCTATAGTCTCCTTCCCAGGGTGATTTCAAAATGAGCTCTGGCAGCACGGCCAGGAGGGGGGCATTCCTCCTGCCTGCTACCTCCTCCCCATGTTGGTCCTGGAGATGCGGGCAGCAGGAATGATGGCTTTGTGAAGCAATCATTGCTTTCACACATCAGCAGCCCTTCCCTTAAGCTCTCCAAGAACAGGACTGAAGGCCACCACCGTCTTCTGCTCCTGCTGAAGCCCCGGCTGACTGGGGTCCTGCGCGAGGCCCAAGTGGGGCTCTTGCAGCTGCTGGTGTGAGTCCTGTGCTGCAGGAGGCTCATGAGGAGACACAGCAAGTGCCTGCAGGGACCCCAACACTGGGCATGTTCTGTTGTGTTGGGTGTGGGCATGACATTACACTTAGGATATATTAAAA
>VXAA01006277.1:114580-157011 GCA_013399115.1 Anseranas semipalmata | reverse complement strand
GCATGAAAGGAAATCTTGTTTTCCTTCCTCTGCCTCCCCTGGTTATTGTCCGTTTTATTGCCAGGTGCAGGAGAGTGTGGGTATGTCATTCAAGGCTTCTCCCTTTCTGCGAACAGCCCTTACTTTGGAAAAGGTGCAAAGCTACTACGGAAAATCAGGAATTTGTGGCACGTCCACCCTCACTGGGCCCAGCCTGCCAGCTCGCTGCTCTGGGCTCAGCACCAACTGCCCCTCTCTGGGCAGAGGGGAGGGGAACGTGTGGTAGTTCAAAGTGTGTCCATTTTCAGTGAAACAAACATAAAAATTCAATTCAAAGTGAACAAAATAAAGATGCTTTAAAAACAAAAATAGCCTCTGGTTGTTTTTTTGGTTGAAGCTGTCTTTTCTTGGTTTTTTTTTTTTTTTTTCTTTCCTCTCTTCCCCAGGAAGGCATTTTGTTTTTGAAGCGAGCTGGCCGTGCTTGCCGCCTCGGAGTGGCTGTGTGCACTGGCCGCCGGCTGCCTCTGCCCCCCGGCCAAGCGCCGCGCAGCTGCTCGGCTCATGTTCGCGGCCGGCGCTCCCCGTGTCACTGCAAGGTCGTGCTTCTCCCCCGGCTGCACGGCCCCGGCCCCTCCGGCTCGGCAGTCAGCTGTTGTCCCCTGCCGGGCTGGCGGCCCTGCCCCATGGCACCCAGCCATGCCCCATGCCGGGACGGGCTCAGGGCCCTGCCTGGCTTCCTGGTGGTGGTGACACCGCTCCTTGTCTCTCTGCTTCAGTCCCTCTCCTTAACAAGAGGAGCTCTGGGTCCAGTGCCAGCCTCTGTTCTGCGCTGCCACTTATGGGGGTTTTCGGTGTTTTCACGTGTACCTGCTCCTCAAGTGTGCATGTAGCCAGAGCCCAGTGCTTCAAATGCACATAATGTTCTGGGAGGGGAGGGGGTGAGCTGCCATCCCTGGAGGGCAGCCATCGGGTGCGGTGCTGGAGGCATCCCTTGCTGCGCTCCTGTCCCTGCGCCGTGTGCGGGTCACAGCGGCAGCCCGCGTTGTGTGGTTCTGTGATACAAGTCTGACTGGGCTCGTTTAGAGAGCCCCTTCCGAGGCTTTCCACCGCAGCTGTTATTTAGCTGTTCCCCATGCCCTGAGCCTGTCCCCGCTGCTGTGACAAGTGTCCCCTGCCAGGGGTAGATGTGTGCAGTGAGTGCACACAGCACGTGGGAGCCGTGTGGCTGGCTTGGTCTGATGGCCCGCACATGGCATGTGGCACTGTGCTGCATCGCTGCCGGAGCTGACCGGCTCTGCAGCAGGAGCATTGGAGATGCTGAGACAGAGCCAAGCTCACCCAGAGTGTGCTGGTCCCCAGCCGGTCCCCCTCCTCTGCAGGAGCACCGTGTGCAGCGAGCGCAGCACACGGCTTCCCGGTGGCAGCTCTCGCCCAGCATGTGGGCAGCGGCCGGCTCCCTCCCGTGTGTGCTGTGCCAGTGTCAGCTGGTCCCAAGGGCAGCCCGGGTCTTGGCCGTGCCTGGCTGGGCTGGCGGTGCCAGGTGCGCCAGGCCGGACAAGTGCCACCAGCGGGGACATGTTCCCGCTGCTGTTCCTGGCATGGGTCAAGGTTGGCCCCTGTGACCTGGCTGAGGGGACACTCCAGCATGGAGAGCACGAGGACATTTTAAAGTGCTTCTGCTCCTTGCTGCTAAATATAAGCCCCAGTAGGAAGCCTACCTCTTGCTAGTTTTATGTTTCTTGCTTCTGCCTCTGTGCTCCCTAAGTCTGGCAGCGGGCCCAGCTGTCTCCAAGTCTAAGATGAAAATACCCTTGCAAATCCCACTCATAAAAATACCTGCTGTATTCCCAAAACATGCCTGAGATAGCTTCCAGAGAGGATGGGGAGCTAAAATAAGATGCATGAGCTCAGAGCCCCATTTTCCACTGGCCCCTCTGCTCCTGTGGCTGCAGCACACAGAGCTATGGACTGAAATGGAAGTGCTGCGGCGCGAGGTGACATTTAGCTGAGCGCTGGACAAGCTGCATCTCTGCTGGCAGCACGTGCCGCTGTGCCGCTGTGAACCTGACGTGCGCCAGCGAACCTCGCTCTGTGTGCCTGCGGCCTGGTTTTCAGGGACTGTGGCACTTGCCCTAATCAACAGCATCGGCCTTAGCAGAGGAAACCTGAGCAGGGTACACAGCTGTGTTGGGTCCCCAGACTTAAAGTAACTGTCCAGGATAACACGAAATGTCCTGTGAACAGCAGCAGGAAGGCCTGCTCTGCCCTGTGAGGCTCGTGTGGCCTCGCGGCACTGTTGGTGGCAGCTGCCTTTGGGATGGGGATGCAGGCGCTCTGCTGCAGCCCTCAAAATCTCTGCTCGTGTTCTCCTTGGCAAGCTTTCAGCAACAGGAACTAAAGGGAGGAAACAGACCCATCTTGCCCGCTGAAAGGAGTGAGCCTGCCACGCAGCCATGGCCGCCGGCACTTCTGCTGGCTCTCCCTGCGCCTGCCTGGTGCCGCTCGGAGGTGGCGCGAGCCCCGGGGCGCAGCAGGGCGGCTCCTGCCTTGGCGCGCAGGCGGGCCTGCAGCACAGCCCGTCAGCTCCCAGCTTGCCGTGGGACCAGTGCCTCCGTGCCCAGTGCGTGCGCAGCGTTGGATGGATGCTGGCATTACCCCGAGCAGCGCCATGTCGGTCAGCGTGGGACATGTCTGTGACCTGGTGATGCTGCTGGAGCCCACAGATGTTACATGTGAGAGCTCAGGGCTGCACCCAGCTCCCTGAGCATCCAGATAAATACCCATGTAGTGACCGCACCGCTGCTGAACAAGGTGTCAGGCTACCTGGGAACATAAATCCTAGGCTTTTGTTTTCTAAAGTGCTCTGCTGCAGTCCGTGAATGCATCCCAGATCTTTTTGCATTCGCACTCCTTTTTATTTATTTATTTATTTCCTCTTTAACAATCCTCTGCTGCTATTTTGAAGCCAAAATGTTTCCTGGATCAGACACAGATATCCCCACAACCATGCCCTGCCATTGTCTCTGCTGGGCTTCTCCAGGCTGCCCACAGACGGGCACAGACGTGCCAGCTGATCTTCCTCTTCCCTGCAGGCAGTGATGTAGCGGCCGTGAGCTTCCAGCTGGGAGGATTTCCCTCTGCCCGGAGAGGGTCAGTGCTGGCTCCAGGCAGCCCCGCTGTGGGCTCTGTGCCTGTGGCAGGGGACAGAAGCATCGCAGGGGCTCAAAACCCTTGGCAGTAGCCAAGGGAGTGCTGTTGAGCCTACGCAGCCATCTGTTAGCGTGGTAACGTCAGAGACCCCTTGTCGCGACGACCGGGCTCCATGTTAAACCAGTCAGGGTCTGATTTTGCCCTTAAGGCTCTTTTGGGAAGCCCTGTCTGCATTGTGCCCCTGCAAGGTTCTTGGAGGATTTTTGTTCTGCAAGGAAAATCACTGAGCAGCAGAGAGCACAGAGGGGAGGAGAACCCTCTTGGGCTCAGCACAATGATGCTAATGGGCCCCGGCCGGCCTTTGTGTCCCGCATGCGGCACCACTGGCGGGGAACAGGTGGCGCAGGGCAGCATGCGGGGTCGTGCAGCCCGGTGCCCCTGCAATAACATTATTGCTTTCGTGGATGCTCTGAGCTAAGTGTTATTTGGCAGGGCAAATGCTGTCCCATCTCTTTGGACAATTACTTTCTGAATCTCATTTAACACTGGGTTGGATGGCAATATTCAAAGTTAACCACTCCACTTGCATTGCCTTATATGTCAGCAAGTGCTACTTAATGATCTGTGAATGGAGGGAATGCTGGGAATGGGACGGGCCGCATGTGAAATATCTATCTGGAGTCTATAAATAATGCAGCCTCTTTATGCTTTGCACAGTTCGGAGCTTCATGGGAGGAGCATCTCCCTGCTATGACTGGAAGAGCCTGCAAGTGATTTGGGAATGAAACAAAGGCGATGAAATGCAAGGAGAGGAACCATTCAGTTTCTGAAATACCCTGCAAACGTGCATCAGCCATTTCTGGGCAGCTCCTCAGCAGATGTGCGCTGCCACCAGAGCCCCACAGGCTGAGCCCGTGTGCACCAGGGCATGGTCCCTGGTACTGACCGTGCACCAAGTGACCATAAAAGTGTCTGCAGGAGTGGTGCCCCTGCCTCCCCTCCTGTGGCTCTGTGTCTCTTCCGTAATTACAACACCGGAGCTGTGCGGGTGCAGAGCACTTTCACAAGCACTGGTTACAGTCGCCAAGTGAGCGGCAGCGTCCCCCGGTTTTGTCAGATCCTGCCAGCACACAGAGCTCTCTCTGAACTCGGCTGTTTCTGCGGAAATATATTTCTGTCTCTCTCCCTTTTCCTGCTAAGGAAAAGACCTGGCAATGGGGAAATAAAGGCGGATTTCAGTTAGAGTGGCTTTCTGTCTGGTAGGTTTTCTAGGGCAATGTGTGGGTTTCCCTGCGTTCTTGGAAGCCGCCAGTTTTTGTTGGAAATGCCACGCGGAGGCAGGCTGCATCAGCATTGCCACAGCGTGGGTGTTCAGCAGCCTTCGCTGGACACACTGGGGTTGTCTTCTCTGCGACATGGTAACAGACAAATAAAACCGTGCTTCGTTGCACATAGACACATGGGTGAAAAGCCCCTTTCCGTGGCGTTTGTGCTGGCCATTTCCTACCTGCCAGTAAATCAAACATGCGTTGTGGAGCTCATGCTGTTCCGTACAGCCTGTGTGATGGCTTTTCTTGGCTTCCCAGTGTGGAGGGGGGGCTGCCTGGTCAGGAAAGGGTCAAATAAATTTGATTAATTATGGGATACGTTTCTGTCATAAACAAATATTCTGTCATTGCTCTGCATCTCTTGTGAAATTTACTGTACGCGGCACTTGCGATGACATCTGTATAATTAATAACCACAAAGCAGGAATAAGCTTGTGGTGCATCAGCGCTGCGATGATTAGGGAAAGTAAAGCCCGTCTCCAGTGTGGCCCCGGTGTTATCTGCTGCGGAGCAGGTGGAGCAGCCCCAGCTCAGGGGCTCGCTGCCGGGGCCGTGCCTGGCTTTTATTTTTAACACCCTGCTCCCAGGCGGTGACAAGCCTTCGCTAAGTGAGGTAATAGCCAATTGATTTTGTTCCGTTTTGCAGTGGGCAGTAATAAATCACGCGGCTTGTCAGGGGGTGTTTCATGTTTTCAGTGAGAGTGTGCCAGCAATTAACCATCAGAAAGCTCTTGTGGCTCTGCTCTTGAAGACGTGGCTGCGGCCTGAAACTCAGGAATGCGGGGCCCTTCGCCACCAAAACAGAGCGGCTGTGATGGAGATTTACAGGGAGGTTTTATTTCCAGGCTCCGCAGTGGACAGAGCACTGATTGACTGATGAGCTGGAGGAGCAGCTGCCCCATTCAGGAGCACGGCCGCCTGCGAGGGGACACAGGAAAAGTGGAGCTGCAAGACGTCCCCATCCCCACCCCTGTCCCCGTGGGGGTGGGGGGGACGGGGTGGCAGGGCTGTGTGACCAGAGCAGGGCAGGCTGCCGGCCACCAGGTCTGCAGCCACTCGGGCAGTGGTTGTGCGACGTGGAGGGGGCGAGATGGAGCTGCCAGGCACTTCTGGTGCCACTGCCATACGGTGCCACCTCAGGCTGCCTCTGGCATGCAGGTTCAGGACCTGCTGCTCTGAAATATCAGTACCCATGTCCATGCAAAGTGGCATCCCTGCATCCCAGCTGGACACGTGGCGGTGGCAGTGGCTGTGGCAGGATGCTGGGCAGCCCCTGCCTGCCTCTGGGGAAGGGCAGAAATGCTGCTGGGGCTTCCCCCCCTCTGCCTTGCAGACATGGTGGCACTGGTGGGCACGTGTAGGGACATGGCGCTGCCTTATTTCACTGCAAGGGATGTCTCAGGGGCTCGGTGCAGAGGAAGGGGACGTGGGTGCTCATGCTCAGTGCTCAGCAGCAGCTGCTGGGGCAGGAGCCTCCTCTCGCACTGACTGCCCAGGGTGCTGGGAGCTGCTGGGGCCCCATGGGGCACGTGGGCAGGTGGATGCTTGCATGGAGCTGCGCCACTGGAGGAGGAGAGTGGGACAAAGTCGGCCTGCCCAAAGTTAGCCTTTGTGTCAGCTCTGCTTCTCAGACTTAGCCGGTGCTCTGAAAAATGTCCGTCCCAGCTGGCACTGCTGCTGCAGGGCACTGTGTGCACGGCCCACATGTGTGGGCACTGCTGGAAGGAGCTGCATGCCGGCACAGTGCTCTGCACGGTGCTCTGGCATGGTGCGCCGGCACGGGGCTGAGCCAGACTCTGCACTGGGGATGCAGGGAAGCACAGTTGCAGCCCCAGCTAAGCGAGACCCAGGGTGTCAAGGCAGCGCTGCCCAGGCTGTGGTGCTCAGCCCCACTGCTGTACTTCGGTGGGTGACACTGGGGCTGCGTTACTGGAGCAATTACCAGTCCATTTGGATCCAGCATGGGCTGAGGAATGCATTGATGGTGGGTAGTTGGGTAAGCGGGGTCCTTGCAGCTTGCTCCCTTCCCCCCTGAACTCTGGCTTGATGATTCCCAGATGGTAATTGCTCTGCTTTTATTTCCCTGTAACCTTTGTTACTCTGGGAAGGCAGAGTGCAGAGTCAGAGATAGAGGATGGGGTGAGGGAAGTGGCGGGGAGGGTCGGGACCCCGGGGAATAATACTGATTTCAAAGAGAGGCCTTTCACAGACTCTATTTGCATTTGGAAATAAGGAGTGACTGCTTTGCATTCAGGGCTGGAGGCAGCCAGTCCCAGGAGGGAACAAATGGGAGCAAGTGGTCAATTGATCCCCAATCAGAATGAGGAAATTATCTTTGGGGTTACCGCTCTCCTGCTTTGTGTCATGGGGGACTCCAGCTACAAAAGAGCCTTTTCCTGGAGGTTGCTGGCTTCCCAGATTAGCTGAGGTCATTCTGTAGCTTTCCTTCTTCTTGCAGTTCTGTGAATAAAACATCCAACAGCAAAGAAGAAAGAGGGTACGAGCAGAACAGCACCCCAAGCCTCCGTGTCACTGCCAGTTATATCAGGGCCGCGCAGCAGAGCTGCCTCTGCTCCCAGGCCAGGCATCTGCCAGCTTCCAAGGACGTTCCCAAAGATGACATGTTTAAATTCAAGCATCCTTCTTGGGGAAACTAATAAATTAAGTGCCGAGCTGTTCTGAAGTGGGTCAGATTAGCACGTCTGGGCTGCCCTGCTGCTGCCTGCGGTGGCATCGGGTGATCTGTGCTCCAGACCCGGGCAGGAGTGATGTGGGGCCGTGTCTTCCCGCCCCAGAAGGACAGGCCCTGTCTTTTCCCCAGATCTTACACAGAAAAACATCTCCCCTGGGAGCCTGTGAGACCACGCAGGCAGCTCGAGCCTGGCAGGGCGGCTCGGTGCCGACTCACGGGTCTGTGCACTGCCAGCTGCGCTCTGCCAGCGCTGGGGTGCCTCGGCACGGGGCCGGGTCTGTGCCGGCACGCCCTGGGATGGGCTTGCGCCTCGTAAGGAATTCTCAAAGATGCTTGCAGTTGCCAAGGCTGAAAACAATAAGCTGAAGCTGCTTTTGCAACTTCAAAGTCTGTATAAAGCAGGAACTTTTGAAAGGATGTTGCTTAGCTCACCTTGATCTCTTCTGCTATCTCACTGGGTGCTGCCACTCTGTGCATTCTCCAGCTGCTCATTTTGTGCAATTACTTTTATGTTAAGGTGTTTGGGATATAATAAATAGGTTAATATTTTCTTTTGTTATTATGACTTTTTCTGAATTAATTGGAAAAGTGGTTTTAAGGGAAGAAAATTAATTGTTGGAGTTTTTGTTCCCTAATTTACACTGCCATCTGTACTAAAGTTGTGGTGCAGTCTCACACTCTGTGATTTCATGTTTAAATCCTTTCCTGTCAGTGTAAGAGGATGATCTGCGCAGTGGCATGGCTCTGGCTCTCGCTGGCAGCACCTCGCAGTGCCCCTGGGCACGACACCGTGGCAGCACCGGGGCAGCCTCTCCTGAGCCGCCCTGCACTGCGGTGTTGTCGCGGGCTGCGCAGCAAAGCTGGGTTGGCCAAGGCTATTTGGATGGAGAGTGTTTCCCACCTCAGAGTTCACCTTTGTGCTGCTGCAAATTAGAAATAATGATCTTGCAGACAATGTGACCAACCTCTGTGTGCGTGCGTGTGTGTGCATGTGTGATGGCTGGGGAAGGTCCTTGGCAATGCTCCTGCATTGTGGGGAAGGCTGTGCCACCTGTACCTCTCTCTCTGGGGCCCGGCTGTCCAGTAAGACCAGTTTCCCCATTGGCACCAGTTGCTCTGATTCTGCGACTCAACTGGAGGTCCTGTCCTGCTGGTGCTAGCACCCCACAGCGAGAGCCCAGGCATGTCTAGGAAAGGGGCTGGATGTTTTCATGGAAATGCAGCTAAAATTTCATGGGCTGGTTATGAGTTAAAATTCCAGATTTGAAGTTTTTGTCATGGAGCTTTGGCCAGCGAAAGCTGTGGAGAAATCCCAGCGAGTGCCGGTGAGTGGCACGCCATGTACACTCCTGCTCTCATCTCGTGGGGTTCGTCCAACTTCCCTGGGGTCGCCCCGCTAGGAACAGGCTTGTAACATTTACCGCAGGGTCTCCAAATGGCCCTGCACAGCCTGGCCAGCAGGACCGGTCCGTGGCTGCCGTGCAGCGGATCGCACATGCCCTGAAGGACAGTTGTTTTAAAACCTCCTCCAGGGGAGGCAGTGGATGGATGGGAAAGGCAGTCCTTCCTCTCCCCCAGGCTCCCAACATTTTTGTGATTTCATGGGAACTTGTAGGAAAGGAGTACGTGTTTCATGCAGCCTGGAGGAGAGGAGCATGGTTCACAGGATTTGATGAGAGAGAGGGATTTCATGGGCCCCTGGGCATCCTGTGAGCCAGGTATTGTTCCTGGGAAGTACCTGGCTGCACGGGGGAAAAATGCGGCTCATTGCAAAGAAGCTAAAGAAGAACAGATGCTGCATGTGTTGGTGTGAGGACAAGAAAGTCCTGTCCAAAAAAAAAAAAAAAAAAAAANAAAAAAAAAAATCAGGTGAAGAAGGACAGATGAAGCTGTTTTGATGGCTGGCATTGCTAGATGTTAAGGCAGTGTGATATAGCCTGATTACATGTCCCTGTTACACCTTCTGTTTTTTTTTTTTTTCTTCTTCTGTACCCCAATTCCAGTTTATTTTTGCTATCTTTGCTTTTCTTTTCCAGCAGCCCAAGTGTCATCTTTGCTGTGTGATTAATATGAGTTGTGAACTTGCAGCCTGGAGTTTTATGAGTTGCTGGGGGCTGCACGGGAGCCAGCGGCAGGTAATGCTTTATCTCCTGCTGCAGCAGTCCTTTCTCTTGCAGGCTTCGGGGTGGAAAAAATTCTGTCTCCACTTGGACTCTATTTATTGCCACAGTGTGAGACTGATTAGCGGTGACACAGCTCACATGAATCCAGGTAATGCCTCATGCAGTAGCAAGTGACCCAGAAACATCGTGGAAAAGTGCAGCAAAGGGAACTGCCGTTTGGAGTAAGTCAGGGTGTTTGTAGTCGTTAGCTGCCTTTTGATTCAACATGCCCACTGTGATCTGGGAGAAGAGGGTTTCTTCCCAGGTGGGTTGGTTCTAGGTGATGTTAGCAACTGCAAAATCTGGTCATAGACAGTCTTGTGGAGCAGAGCTATTGAGAAGTCTGAAACTTTTTTTATATCTGCAAGAAGCCAGCAATTTTGTTTTCATGACTGTCTAAATGGTGGTGCTGTAGAACCACCCTGGGCTTGCCTTTGCCTCGATGGCAGCGCTCCTGCCTGCAGTGTCATTTCTCAGTGAAGTTCTGGGCTGGTGCTGGGGGCAGCACGGCAGAGTCCGAGCAGGCTCGAGTGGCTCTGTCGTGCCACACCGCCCTCCCTGTGCATGCCGCTTGTTAAGCCCCACCACTGCGATAACGCTTGCTGCGATGCACATCCTCGCAGCGTGCAGCAGACCAGGAGCCAGGTCAGGAGCAGGAGCTATCTGCAAACACACACAGCTGTTGGGCAGGTTTCGGAGCTCGGAACCTCTGTCAGAAAGAGGAAACTGCAGCGCTTGGCCCCTGCTTCCTATTTTCATCAGAATGGTGTTTTTTTCCCTCCTTTTGGTAAACTTGTCAATTAGTTCTCTGTGGAAATCATTCCTCATATTTTACATCCCACAGGTAGGCCTAGCAGACAGGTTTATGTTGTATTAACAACAGGTAGTGGATGAAAGTTTGTCAACAACAAACGAACAAGGTGTTTTTCAGAAATGGAACAAGACTGCAGGGCTCGACAGCGCTTGTCCAAAGTTTAGCACCATGTCTCGTATAGGCTGACATTTTGTGACCATCAGTGCAGGGCGCTGCTCTCTGTGAACATCTGGACCTTGCAGCCCTCTGGAAGTGGGAATCCGGCCTCGCCTGGCAGCGTGGGAGCCAAGATCTGGAGCTGCCCTTGGTCCGCTGCCCCCGGCCTCGGCCAGCAGCTCGGGGTGAGGCCAAGTCTGCAAATGATTGCTGCATAGCTCGGAGGAACTGGTGAAAAGCAGCACTTGCAATGCTTTGAGATTCGTTTGTGACTCATCGCTGCACATGTCTTGTTTCTATAAAAGGAAACCAAGGACAGATTTGAAATTGTAAGTGTATTCTTTGCCCGGCTAAAATCAAGGATTTTTTTCCAATCTCCCTTGTCTACACTAGAGAGAAGGAATGTGTGGGGTTCCTAAAGACTGGACGTGGATTTTTTATCTCCAAACAATACAGTGTAAAATTAGAGCACAGTATACACTGCACACCTTAAACAGCAGAGAAGTTTATATGCATGAGAGAAAGCATGGCTACATGAACTGTAAAAGCGCTGCACATCTATACTCTTTTGGCCTAGGGTAAGTGCTGAACTGATACAAATATGCATTGACGGCAGCATGCCTCTTTTTCCTGGTTTCTCACCTGCTCTTCTCATGTGAACTTGGGCTGCAGCGGCATAAGCTGCTGTGCAGGACCCTCCTAATGAGAACTTGTGTAAGACAAGGACTTAAGGCAGGATTTCCAAGTGTGTGACCTAGAAGCACAAGTCTCATTTATATTCATGAGACTGGGGCGCTTCTGAAAATCCCACCTGAACCCGTTCATCTGTGTATAGGAATAAGACACTACTTGACATTAGAGAGGACCTCTTGCTTTAGCTAAGGCTTCTAGCAAAAGGAAAGCAGGACCTGGGTTGTTCTACAAGACCCGGCTGGAAACCCTTTGATTTCACACTCAGTAACAGCAAGGTGACCTGAGCGGGGCAGGGAAGGGATGGGAGGAGGACGAGGTGGGGAAGCGGGGATGATTGGCTGTGTCCCTCTGCAGGGCCCTGGCTCGGGGAGCACCGGTGCTACCAGAGCAGCCCTGCCCCGTGCCCACAGCCCTCCAGCATGGTGCCAGGCGGGTGCAGCACCCGTGCCCGGCTGCCTCCTTTTTCCCATATGTCGAGCAATTTCTGCATGCTTTGGGTGCCGAAAACATGGCAAGGGATGCGTGCTTGGTATTGCCTGTAGGACTCGGGAGGCTGCCACCCAGAATGAGAGTGCAGGATGCCCCGACGCATGCCTGTGCTGCATGTCCTGGTGCTGCCCTGGAGCCAGCTGCAGGGTGATGTGCCTCTCATTGCACAGATAAAGTGTTTAAAGTCAAAATCAATACTGGCACTTTGGAAAAAATACATGGAGAGCTCTTCCCGGTTGGTGTTATTTTTAAAATGGGAATGAAATCGAACACTTGTGTATGGAAGTGCTTATTTCCTTCATTTATTTATTTCTTCCTGGTTCTTGTGCTGCAGCTGCAGTGGCAGCAGCTCCCTGGCCGGGTCTCATTGCACATAAACAGGCATCTCTGAAACTGCTCCTGAGCAAGGGCTTCAGCCTCAGTTCCTATTACAGATTCTGTGGGACAAATCAACATCTTCCCATTAGGAAGTGATGACAAACCAGTCCATTTGGGGTGATTAATTGGCATCTTAAATTAATCACGAGCACTCGTCTTAATGCTGTGACTCAAGATATTAACTGTTCCACCAGTCGCATGAAAAAGAACAGAGACCATTACAAAGCGCATTTGTCAAACAGTCACTTACACAGCCATTGTGGTGGCTGAAAAAAGGTCAAGTGACTTTGTTATTGTTAAGTAGAGAGCAGACCGAAACTCCTAATTCCTTACTATGTGTTTAATGTGCCAGTTAAGTAGTGGTAATTGGCAGCAGCTGTGCCCTGGAACCAATGGTTTCTTACTGGAGTAGGAAGCCCTAATGTGCTAAATGGTGCAGTGTTGCTTTCAGGAGGGCGTTTTTATAAAGCAGGAGCCACAGCTGGGAAAGCCAGTCTTAAGGAGCTGGAGGTGCTGTGGGCTGCTCTGGTGCAGTGCTTGTGGGCAGTAGGAAGCCAGCAGGTAAGGAGTGAGTTTGTGTTGTTTTGAAAATTTAATAATCAATGGATGAATCAAAATGTAGTTTTTGTGGAGGTTAATATCACAGTGATGATAAAGTGCTGGGATTAGTGCAATTGTTGCTTGTATCAGTGATACTTCTGTGCAGCTAATGATGAGTAGCTGGGGTCAAATCCAGAGGCTGCTGGCAGCGCTGTGCCCTTGCTGCAGGAGGGACAAAGGAGAGTGCAGCCCCCTGGGTGGCTGTGTGCTCCCCGTGCCCTGTGGTGCAGCCCTCTGGCTTGGGTGCTGTGGGAGGCCTGTCCTGCCCCTTCAGTCTGAGTGGCTCCCTGGACTTGGGAGAGCAGGAGAGGGGCAGTGCCAGCTCTCTGTGTGAGCCTGAGCCTGGTGTGTGTGGCTACAACCCAGCTCCTGGCTCAGGCTGGACACAAAGCTGCAGCGGTGAGGAGTGGGTGCTTGCAGCTTCTTCCTGGTGCTTGGCATACAAACCCAGTGTGGTGGCTGTGCTGTGCTTAGTACTTGGAAGAGCTGGTGTGCTGAGGTTTTGGTGGTCCAGCAGAGGATGAAGTGATCCAGAGAGCTCAGACCTGGACTCCAGTGATTTTCTCGCTGGCAGAAGTTGTTTAGTGGGCAGCCCTGCATGGGGAGGTCTTGCACAGAGCTGCAGCATGAGAGCTGGATGGGGCTGTGGGTGTTGCTGAGCGTGGGGTTCCCCTTCTCCAGCCTCAGAGGAGCCTCCCAGCTGCACAGGTATGTGTGCCGGGACTGTGCAAGTGCCACCTTGGCATCAGCCAGAAAGCCATGCTTTTCTGGGGGCCCAGGGATGCTCAGCACAGGGACCTGTTCCTGGCTCTGTCCTAGGTTTTATACCATCCACTTGCTCTGGGCTGAACCATGAAAGTGTCAGAGCTGTGAGTAGTGGTGTCAGCTGGTGCCAGGCTGTTTTGGCTCAGAGGGGTAGTTGCATAAAGGTTTCAGCTCTGTTTCCAGGCCTACAAAGTTTGCACAGCTTTGGATAAACGACTGGTCTTTCAGGTATAAATGGAGAGTGAACAAAATCTCCCCACTTGCCTCCTGGGACTGCTGCTGCTTCCTGCTCCTGGCCCTAGCCGAGTGCCGAAATGCACAGCACAGATGAGCAGTGCTGGAGTAAGGTCAGGAATGTTATGCAAACTCTGAACATCAGAGATGCTCCTGCTTGTTAAGGCACGGACTGGAATGGTTCTTGCCACATCCGAGCTGTTTCACCCTGAACAACCCGCCCGCAGCCCAGGCTGCCTCTGGCAGGCTCGTGTGGGCTATTGCAGCACTGCCACACATGGTAGGATACGGCTCCCGGCTGGGGGTCCTGGCTGGATCCTCTTACACCGTGTATCTGGACCAGAGACGCCTCCCCCAGGAGGGCACGTCCCCTGCCCAGCTCTGGGTGCTCTGTCCACTGGTGCTTGTGCACTGGTAGACCACACTGTGCAGGTGGTAGGTGGCTGGGGGCTGCGGGAGCCTGGTCAGTAGGGCTGGAGAAGCTCTGCCTTGCTGATGGCTGCAGGTAGAGCCCCTTTCCCGAGGAAAAAAAATGTGGGGAAGCTGCTGTGGCTGCATGAAGCAAGTGGCTGTGAAGCAGAATTAGCAAGCAGTCTGCTCCTGCAACTGGCTGGAAACCTCTGCCTCATAGCCTGGAGTTGTTACTTCCCTCTGTGAATCTGCAGTCTTAATATTTAAGTGCTTGGAATATTTATTTTTCATGTTGCTTACTGACACCGGGAAGGGGAAATGAGTAAATCTTTATGCACTTTTAATCACCTGTTAGTGCAGGAGCTGCAGGGCACTGCTGCTTTATGTCTGGAGATAAAAAATATGGGTGGATTTGCCAGGAAGAAGTGGCTCGCACAGGTGCTATGTGTGGATGCTGGTGAAAGAGGCGTGGAGCAGTACCCTGGGCAACAGGGAGCCATCAGCCAGGAGTACTTTGATAGGATTATGTCAAGGAGAGGAAAATAAAGCAGCTTTCTCCCCTCTGTGGCAGCTGCTGAGCTGCAGGCAGGGTTCCCTGCTTGTGGGCATCCCTGGATGGCGCTACTGCCTGCGGGGGACACACCAAGGGCTGGCCCTGTTCTTCGGGCTCCTGGGGTCATGGCAGGGACCACTCTGGTGGGGAGGTCTGCGGGGGTAAGGCCCTGGCTGGCCCTGCGTTGCCTCTCCAGGTGCGGCAGCACGATGCTGTCCCTTGCTGCTGCACAGGCCCGCCTTGTAGGGCACAGACCATGCCACAGAGCTGCACCCTGGCTGTGGGGTGCCCTGTGCAGAGGTGTGACACCGATGTTAACCACAGTGCAACTCCTGCTTGTGATGGCTGGGGTGACACCTGCTCAGAGCAGTCTGCAGGCTCCTTTCACGGCTGGTCCTGGAGCAAAAAGTGCTGTTTGGGGAATCCTACTCCATATTCATAATGACACTTAATCTGGGTTAATGTTTAAGACAGCAAGAAATTTACTGTCAGCCTTGCAGTTGAAGAATGTGTTACTGATTCCTGTGATGTAGATACATCCCTGGCTGGAGACCTATGGTAGGGAATGTAGAAGTACTTACGCCTTAGCACCTGCTGGGCCCTGTTCTGCTGGGGTGAGAAGGTCCTGTGACTTTGGACAAGCAGTGCTGACTGGTGCTAGGTGCTTCTGTGTTCCCGGTCTCAGATGGAAGGGTCTTCACTGTTTCTGAAACCTGTTTCTATATTAGACATTTCTATAGGATTCTCTATTGTAAATGTTCTACATCAGAAACCACCTCACTCTTGTGGCTCTGTCTCGCAGGAGACAGAAGCAGCCTGTGGGCGCAAGCTCTCCTGCGGGTGCCTGTGCTGAACGTAGTGGTGAGTGCTGGTGCTGTGCAGCTGTGTCTCTGGCAGCATCGTGTGAGACAGGCTGTGCTTCTGGTGGCTCTTCTCTGTCACAGAGTCGGCAAGCTGCAGCAGCTGTGTGTTTCCTATGTGCGCTGGGTGACACTTGTGGTCCTGACAGCTGTATGCTGCAACCACACTGGAAAGCTCCTGTCCCACCTTGCCCAGGATGGGAAGGTGCCAAGCACAGGGGGTGTGTGCAGGCAGCTGGGACACTGTTGCCATCAGGTGTCACCAGCCTCAGGGCCACCTGGCAGCAGTCTGGCAGGGTGAGCTGGAGCAGGTGAGGGCTGGGGACAGCAGACACCTGCCCTGGAGCTGCTGGGCTCTCCCCAGCCTTGGTAGCAGCTCAGGACTGGCCTTGAACACATGCAGCATCCCCGTGACTCTGCAGCCCTGTCTCTAAAATGGGGGGATTTAAGAGAAAGGAAAGGTCTTCCAGGGGAAGCTGCATTTAATCAATGTCCTTGAAGGACTTAGCTGAGGGTCCTAAAGTGTTATGATGTTATCATTAATAAGGACAGCATTTAAAATGAAACAACTGACAGGCACAATAGAATAGCAGCCACTTTAATATTCTCCATTTCATTCTGTACTTAAAATCCCTGTCAGTCTCCAGTGAGGAACAAGGAGAATTTATGATGAAAAATCAAAGATGTCCATGAAAATCAAGGATGAGATCAGTGGGCTGATGGATGACTGGCACATGAGCACCCATCCACCACCAAGGCGCTCCTGGCTGGGGACAGAAACTGTGGCTTCTTGCTCGGAACTGCAATGACACCTCCTTCCCTTTCTGCCTTTGTTCTAAGCACAGGTCTGTGTCCTGGGACTTTGCTCCTTGGGCAACTTTCCTCTTGCCACGGATGCCTCTGCATTCCAGGGAAGGAGCAGCCTTCTCACTGTACTGCCTCTTGTGCCATTGCTGGGGCTGGCACTGGGGTTTGCTGGGGAAGCTCCTGCTGGGTGCGGTGTGATGGAGCCGTCTCCTGAAGCTCCTCGCCCTTGTGACTGCTCTGTGTCCCACTGCTCCACCTCTAGGAAGCGGGTGTCTCCAGCCCGAGGAGGAGGAACAATGCTGTGCTGGTTGGGCAGTGCTCCCCTGCGTGTACCTGCAGACCTGCCAGCCAGGAGATGCTCCAGTTATCACTGGAGGCATTTCACTGAGCCCTGGGCAGATGCAGATGTGAGTGACACGCGAGCAGCCCTTGGCTCCACTCCCCATCGCTTCTCCCCGGGCACTCTGGGTGCTGGTGGAGTGCCCTGGGTGCGGAGCAGTCCCTGGTGCCCCCCGCACACCCTGGCCTCAGGGTGCTCCTTGCTCCAGCAGTAATTAAGGTGACTCGTGGTAATGCTAATGCTGTTCCACTTAAAGGTATAGGAGATAAATGCTCAATGCACAAAGGGAGTTTCTTGCTTCACAGCCCCATTCAAAAGAAGATTTCTTTTGAGTAATCTAATAATGGCAGTGATAAATGCTGTTTACCAGGCGGTGCTTCGCAGCCTGGGGGAGCTGTGGCCGGCCTGAGCCGCCTCCCCGAGGGAGGGGACAGCCGCGGGGTGCGGGGGGCTACAGCCCAGTGTCCTGTGCCACGCAGGTCCCCGTCCTGGGCAGTGGCCACCAGCGCTGTGCTGGGGCACCCGCGGCTGCTCCGCCAGCGCGGCAGGGCCGGGGACGTGCGCTCGCAGCTAATTAGCAGCCCTGCAAAGTTCATCAATAATAGATTTTGTGGCAGCAGTTGATTGCCAGCTCACAGCGGGTGGGCAAGGGGTGGTAAATCAGCCTGATTGATTGTTGACCACTCCAGTTTTTCCAGCAGTAATTTAAAGCAATTAAAACGCCTCCCTCAGAAATTAACAAGGTAAATAACGCCCCCATGGAGCCGTGCGCAGCGGGGGTCCCGCTGGAGAGCCAGGGCTGGCGGGAGCAGGGGGGCTGGGGCCACCTCCGTGGTCCCCCTGCCCGGCCCTCCCTGCAGTGCCGCGGGGCAGCCACTGCCCGCGCTGGGGCCCAGGGGAGCCCTGGTGGAGAGGTGGGACCGAACGTGTCAGTGGGCTGCTGACCCTGGGGTGTCGGCAGGAAAACCCCTGAATGCTGCTGGGTACAGGAGCTGGGTGGGCACAGGGCTCTGCTCAGCAGTGAAGAGGTCACCTCTCCTCAGAGAGCTGGGGAAAAAGACCAGCAGAGGTGTGGGACCAGTGCTAACCTCCCGCTGTGCTGGTGCTTCTGCTGCCTCTGAGCTTGGGAGGTGGCGTGGCTGGCTCTTGGGATAAAACTGTTGACTCTCAAGGCTCTACACAGAGCTGGATTTTCCCTTTAATAGGAATTGTGCCCAGCCCTTCTGCTGCAGCTCCTGTGTTTTAATTGTACAGTCTATCAATCCTGCTGCTGTGGTATAAATAGGGGCTAATTCACCCATGAAGGGTGATTATCTTTTATGAGTGTGAAAGATCTATAACTCATGAGGTGCAATGGGAAGAAAGTGAGGAGAGAAAGGGAGTCACTCTTCATGGATCAGATAGTCTGTTTAGTATATGGGAAGGGCTTGCTTTTAATTAGAAAGTGTACTTTTCAGTCTAAATCACAGCAATGAGATAAAGATGCATTTGCAGCAATTGCCAAATCTCTTGCCAAAGCTTCCTCTGAAGCTGGTGTGATCCACAGATGTTCCTGGGCTGCTGCTCTTGCCTGGTGGTTTGGAGGGATGTCAGAACCACAGTACAGGGTGTTCTGGCACAGCTGGTGGTTCGTGGTGCCTGAGTGCAAGGTCTGAGCTCCTCTAGGAACCTGTTTGCTTGTGCTGCCCAGCTGGCTTAAAACCTCCCAGCTCACTCTCAGGTGCCATTACCCAGGCTTGGGTGCTCTTTGTTCTTGCAGGGTGCAGACAAAGGTGCTGCTTGTCACCTCTTGGAGTTATCCTGTCTGCTTGCTTTGCCACGTGCACAGCCCTCAGAGTGCTGCATGTTCAAGCACCCTGGAGCAGGGCATGTAAAGTCAAGCAAAGCCTTGCAGCCCTGTTTGTCAGCAATGTGTCCCTGGCACAGATCATCAGCTAAATTGCTTGCACTGCAATGGGGCAGTGGCCTGCGGGGGTGGCTTTGGGGCACAGGACCCTGTGCAGGGATGGGCAGTGTCTGCTCCCTGTGCAGAGCCAGCAGCAGCAGAGCTCTTCCCTGCACCAGGCTCTGCTCTGCAGCCTGTATCTGGGGACTGCAAGCATCTGGGAGCTTCCATCTAGGAAAAGTAGGGCTTTGGAGAGCTGAGCAGGATGATTGCCAGCAGATCCTTACTGGAAATTTACAGCAGTCTGTCTTTCCCCCAAACACCTTGCTGAGCTCCCCCCTGAAGTCCTTGCATGTATCTGGGAGCCTGCGGGATGGTCAGAGTGTGGGGCCAATTTTGCTGGTAAGTCCCACTGGTGCATGCAGCCTGCATCTACACTTGGACTGGGGTGGGAAGTGTCTGGTCAATTTTATGTCAAAAGCTGTGTTTATCTCCAGCTCTTTGGCAATATTTATGTGAATGCATATGATCAGTCTCTGTTAGCAAACACCGTCTTAGCCAAACATACCCACCTTGTTTTTAAGACTGCTAGGAGCCATGCACTTCAGCATGCACCTCTCCTGCTGGGGGGTTGTTAATTGCAGTGATTTGTAAATGTGAAAATTCCTTGACAGAAGTGCAGATCTCTTCCTTTCCTTCTGAATATTGGGAATCTCATTGGTATCTGGTGCTGTGCAGGATGCTGGTTTTGCTAATGCTTTGCTTTGTGGGGATTTTTTTTGAAGGCTGCAAAAGTTATGTGAGGCTTGATCTATCCAAGATATCTAATATATCAACTTATGCTTTCTAAAGTATCCTGATACCGTGCAAAGAGTGCTAGATAACAGCAGGAGATGATCACCCAACATGAGTTCAAGCATCAGGAACCTGTCCTGAGACATTGCACTAGCACAACTCGGGAGCTCCTCAGCCCTTTAGAAGATGCTGTTGAAAACTTAATCTGTGCAGAGAGCAGCCTCCACCACAGGCAGTCTGTGCTGCACTGGTACCTAGCTTGAAAGGAGAAAGTGGTGGTGGGAGGCTTCAGGTGTTTGAAATGGGTGTGTGCTAGTTGCCTCTGCAGCCATACATAAAGCCCAGGAAGCAATCACAAGTTATTAGCTCTGCCTTCTCAGGTAGGTTCCTCAGCCTTTCTGCAGCTGTGGGGCAGTGATGTGCGACCTGGCCCTCTGTTGTGCTGCTGCCCTGCTGGGAGGGGAGCGTGGGGCTTGGCTGGGGCTGTGTGGGGATGGCCCCGATCCCCTGGGAAGCCCGCAGGGGCTTGTCTGGGGCTGAGTTAGTGCTACTGCAGAGAGGAGGAGAGCACTGAGATGCTGTAAGCAGGAGCCTGCTCTGTGGCAGCCACAGGCTTATTCCTCCATGCTGCAATGGGCAACCTGTCCACTTGCCCTCTCTGCCCTGCTGGTGCTGGAGGGGAGAATGCTGGCACCCTGCTCGCTGAGCAGCAGAGCTTGCTGTCAGCTTCTGGCCTCAACTTGCTCGGGAAAGACGCGCTTCCAGTCTGAGCAGAGCTATATATCCCTTACATAACACAGTGGCAACGTGCTTGGAATGAGTACCTTGTGTTTTAAACCTATTAAAGGTTTCTACAGTGCAAGTTCAGGTTGATTAGAAACTAAGCCACGATGTTTTGCTGCTAGCAGTCAGGAGCAGCAGATGTTCTTGGACCTGTGCAGGTGCTGGCGATGATGCATGAGTCCCTGCACCACCAGGCTGGGCACTTCTCGGGCAGTGCCACCCGTGGGGCCTTGCGCTGCCCCCCCTGCAGCCACCGGGAGGCCAAGGGGCAGGGGACACGAGGTGGCGGTGGGCGTCCTGGCTGTTCTGGTACCTGCTGCCACGGGCTAGACAAATGCTTCCAGATGGAAAAGAGATTGCTGTTGGGAATGTTTTCTCTTTCTGGCTGGATACTGGCTTTCTTATTTCAGGGGCTTTGTTTTCATGCAGCGAGGTGTGTGACAAGCAAAATTGACTGCTTTTGTCACAACCCATACTGCCTTTAGCATTGCCCCACCTCATCCCTGAGCTCTCTACAGCCACTGCTGCCCCTCTCCTCTGCTTTTTGTTCCCTCGTATCTGCTTTCTTACTTGTGTTCCTAAACCACATTCAAAGCTGAGCATGGACCAGGCCTGGCTGACTTCTCAACAACCACTGCCTGCAGCAGGCCCGCTGGCTGCGGTCATGCTCTGCCCCTTGTCCTGCACTGCCTCCTGGTCCTGGCAGCTGCCAGCCCCATGTCCCCGCCACAGGGCGAGAGCGGGCACCCAGGTCTTGCAGGGCTGCGGTGCTGGGTGTGCATCCATCCTCCTCTTGAGATCCCAGCACAGCGTGTGCTCGTGGGCTGCTTTGGGGCAGGTGGGCCTCTGGGTTGGTGCCTCCTGTAGCACTGATGCTCCCTGACAAGCACAAGTGCGGGTCTGGCCCTGGCTGAGGGTGCACATAAAACTTCAGAGGAAAAGGCGCTGGCCCTGCTGCGTGCGTGAGAGGGAGCTGGGCATGGCCCCTTCCAGCCTCCCCTCCAGGAGGCTTCGCCTGCCTCCAGCAACCTGGGTGAGCATGAGGGTTTTGGAGTGTCTGTGGTACTGCCATGCTAGCTGAAAGTGATGTTTTGTGATAATGCATACTTAGTTTTTCTTCTTTCATCCAAGATGAGCAGCAGGAGGGAGGAGAGGCTCTGCAGTTTGGGATGATCCATAGGAACTCAGTGATGCCTTAGCAGCCAAACCTGACATTCAAATGTTTTTAACAAACTAGCTGTTCCTTGCCCCATCCTAGCATTTTATTTTGATTTGTTGTTTATTACTGACATGGTGACACAAGGTCTGGAAGTATCTAGAACTCTGCATGCAGACACATTTCAAATGAAGTTTTTAATGAAGCTAGATAATCTCCTGTGGTCTTGCTTCTGATTTCGCTCATCTGCAGCATGCCCTGTCTGCTGGCCTGAAAGGCCCGGGCTTGGGACAAGCTTTGTGAAAGGAGGTGGCTGGGGGGTTTGGAGGAACACGCAGGCACTGTCTTGGGGCCAGCCCAAGGTGTCTCTGGTGGCTGAAGGCTCCTTCGTGCCCATTTGGAGTGGAACCACCAGGGAATGGCCAGGCATTGCCAAAGTGCTTGCTTTCTTCAGGGCCTTCAAGTCTGACTGGGGATCTCAGCAGATTTGTATGGTCCCATCCCTCTGAAGCATGCTGAAGCCTGCTAGTAAGTGTGTGCTTATCTCACTTTTCTTTTCCATTCAGTGTGCATTTCTGTTTAGGGATTCATGAATGTGAAGCAAATTCCCTGTCCAATGGAAGTGGGGGTTCATGTGATGCTGTTTATTTGGAGTAATCTATGGAAAGCCAAAGCAAGTTGTATGTTAAGAGTAATTTCATGAATTTAAGATGTACTGTCCCATCTGCTTTAGTTCAGATCCTGAACAAAAGGGAATGAAGCATAATTTGTCAGGCTCTTGTGTAACTGCTGTGTTGCCATTAAAAGAATATGATCTTACAAAAGAGGTAGGATGCTAAATCCAGCAGAGTAATTAAGCTTCTCATCTAATTGAAAGTTTGATGATTTATTGAGCCATAAACCCCAATTCTTTCCACTTACTGACCAGGACCTACTATGTGTGCTATTGCCTGATGGATTCTCATTTCCAGCTGGGCAATATGCTCCTTAAAAACAGTGTTAAAAATGTCACCAAGGAAGGCATCCTTCATACTATGTAAGTGATTAGCCCCATCTGAAGTCTGCTACACATCAGAGTTATTCCTGCAGAGCACCACAGGATCCTGTGACGGACGTGTGTGCTGGCACTCGTGGGTGCAGAGCTCCTCAGGGTACGAGGCGGAGGCCAGAGCCAGTGCTAGAGGTGTTCAGCTGAGACCTCAGGGGAGGCCGAGGTGCCACCACCCACGCACGCAGCAGGTGGCAACACTCATGCTGGTCACCAAAGTCTGGCATTGTGCTGCTGGGGCAGGGACAGCTTGTTCCTGGGGTGTGGATGGGAAGGCTGCACGGCCCTGGGGCTGGTGACACAGAGGTGCTTGTGGTGCCTTCCTGGCAGCTCTGCTAGGAGTGCTCAGGATGTCTCAGCACTGCCTCCACCTTTCTTTACTTTTTTTTTTTTGACTCTTTGACCCTTGCCCCTCTGTTCCTGGTAACTGCCTGGTGCCCCTACAGTTCCTGGTTCTCTTGAAGGCTGGGTGGCATGGGCTGATGATGCTCCTCCCTGAAGGAGGACTGGTGACAGCAGTGGCCAGAAGTGCGTGCCAGGCAGAGCAGGACCTGGGTGAGCAGAGGTGACTGATGTCTGAGGGTATTTCCAGCCTCCAAATATTTTTACCGCAGGGGTTTCCAGAGCCAGATGTAAATGTGTCTGGAATTAACATCTGCCACAATTGCTTGGAGGGATGGATGCAAAAGGTTGCACTCTTTTATGTTGCTTGTGCATGCAAACTCACCTATGAATGTCAGAATCAGATAGAGCTGACACAATGAATGGGAGAAAATGAAAATGTAGGGAAAGTAAAGCAGTTGAGAATCAAGTGATTGCAATATCTGTCTTTTAGGTGTACATCTGGACAGCAAGCTGCAGGAGGTTAGTATCCCTCTTGATCACAAACGGAACAAACTCTTAAAACCTTACAGCATCTTCAGTCTCTTTGGTTAATACAGTGCTTCTGGAAGGCTGTTCTTTGTATTTTTTTTTCCTGTCAATTAGGAATTTCTTAGGCCATCTTTTCTTTAACCTGTACCAATTGCCTTAATTGACTTCCGCCTTAATTGGTAACAAATCATTTCCACAGAGCCCTTGTAATTCTTTTAAATCAATCAGCTCAGCCTTCCTGTGGGACCGTGCTGCAGTGGCTGGGCAGGAGGTGCCAGCACCTGGCTTGTCCCCAGCAGCTGGGGCAGGGTGGGTGGTGGTGACCGCAGCACAGCGCGGGGCTGCGGGGAGGGCAGCGGGCACTGCTGAGCCAGGGGCCAGCGCTACCTGAGCAGTGCGGGGCGTGGGGATGGGGGAGCACGGTGGGGATTAACTGCTGGAACAAAACAAGGTTAAGTGGCAGATTCTCCAAACTGACACCTTCAAACCAAGATTAATGCTTCTCTGAAAAGTGTCCTGGCCAAAGTAGATATTTGGCTCGATACAGGGCAAACTGGTTAAAAGAGAAAAGCCTGTGGTACACTGGAAATGAGACAGTATGATCTAGTGATGCCTTCTGGCATAAATATCTAGGAGCCTATGAAAACAATCTCACATCAGTGTTCAAAACCATTAACTGGATGGCCTCTGGTTGGTGCCACATAGGTGGCTGAGTTCAGCACTGTCATTGTTTTTTCCCCAGTTGTTAAAGTCACACCCAGTGCAGAATAGCTTTTAAATAATGGCAAGAAAGAGATAATGCAACATATAACAAAAACAGGCATGAAATCCTGATGCGCACTCCAAGTCAAGGAAAAAGGATCTTAGAATAACACCACTCCCTTTGTACTTGTGGGGTGTGTAATTAGCTGTAACCAAAATACTATTTGATCTTCTATGTTGAAAAATCACAATTTGTTTTCCTATGTATACATAAGAATATACTTACAGCATTTCTTTGTATTAGTCACTTCTCTGAAAGCTACAGCTGANAAAAAAAAAAAACCCTGGGCCTTTCCATATGCAAATAAGATGCTTTGCTCCTGAGAAGGGTCTGCTCTGGGGGTATGAGTAGGCAGGTTGGTTTCTGCAGGTACTGTTACCTGCTGTCCTGCCCCCGTGGGGCAGGGGGGATCAGATCTCAGCTGCCGGGGCTGTGCCCCCATCCAAGATGGGCACCATGGCCTCACGAAGCATACAGGGGTACCTATGGGTGCACTGGGGGTGTGGGTGCTGCGGTCCTGGGCTTGGTGTCCATCGCTCTGAGCCTCGTGTCCCTCTCCAGCACAGGCTGCACCTCTGGGGCTGGCGTTAGGGCTGTGGCACAAATCCTATCCCCAGCAGTGAGAAATCGGAGTGTGTTGGGGCAGGGCAAAGTCCTGTGACAAAGCACGCGTGGTCTCACCTTTGCTGGAGATGTGCAAATCTCACCTGGTGCGTGAGCAGGAAAGTCGTGCTCATGCTGTTGTGTTCCCAAAGCGGAAGGAGCCCGCAGGCCAGGCAGCAGCCCCTGGGAGAGCTGCTGCAGCGTGCTGCTCAGCGGGGGAGAGCTGTGTCCCAGATGCATCCCTTGGTGTGTCTGCACAACCAGCTGCAGGGCAAATAATTATGGGCAATAAAGTTAGCTGAATTCAGCTTGTTCTCTGAAATGGGGGTTTACTCAATCCTAGTGTTGTTGGCTTCTCTGCTCCTTCCTTATTTATCCGATTTCTGCAGCAATTACACCAAATTGGCATGTTTGCACTGGCTGGGTGCTGGCAGCGCGTTCCCGTGTGTTGGGGTGTGCGTGGTGCTGGATCACGTTACAGGCATCTGTGCGTGGTTAGTCATGCTTGCAGGGAGCTGCTGGGTGTGTTTTGGGTGGATGTGCCCCTCCGAGCTCCTTAACTCTTTGCTTGGCTGGGAGGGGGGCTTGGGCGAGTGGTTCTCCCCAGGAGCAGGCTGCAGGATGCTGCTTGGCCCCGGGCCTGTGCCGAGCCAGGCAGTGTGCGGTGCAAACACGGGGTGCGCTGGAGCTGGATGCTCCTGCGGCAGTGCAGTGCTGTGACATGGGTGAGGAGGGGGCTGCACACACCCCCTGAGATGCATTGGGGTGCTCTGGGCTTGTGGGGGCTGTGGAAGGTGTGCCCCAGCCCAGGGCTGAGTGCTTGGCAGCTGCCTCCAGTCCTGTGTGGCCAGGGCTGCAGCCCCCCTCTGCCTCCAGCCTGCACCAAGCAGATTGAGGGCTGCAGCAAAGCAAGGCTTCAGCTGGAAACCTGGCGTAATGCAGGACTGGTTCTTCCCCTGTTTTAAAGTACTTAAGCCTGCCATTGCCCTTCACTCCCTCCCTGTGTGCCCTCCTGTGTGGCCCTGTTTGCTCTCCACGGCTGCCCAGGAGAGAGCTGAGATCAGGAGGATGCTCAAGAGGTGCTGGGTGCTGCCTCCTGCCCCAGCCTGTGCTGGCTGGACCCTGGGCTTGTGTCACAGCAGCGTACTGGAGGAGCTCTGCAGGCTGCTGAGGCCTTGGAGGCTCAATTTCACCTGGAACATGTTGCGTGACAGACTTGGGCTTGCAGCTGGGAGCTTCCTCAACTCTTTTGGGCTTGTCCATACCTTGAAGGCAGAACAGAGTCATTTTAAGGGAATTCACTACAGGGACAAGGAGTGTCTGACACCTTCCATCTTGTGGAGTGCTCTGCCTCCAAAAGCAGTGACATTTCTTGTGCAAGTTGCCCGGATTGCTGCCAGTGCATCCAGTTTCCTTGGAAAATGCTTTGAAAAGGACTCAGGAAGGACCTCCCTGATTAGAGGAGCAGCCTGCGACCTGCTTTCCATGAGGTCTGTTTTGGCATCCAGCAGCCTCCTGACAAAGCATGGATATCCTTTGAAGGGGAAGGGAGGCCCATCCCTCCTGGTCGCAGAGATGACTCGCAGTATCAAAATAACTGGCAATAAAAAAGGTCTGAAAAAACAGTTCCTCCTGAGTGTTTTCTCCTCCACAGCTGGAGCAGCCCTCAGCAGGGAGCCTCCGTGCTCTCAGGAGTCAAAGGCAGGGGCCAGGGGCCAGACTGGAAGCTGTGCTGCTGGCCAGCAATAATACAGATGGAAATGCCAAGAGCAGCTTTGCAGTCCTGCCGCCATGAGGTGTGACGGCCAGTCCAGAAATATGAATAATCACCTCTTAAAGGCCCAGAGAAGCAAAATGCAGGAGATGCAGCCCCTGAGGTCTGACATGCAGTCTCCCCATGGTATCCTAGAGCACACTGCTGGGCTTGGGTCTGTGGGCAGGTCCTTCAGGAGAATCTGCAAAGGCTCTCAGTTAGCAGAGGTGATGGATGAGCTCTGTACATAGTGCCGAATCACCGCTTTGTGACCTCTGATGACAGCCATGTATTGCATCCTGCTATGTCCTTTCCAAAAGAGTAGGAAAGCCCAGTACCTTCCTATTTGCAAGACAATTACTGCATGTGCTCTTAAAAAGCTTTCCTGCTTCAGCAGCACTTTAAATCCAAGAGATAATCAGAGTTTGACTTGGCTGAGTTACAAGGGCCATTTCCTTTCTGATTAGCTCCGTTGTTGCTCACCTTCCTTTCATTTCCATCCATATCTCTGGTCATGGGAGTCTCCATCTGAGACTTTTTTTTGTGTGCAGCTTTTTGTGTTGTAGATGGAGCACAGAACTTTAATTAGTATTTATTGTCATCATCCTGCTAAATGTTTGGAAGGTTTCAAAGACCTGTCACATTTGCCTTGGTGTAGTGGAAAGTGCTCTCGAGCATTTCCCAGGGTTCCAGAATTCAGATTGGTGCTGTCGGATCTGTCTGCCAGTGCTGCTTTGCTGTAGTTTGTTTGTACTTGGTAGGTTCTAGGTCCATTTCCAGTATAAAATCAAACAGAACACTTGCAAGATAAGCTTTGTACTTACAACTGCTCTGCCATCCCATGGTCTGGATTACCTGTTCCTGCTCTGTCCTTGAAAACCTAGACAGGATGTGATTTCTGCATGCTGCCTATCAGCTCTTGGCTAATGAACTTCTATATTAAAGCCTACACTGGAAAAGCATTTGTCTAATCAGCCATTTGCTTGAGCTGCTGCTGTATTACAGTCTGAATCTAGACAGGACCTGAATCTTTCAGGTGGTGGGCACCTACATCAGCCAACAATAAGCAACATGCAGCTAGATCTTGCTTGCTTGTCTTCCTGGCCTCATTTCTAATGCTTTAATTTCCTTTGGTGATGAGAAACATGACGCCCATGAATAGGCCAGGGACTGTGGCTCTGTAGCTTTGTGTTTGAGATTGCAGCCCTGGCTGCTGTGGATGTGTGAGGCCTGTGGCATTCAGGGCTGCTGCTGCTGGTTTGTTGTTTCAAGGTAATGCCCAGAGAACCAGCCAAGAGACAGGAACCGGTAGTGCAGTGGGGCTTGCTCTCCAGCTCACCTTCAAACTCAGATCTCATGAATGCAGAAAGATGTGTGCTAAGACAGCAGAGGAAGAGGGCAGGCTGGGCTTGCAGGGCTGTGCAGTGCAAAGCATTTGACAAACAGGCCTGAAAGGACAGAGGAGTAATTATTGTGAGAAGCTGGAGGGGGGTGTGAGCTAAGCTAGCTCTCTGCTTTACTTCTCCCATTTTCTCCTTTTTTTGAGCATTGTTCCTGCTGATGGATACAAGCACAGGCCTGGAAACCTTCCCCCAAGTTACCTTTTCTAAGGAAGGCAATTGCTGATGAAATGCAGGATCTTAATTTCCTATAGCACTACAGCTACTCTGGTTTTAAGGAAGGTAAATGATCATTTAGGAGTTGGACAATCTTAATCTTGATGAAATGCTGAGTTCTTCCCCATTCTGATGCCACAGAAGGAGCTTTCCTAGGGCAGATCGGGGGTGGCAGCAGACCTGGCACGCGTGAGATTAGCTCCTTCCCCCGTCAGTGCAGAAGCCATGTGCTGTGTCGCCTTCCTGCTTCGGGCAGCACATGCTGTGGGAGGCGGCTCTGCCTGCAGTAGGTGAGCTCAGCCGGAGCCGTTATCTGCGCCAGGGCCTTGTCTCGCTGCAGGATGTTACGACTTGGGCTGATGCTGGAGATGGCGTGCAGATTGCTCGCTCTGAATTCCTGCTGCTGACAATCAGCCAAGCAGACTCATGGCATTGGTTCAAGTGGTTGGGAGGGGAAGAGCTTGTCTTCTAGTCCTGTCATGGAAACTGCCTGAAAATCCCCCAGACTTGAACACCAACGGGGTGAGAACCACACGGTGTGAGGGGTAGGGATGAGCCTTGTCTGTACCACAAACGCGGGGCTCACAGGAACCTTGCTGCAGCTGCTCTGCACATGGGGCTGCAGCCCTGGGATGCTGCAGCCTTGGGAGCAGGATGGTGGAAGCTGCTGATGGTATCAGGACATGGAAGAAATAACTTGTGATAAGACAAGGCCTGACCTGAACTTGTGCCCAGCACTTTAAATGAGAAGGGAGCAAACCTGTTTGGTGGTGTGGGAAACATTGGCTAACTTCCTTGTTTAGTTTTCCCACAGCCCTGTGCTTCCTGCTCACCCCAGCTCTGGAAGTACCAAGATAGCATCGGGCTGGCTGTGCCGGTGGGATTCTGTCCCGGGTGGGAGCAGGACATGCTCACCATTCCCTGGGGCACCTGTGGGGCTGGGACGCCCGTGGGCATGAAAGGGCTTGGGGAGGTTGGAGCCAACCCATGCCCTGGGGTACAGTGAGGATCAGATCCTGGCTGGATGATAAGTGTGAGTGAGAGGGGCACGGGATACCTGGGGGAGGGAGAGGGGGATGGAAGGGGGCTGCTGCTGTGGATACATGAGTTAATTTTCACGATGATGCACCCTGCCCTGTGGGAGGGAGTGTGAGTGCCTCTGGCTGATGGAGATTACTGGAGGGGAAAAGGGTGGACTGTGGGTCTGGCTCTTCCTCCCCCTCCCTAGGTCACTGGCTGTAAATTGGCGCAGCCTTTCTGGGCATAAGGAAAAATACCAGTAGCTTGCCAAGCAAAACAATAGGTCTTTCCACTGTTGAGCCATGTCCAGACAGTCTGGGCCTGTGTCCAGCTCTGGACTGGCTCTTGACTAAGCCTCCCCTTGCTAGAGCTTTAATAGGAGGGAAAGGAGAAGCAGCAAAGAGTAATGAAACAGAGGAATGTCTGTGACATTTTTCTAAAAAGGAAAAATGTGGAGTTTCCAGTCAAACCGAAAGACTTATTGGGTTCGCTGGGAGGCTAAGTCCAGCTCCTTAGGACAAACTGCTAGATAAGGAAAACAATTTAGTCCCAAGTAATATTCACTTCAGGATGGCGCAGGCTCCGCCAGAAACTGTTTTGACTGCACTGCTTTCATTGATTTGCTTTCCAGCTCTCCAGCAAATCTGGCCCTGCTGGCCTCCTCGGGGAGAGCCGGGGAGCTTCTGGTGACTCGCACAGTGCATGCGGGTGACAGTCAGCCCTGCCCCAGGGACCGGGGCCAGCGCAGCCCTGCCCAGCGGGGTGGGAAGGGGAAACTCGCGGCATCGTGTGGGGAAGTGGCCTGGACCCCTGCCCCGGCACCAGCTGGCGGCAGCTTGGCCCCGCTGCTCAAAGCGGCCAGAGCCGTGGTGGGAGCGACTGCGTGGCATGGGAGGTGGGCAGGTGAGCTGCATTGTGCCAGGCATGGGGCTCCTCCTGGCATGGCTCCTCTGCTCCGACCAGAACCAGTCCCAGGCACTGGCTTAGACCCTGGTAAATGGCAGCAAATGTTGTGAGAAATTCTGGAACAAAAGCCAAATCTTCCCGTTAAAATGCAAGTCATCTGCATGATGCAAAACTTCACATTTTCCCCCTCAGTGGAGAACACAGGGATACCCCAGGACCTGTAGCCACCCTGGCTGACAGTGTCTGTATTTTGTGTGACGGCAATTAATTTGCTGGGCATGGTTTCTGCTGGCTCCCTGTATGTCAAGGAACAGTGGTTTGATGCTCCTGGATGTGGCCGTCAGGGTAGCCCGTGGGGACTGTGGTGAGCAGCTTGCTGGGGCACCCACGGTGCTCAGGAATGGCAGCAGCCCCCAGCACCTGCACCCTGCTGGGGATGGGGAGCTCAGGTGTCCCCCAGGCTGCTCGTGCCTCCACGGTGGCTGTGCTGTGTCTCCCTGGCACACAGCGAGGGTTCGCACAGCCTTTGCCCCTGCTCCTTGTGCCAAGCCAGGTGCTGCCAGTGGTGTCTCCTGTGTCCCCAACCCACAGCCACTGCCTTGGTGCTGGTGAGAGTGTCCTGGCCCTCAGTGGGTCAAAAGCCATGGATGTCTGGGAAAATGACCGATCTGCAATTGCTAACTAGGATTTTACAGCACACTCACCAGTTCAGTGCAGGGCTCAGTCTAGTTGTGTCACGCACGCTTTCACTTGCTGATCTTAGTGCTTTACCAAGGAGGGGCAGTTTCATGAAAGGTAAGTCTTGATGTGGAAAAAAGTGTCGATAGTCTCTCATGATCAAACTGTGGGCCTGTTTAGGAAAAATGATTGGGCTGGTGTTACATTTCAATTTTTTTTTTGAAGGTGTTTGACAATTTGACCAGAAAAGCTGTAGCTAATAGCACATATTACATGGATTAAAAATCAGCTTAATGACAGATTTCATAGTATGGTCATTAATGGCAGTGCTGCTTCCTGCAGTGTTCCCAAGGAGCGTTCTGACATGATTTAGTGTGTGATTTAATGACAATGATAACAGCCTTTATCAGAAAAGCCTCAGAACGAGTGATCGCTGCCCAGCCCTGGCCATGGGGGCAGCCTGCAAGGCTCCCACCTGGCTCCCAGGACTGAATTCTGGCTGCCAGGTCCATCCGCCTCCTTGGGAGGTGGTGGCTTTGGTTTCTGTCAGCTGGGAGTTTCCAAAGGCAGCCCCTTCCTCTGCAGGACTCCCAGCTCCCCAGGTCTGCCCGCGCTTACCCCAGCACAGCTCTGCTCTTGGTGGCCAGGCACGGTAGCAAGGCACGACTCAGGTTCAGGTCAAGGATGTGTCTGTGGTGAGGCTGTGTCTTCATTTCTTATCACTTTAGTTCAAGCTGCCTTCTTGCTGGCACTTGTATTTGCAAATCATTTTCTCAGTGACAAATGGATGCACATCACAAACACCCCACAAACAAGACATGGATGTAGATAAGAGACAGTACCCTGTGCAGCGATGTTGATCCCCTGATAGCAGCCTCTCCATGCATCAGACCCCATCCTTTTCACAAGGCAATCATTCAAGCCAATGATTACTCCATCCACATCAGCACTTCTTTTAGAAAACCTAGCATGAGAAATGGTACTTGTACCCCTGGAGAAACTGAAGCCAGCAGTAATGCAGACAGTGCAGGTTCAGTCTCCACAAAGCCTGGCTGTGTGGAGGCTCTGCCCTGACCACCCTTGGCTTTGGGTGATTTGAGATACGCTTCCCTGCCTCTTGCGATTGTCCCTCCCTGGCTTGGGCCACTGTATGGATTTGTACAGTATTATATGAAGCCTCCCAAAATGTGACTGAATTTAGGAAACTATTCATCTATAAACCTCACCACGTGTGTGAGTCATTTGCAAGTCAGGGAAGGTGAAATTCTCAGTATTTCCAAAGCTTGGACCATGTACATTGGTAAAACATTTGCCTTCTTCAGTGCAAGCTGCCCAATACAGGGGAAATGCTCTCCATGCCTTCCATCCACACCCCTCAGACAAGGGGCTGTCTGGAGCTGGGTCCTGCCTCTGTCCCAAGTGTCCCTTGCTGCCTGCAGGAGTGGAGCATGCCTGGATTCACAGCCTCCATCAGCTGGAGTGCCAGAGATGAAGATATAAGCGTGACAATATTCCCTCTGAGGGCAATTACTCTCAACAGGCAACAGCTACAGCACAGATGCTGGCACCTCGGCCCCTGCTCTTCCTCCTTGGGTTGCTTGGAGAGTTTGTTTGAGGCAGAAACTGAACTCCCTTGTTGGAAGCCCATGTAGCCTCGGTGATAGCTACAGGGATCTCATCAAGCAGGAATTTCTTGGCAGGGGATAGGACCTGTCTGCCATATGGTTTCCATGTTCGGAGCAGAAGGTGATCTGTGGAAGTGGAAGGAAAAAAAAATCTGAACTTCTGTGGCTGATTTTCACTTGAGACTAATTGTTCAGCACAGCTCTGGGGAGGGAACGGTGACAAGGCTGACCCTCAGCCCTGCTGCAAACTCCCCAGGAATCTCACATAGGAATGCCTTGGGAGCTCTTTTGCAGAGTATTTTTATCATCAGGAGATTTTATATTTTGACAGGTCAGATATCTGTTTGAAGGGCTAGACAATAAAAAGTAAAACTGGCCAGAGCATAGAATGCACAAATACTTGTCACATCCTGCCTGGCTGCAGCTCCTGCTGCCCTGCCCACCCACTGCTGGCTGCATGAGAAGCTCACGTGTTGCCAGTGCATCATGTAAAGGGAGAATATGGGCTGGTCAGTGGTGGGATGTCGTATCTGGGGCTGTGTCTATCTTTGAAAAGCCTGTTTTCCACCCAGTATGTGAAAGCTGGGTAAAGCTAGTTGTGATGAGATGCCTGGTTAAGATGGCCTTATTTGCCACCTCTGTCTTTCTAGCATCCTATTCTCCTGAGGACATGGAGCATATTTGCAGTGACCATATTAGAGGGTGCTTTGCACTCTCCCATCTTTCTCCTAAACCTGGTGGTAATCCAATAACGCATACTCCTGGGAGCGTAATGATACTTCCAAAGATTATGACTATCTAACTAGATAGATGAACAAATCTGATCTGCCTCCCTTAACTGTTTGTTGCAGTGAAATACCCCTTTACCAAAACTTTGAGCCAGGACTGAAGCTTATATTATGTACTCAAAATGCTGGAAGCACGGGAAATGCTCAGTTTAAATGCCACGAGTGTCCTGTAGCAGTGTCAGTGCAGAGAATAGCTTTGTCCCTAGGGAGAGGCAGTAGGGACTCCGCTCCCGGAGGACGGATGCGGCTCCAGAAAGGGTGCAGAGCACGGGGGCTCTGGGAAGCCAGGCTCGAGGCTGAGCGCGAGGGGTGGCACTGCCTTGCCATCACGGTGCGCTGGGGGAGGGAGCAGCAAGTGTATATTGTCAAGCTGAATCTGAGGGCTTGGCCTCAGTACCACGCTCCTCTGCCTGAATTAAAATTCACTCTGCTCTAGGAGGGCCCGGTTTGCAAACTGTAGCTTCCAACTGGCAGCAACAAAGACATATAAATGGCTAAGCAGATGCAGAAGAAAAGTCTCTCTGTGCCTGACAGACAAAGGCACTCACTACTCCTGAGCAAATATTTAGGCTGTTTCTGTTGCCAGAAGCATCGCAAGTGTCCAGGACACGTTTGCAGCAGAGCCATGACCCACGGTGTCCTCGCTTCTCGAGCCCTCGGTGAGCGGCTCAAAGCCTCGCCACGGCCAGCGCTGGGCAAGCGTGCCCCGTGGGGAACTGGTGTGGAGCCTCGCGCGGCAGGGACTGAAAAATGCACGGTGTGGAGCAGATCTGCAATGTGAGCCTGGGGGAGACGCTGGAGCGGCTGTGGGGGAGAGGCTGGGGTGCCGCTGCTCTGTGGCATGGCCACCCCTTGTCACAGCGAGTCACACACGGCCAGCCCGGCTGAGCGGGAGCGAGTGTGCGGCGCTGCCCTTGGGTTTGTTTTCCAAAGGGGGAAACGTTGCATAGGGCTGCTGCTCTGGGCAGGTGCTGGCTACCCCTCGGTGTCTTGAAAAGTGCACTTATACCTCTGGAACCCCTCTGAATGAAGCAGCAGCTGTGCCGTGTCTTTTCTTCCCATGTCCTGCCAGCCAGCGATAGCTGAGCTGTATCATGCCCCTTCTGAGTGACCGCTCAGCAAGCGCTCGCTTGTTCGCACAAAGGAAGCGTTGTGCCCCCGCGCGCTGCCACGGTGCTGTGGGTGCCTGCCCCAGGCGCGGCGCGTGGGCACCGCTGCTCCGTGAAGTGACAGCCCGGAGCTGGCGTGCCGTGAGAGAGGAGCACAGCCCCGTGGGTCACGCAGCAAGCACGGCGGCGGCGGGTGTCTTTCTTTAGATGTCTCATTGCCATTCTGATGAAAATGTTGTTAATCAGAAATAACGAAGGACAGCCAAATAAATAGCAGTTGGTGCATTTGAATTCTTTCGACGTCTTTGCAGTGTTTCTGTAAAGGCACAAAGTGTTTTAAAACATGAAATGTAACATCAAAACAGTAAAAGTAGATCAGAATGTTCCGTCTTGAGTTTCAAACAATACCCTGGAAATTTCCAAGTCTTTCCTGTTTGTCCTGCTGTTCACTGAACTCCTCTGTGCCCTTCTGCTGTTTACGATGGCAAAAGTATTTGATTTTTCCTACTCACAGGCATCGATCTGGAGGCACTTAGCATATTTTGCAAAAATATTCCCTCTCCAAAAGTTTCCTAGTGCGCTCAGGCAAAGTGGAAACATTCTGGTTGCTTCAATCAGATCCCTCTGTCCTGGAATAGCCACGGTGCCTCTCCTCCATCCCCTGGGGGACCGCAGGGGAGGGAGGGACCAGCTGGGTTATTCTCATTAGGCAGCCTTGGGCCGCTGCCAGGGTTTAGCTCCAGTAGTTCACGACAGAGACCCAGAACCTCTCATGACTTGGGGTCAGACTAAAGCAAAGCTCCCTCCTCCTGCTCTAGTTCTGGCAGGCAAATTCCATCACTGCACAAATATTTTGGCAATCAGCGATAATGGGAAAGGAAATGCAGAAAAGTCCAGTCCATGAGGAATTCTCTAAACTAGGACACTCCAAGAAAAGCAAGCTGGCGAGCGGTGGGGCTCCAGGCCCTCTCCAGCCCCAGTAACAATGGCTTTCCCCTTATCATCTGGTAGAAAGTCTTGCTGCAGCCTTGCCTCTCGCTCCCTGGTGTTTATTACCTAGGAAATGCAGCAGTGTGTGATTTGTAGCAACGGGCTGCTCTTTATGGAAGTGTTTTATGCTCTAAGTGGTTACAGCAGTGTGGGATGGTGTGTATATTTTGGTATCTATAAACAAAGCAGCTCAAGAATGCCTTGATACCAAAGGTTGTTTTTGGCTTTTGATCAAATACTTAATGTCTAGTTTTTTGCCTTTTTTTTTTTTTTTCCCTGAAAAACGAGATCAGTTGCTGAAATGAGCAAAATAAAAGAAAATAAAACTGTGAAGCTTCTCACTCATGTGATTCTTTGGAGCAAAGAGGGACAATTTCCAGGTCTTTGGGAGCCCCGTGGTGGGCAGCTCACGGAGCGGGGGGAGCGGGCATCATGGGGCCAGGCCCAGCACTGCAGCAGCCCCCTGCGAGGCCCCTTTGAGCCCATCCCGGGGGCAGGGAGAGGGGGTCCCGTGGCCCTTGTGAGGCCAGGGCTGCTCCAGGGCGAAGCCCCGGGGCCCACTGGGATGAGGACAGGCAGGCTCATTGCTGCAGCCCACCCACTGCTCCAGCTGAGCGTGGGCTGGGGAGTGTTGCTGTGCCGTGCCCTGTTGTGCCATGCTGTGTCCTGCCGTGCTGTGCCATGCTGTGCCATGCCATGCCGTGGTGGGCTGGCCGTTGCACCCACTCCCCACCAGGCTCTGGGGAAAGCAGGTTGTCTCCCACTCCCGCGGCACATGGGGTCTGTGGGGGTGGCAGGGACGTGGGTGACACCCCCACTGGCACCGCTGGTTTCCTCCTGGGGAGCAGTGGGGAGAGCCCTAACCTGCCCCAGAGACCCGGATGGCACCTCCGGTCGTTGTTTTGTCTCTTGAAATGCATATGGTGGCATGACACAATAATATCCGTTTCCCTGGTTTGAGGAGCTGGATTCTTGTGTTTCAAGCTATTTTGGTATTCATTTCAGTTTTTATCATTTTAAGGTTCATGCGTTTCTAATTGTTATGAATACCATGCTAAAATTAATAGTTCTATGGTTGGTTTATTACATTTAGTAAAATTATGTGCATGTAATGTTTGCCAAGAAAAGACGCAGCAGAGACTTTAATCATGTAAAGATGATAATTTAGTTGTTATACTTGTTGAAATGATGGGATTAATTTTTTAAAAGTTTGCAAACTAGAGGAGAAATGTAAAACATTAATTTAGCTCGACAAGCAAGCCAGCAGCTGACAGATCTGTCCAGGCCAGTGGAAGAACAGGCACATTGCAGTCACAGCTTGGAGAAAAGTGGCACCGGTCAATTTTATAATTGTAGGAGGTTTTGTGTTTCAGGCCAAATACTCCATGACTTTCTCTGATGAACTCCAAATATTTTAGAATTACAGCATGCTTGGTGTTTCGCTACTGTCTTTGCGGTTTCTGATGAAGAGATCATGGACTTCACTTGTGCATGGAGAACAACAAACAATTCACAAAATCAAAAACTCTGTGTTTTGAGTAAATGCCTTTGGTACCAAAAGGCACAAGTCGACGCTGGTCCCAGACCTTCCGCACCAGACGAGGCCATCTGTGGCTGCCCACCAGGCAGACACGCTGGAGATGGTTTGCTGCTCTGTCAGCGTGGCAGGCGGGATGCGGGGGCACCGCGGCCGCTGTGGAATAGAGAGCCATTTTATCATGCTGACAGACCTCCCGTGACATCTTGCACCAAAACACACGCCATAGCCTAGCCTATTTTTACAACTTTCTCTCCTGAAGCCCATCTGCCCTTCAGAAACAGGG
Organism: Anseranas semipalmata; assembly: GCA_013399115.1. NCBI lineage: Eukaryota > Metazoa > Chordata > Aves > Anseriformes > Anseranatidae > Anseranas > Anseranas semipalmata. Next base: position 120,386 of record VXAA01006277.1, on the reverse strand, counting down.
CATCAGAGTGCTCTGCAGATCAGCAGGGACCAGCCAGCCTTCGCCATGGGCTGCTCCCCGCGTCACCATCATTTTCAGGCTGGGGTATTGAGCATCCTGCTGGTGGGGGCACCGTGCATCTTGGCCATGGGATCTGAATGGCACGGGAGGCTGTGTTGGCCTCGTGAAGCCAGAGAATTGCTTGCTTGTGTAAAGCAGGTGGCTGTTGAGAATAATTGCGAATTATTGAAGAGACTGAGAGGTGGTCCCCAGCGGGACTTGCTGTCCTTGCAGAGAGTCAGAGGAAACTCAGATTTTTGGTCATGTAGACTCCTGTTTCTCCACTTTTAGTTCCCAGTCATCCTTCTGCATGTTCCCACCAAATCCCTTCTTGTCCAGAGAACTACCAGACAGCAAGGGAGGGGGGCCATGCTTTCTTCTGAGCCCACAGGCTTTTGTGTTTGTATCGGCTGTTTTTCTGAGAGAGACAGAGAAAAGGAGAGTGAGGCAGCGCATGGGGGACTTCACACGGTCCCTTGCAACAGAGCTTAAAGCTTCCGGCTGTGCACGGGTTTGCAGTTACCATACTGTGTATAGGTATTATTTCGCGCTTGCTGGAGAAAATCTGGCCATAACTTAGGCATTAATTCTGTGGAGCATTTTGTAGCAGATTGTCGGGAAAGAAAAGAGAAATGTAAAATAAGTCTTGTTTACTATAGATGATGATGTGGCAAAATAACTCAACAGCCAGTTCTCAGGAGTTTATGACAATAATCATGAATATGTTTTATAAACGTGTAGCAATGTGAGTGGACTCAATTCTGGCTGAATTTAAATAACATGGCTTTGTGCAGCAAAGCCTAAATCAAATGGCTATAATTTATGCTGAAATGTACTACAGGATGCATTTATTCACAAGTATGTGCTGATTGTAGCATTGTGCCTGATTTATGGTGTTTTACTTTTTCATACAAAAATCCCTACCAAAAATAATATTTAGCGTCTCCTTTTATTTGCCGAGCCCCAGCATTTCTGCAGGCACGGTGGCGGGGCATCGCTTATCTTCCTCCTCAGCAGCCTGCGCGGGGCCGGTCCCTGGGTGCAGCACAGGCATAGCCGTGCCGCCGGTGGGCGAGGTACAGGAGGGGTGCTGCGAGGGGTCTGCGGCTGTGAGCTGAGGGTGCGGAGGGAGACGCCCGTGGCTGCTGAACGACCGACACCCGGGGACGGGGTGAACGCACTGCGGCATGCAGCCTTCGAACTCAGGTGGGAAAGGCACTGGGAGCGGAGGGGTGGTCCCGCGCTGGCGGGGGCCTGGGCTGGCAGGGGCTGGGTTTTCAGCCTCGCTGACATTTTGGAGGAAGGCTTGCCTTGGCCCCGGCACCTTTGGTGCTGCACAGGGAAGCCAAGGCTGGCGGTCACTGGTGTGGCCGGGCTGGCTCGCTGTGTGCCGGACTGCTCCCACGGTCTCTCCCTGCAACACAGCCCTGCTTCTCGCTTGCTTGCAGTCGTCATGGGCAGCGCTGGAGGCTGACATCCCCTGACAGCCTTCCCCGTGTTCAAGCAGCCTTTTCCATCCATTCCCTTCGTGCTGCAGGAATGCTGATTTACTCTGGGACCAAGCGGACCCAGCAGCGCCCCAAGAATTGCTGTGGGTAAAGTTTTAGCACAGGGACAAGTGGGAGCAGCTCTGGTGCTTTGATACCATCCTGCTTTAATGCAGTAAGTGGTCATCATATTTGGAGCCCAATTAAGATTAATAAGAGCAAAGTGAATTAAAACCATTCCCCCTCCGTCTCTGGAGCATCAGTGAGTGATGGTGGATATTGAAAGTAGGCCAGGGGAGAGTGGAGCTTATCCCTTGTCCCTCTGATGTGGTTGGCAACTGATGGAAATTTGGGTGTGGAAGCATATGGGTGCATTTAGAGTATGGGGCTGTAAACTCAAAGGATTCACGTCGCAAGCTCTATTCTGACACATGAGCGGGTCGAGATACAAACGTCTCTGACATCTTTGCCAATTTCCCATATACTAGACCGGTCTGTGACCCCGCCAGACCAACGTGCGGCTCCTGCAGCTTTCAGGTGTCATTAACGGGACCCTCCGTGGTTCCCGCTGCAGGGCTGGGGGACCCCTGCCAGGTCTTGTGGCAGTGCTGAGCCCCGGTGAGCTGGCCCCCAGCTCTGATTGCCCAGGGCCGGGCACGGGCTGCATGCCGTGCATGCCCTGAATCCCCACACAGGAGTCTGTCCTGGAGGCTCTGAGCTTTGTTCCCTGTGCATAATTCAAGAGCAGTTTAGCAGCGTCTGTTGTAATAAAGAACAGGGATGGTTTCCCCCCAGCTAGTGACCGCTACATGCAGAGCACAACTTTACAAAATACAGACATGCACGTTATCTTCATAAATAAAATAAAACGGTCTGCATTTGGATGTCCGAGCCTGGTGCCCCAGCCAGGCCTCCTGGTGCCCCGGGGAGACGCTGCAGCACCCGCCAGCCCCTCCGCGCTGGCCATTGAGGTGGGAGCTGTGCAGGTCCCCACCAGTGGTGGCCACCAGCCTCTGCCACCACCGCAAGTGAGACCCTGCTCAGCAGGACCCCAGCCACACAGCTTCGTGCTCCCAGCGCGGTTTGTGCTCATCAGCAGATTGTATCTTCACTTACAAAGGCTAGAGCAGCTGCTGGTTTTGCTGGGCCATGCAAGAGCTGTGACAGCAGGATTGGTGCCCATGCTCTCGTGATGCTCCCTGAGTGACTTGGGTTGGTGCTGGGCATCACGCCGGGGTCCCTGCCAGGTTTGGTGGCTGTGTGGCCACCTGTGACATCACCCGTGACACTGGGGGAGCTGGTGGCCACCTCCGTGCTCAGGCTTGTCACCCCCGGCCAGCCTGCCCCATGGAGGGTCTTCGGCAGCCATTCATTAACAACAAGAGGTTGGGGTACAAACTCCTCTCCCCACCTCTCTCATTCAGTGCCTGGGCAGTGCTCAGGAATTAGAATAAAGCTTTCCTGACTTGAAAGAGCTCGACCCTGTGGCCCAAGCAGAGTTCCTTCAGCCGACGTCGTGCGTGTAATATTATAATTGCGTGTGACAATACCCCCTGGCACAATTAAGCTGGGAAGCTTCATTTATCATCGCTACCAAAGGCGAATGTCAGCCCCTGAGCACCCTTCTCTGTGTGTAATTTTTTGGAAGTCACAGAAGAGGTTTCTAAAGGCGGGTGAATGGAAAGGTTTGGGTAATGTTCCTGGACTTGTAGAATTACCTAGACAAAGTGTCATATCTCTGGCTCTGCTAGAAAAATACATAATTCAGAGGCTAAAAGAAAGATTTATTTAAAGCATTTGAAATCCCAAAATAAATCATTTCATATCATAGGTCCCAAACCATCCTGGGAGTATGCATATCCCTTAGCATAGAGTTAGGATCCAGCCATACTTTTTTTCTGGGTTAAAATTAGTTGTGCTGAAAGTTTATCAGTGATTTATTCTGCAGAGTGACTCCATTTGTAATTCTCCTTCCTGAAGGTTTCAGCACCATTGTTTTTAATGATAAGAACTTGTTGTAGCAACCTCTGTCCCTAAACACTTGGAAATTCTTGTTTAAATAAACATGCAACTTGCAAGCAACATGCAGCTTAAATGTGTATCTTATTAAAAGCTGGCAGGACCGGAGGCTCCCGGCTTTCTTGCCAATGTTTGGAATACAGTAGCATTTTTACTCTGTAGTAATAAATTTCTGTGGAATGAAAGGCCATAATATTTGCTGTTTTTAGGGAAAACTCTGCTTAGTTAGGTGGAGAGATGGAAAATATTCCTAATAAATAGGACCCAGAAGGAAGCAGGTAAATATTTAGGTTGTTAACATTGTGTCTGCCTTACACAAGGCAAAAGCTCTCGCCCTTGTTTTGGAGGAGGGAAGGAGACATTTCACAGCATTTCCAAAGAGAGGCCTCATGGTGAGGCATTCGAAGAGCAATCGACTTGAAACTTACTCAGAACTAGACCAGGAATTTCCTCTTGCCCCTTGCAGAACAGTACAGAAAGGACCCAGGCTAACAGCTGAAGTTTTCAAACAGACAACTGCACCATAGAGCTTTCAAATATTTTAAGTGCTTACTTGAATCTGACTTTGTGCTCGCAAGGAAGGAAGCTGGTTGGGAGAGCAAAGCTGGGAGAACACGAGGGAGGCAGAGCAAGCCAGGGCTGCAGACACCAAAGGCGAGGATGAAGACATCTTGCAGCCCTCACGGCACAGACAGACGGACATTGGCTGCTGTGGTATTTGAGTGCAGAGACAAGTGACAGGTCCTGCTGCTCCCTGGTCCCTGCACCTCTTCCAAAAGGCCGTATTGGTCTCCGGGTGGTTTTGCTGGCGGCAGATGCCTAGAGCCAGGTTCTCCGTGTAGGAGTGGTGGCCAGGAACCTGCAGCCGGGAGTGCTGGCGCCTGAGTGGCTTGGAAGTGAGCTTCATGTTCTGGGGGCCCGACTGTGATGGTGCCTCCCTGCACATGGCCAGCGGCAGGAGCGGCTGTCCCCCCCGAGCCCCTGTCCTGCAGCTGCCTCCTGCTCCCGTGCTGTCTGCACAGAGCGGGCTCGTGGTGGTGGCGGCGCTTCAGCCGGTCTGCCACTGCCGGAGGAACTTCTGCTGTCTTTAAGTTAGTGTTTTCTAATTAGTTCACTATTAATTAAGGGGTTCTGATGTTATGATGTGAAAATTAGCTGGCAAACCAGACTGCCATTATCCAGAATTTGCAGAATTAAACTCTGAATTCCAAAATAACTTCTTCATTAATAATTTTGATTTTCCAGACATTACACAGAAACACTGGTGATTAGCAGAAGTATGATGTGTTTTCATTCACAGTATCCCTAATTAGTAGTAATTTAGTTATTAACTCTTTGGTGCAAATGAGCGGGGACAGAACTGGGGATGCCGACTTCCCTTCTGCACTGCAGCATTCCGCCCTTCCCCAAGGGGGGCTGCAACCGCTTGGTGCAAGAAGCTCAGGTTTGCTTTCACACTGCGCCAGGGTGGGCCAGGGGTTGTCACCTCGGGGCTTTGCTCGCGTCTCACCCACCCTGCAGCAAGTGGGGGAAGGCACAGCCAGGGACCAGCTCAGCCTTGGCACCGAGTCAGCTTTTAGGTCTCGTGGGGTGGGGGGCTTTGCTGGCCAGGCCCCAGTGCACTGCGGTGGTTTGCAGGAACGTCCCCCTCCTCGCTGCACAGGCACTGCTGGGGCTGCTCGTTAGCGGGCTGAGGCATTACCTGCTTCATTCATAACTCAGGGAGAGTTCAAGTGGGCAGGAAGCTGGCCCTCTGCCTGGGAGAATTTGTCACAAGATTAGAGAATTAATGAGAAAATACAATATATTAAAGAATGAGAGATTTTGCTAACCTCTTACCTTGTCTTAGCCTTAATTGCCTTTAAAAATCATAGGATACAATGAATTACCATTGATTTTTCTCAATACCTTTTATGTCTGCAGAAGCCAGATGAACTGCGGTGAGAGGCGGTAGTTCAAAGGGACTTGAAGGCCTGGGGGGTGGGCCGGGACCACGGGGGCCGCCGCCAGGGCTCCCTCCTGGGCAGCGGCCAGGCTGGCGGCGTCGACGGCACGGACCGCGGGCAGGGGCAGGGGCAGCCGCCGGGATCCGGGGCGCAGGCGGTGCGGGGGCACGCGGGTGCCCCCTGGGCGGCTTTACCCCTCCCGTTTGCTTGCTCCGAGCAGTCCCGCAGCCCCCCCCGGGCGGTGCGTTCTCCTGAAAGCACGTCGCCACACCTTTACGTCCATCCCGACGCCGGTACTTCGGACAACGGGACTTC
>VXAA01006277.1:94283-114498 GCA_013399115.1 Anseranas semipalmata | reverse complement strand
GGGGGGGGCTGGCGCCGGCGGTCCCCGGGCACCGTCCCGTGCTGCGTCCCCACGCCCGGCTTGGTGTCACCGGGAGGAACGGCGCTGCTATGGCAACGCGGCAGCCATCTCGGGGTGCTCCTGGGCCCCGCGGGGACCCCAGGTGGGGGCTGCTCCCTCCGAGCCGAGGCCAGCAGGCACCGCGCGGGGCAGGCGATGCCCAGGCAGCGGGGTGCAGAGGAGAGACGGGAGGTCTTCCAGCCCTGCTCCCTCTTAACACGTTTTTGTCTGAAGTGCACCTTAGAAACGAGCAGTGCTGGGAGATTCAGTGGGGCAGGTCCAGACTGATAGAGAGCATGAAAGATTTATAAAGCCTTTTTGGTGGCAATCAATACTGCTTCTCATTACAGCTGCGTTCTTCCAAACTCTCCCTCGTTGTTCATTTTTCTACCTCTTCTAATTTGACCAAAATTTAATGGATGAAGTACCAGGGAGGGGCCTGGATAGTTGAAAGATACCATGCCCCATTTCAAGGCCTAAGCCTGGTAATTAATCTTTTCATCTGATTCCTTCCACTGGTGAGGGAGTTTATTGCTGAGCCACAGCATCCATCAGTACTTATTCATATTGTTCGTGCGCCTGCAGACCGCGGCCATGGGTCGTGCCCAGCTGTGCTCACATGTACTGCTCCAACGGTCCTTGTTGAGAGAGAGCTGATGTTGTAGGGACAGCGGACATGTAGTGGGAATGACAGAGAGAGAACAGAAAGTGTGAGGAAGCATGGGAATATGGGTCATGGTGTCAGGCTGTGTGTTCAGCCTTGCTGCTAAGTTTCTGGTGAATTTCACACAAAAATTGCAGAAATCAGAGAAGAATGTTCCCATGGCTTTTCCAATGGTAGGGAGGAGGTTCTGCCGGCAGGAAAAGCAGCATGGGAAAATGCGGGAAGGCATCTGCAAATATACCAGGCGGTGAGAAGAGCTGGCACCACCGGCTCCTGGGGGGTGAGTGAAGATCTCATAGGGACAGATCATTTGGCCGTTAACAGCCTTGAAGTGTTCAGTAAATGTTTCTCATTTTCACTAGAGTTTTAAAAAGTCTTTCATGACCATACAGTATAAAATATGACCTCACTGAGGGGGATGTTCACTGACAGACCTTGGAAAGGCCACCAGGATGGACCATTCAAGAGCCAGATAACATATGTACTCAAGCATTTTAAAAGAGCAGAATGAAATCCTTCCTGGACTGTTAACAATAACTTTGCGTACTCTTTGGTGCACTGAGAACATTCCAGAGGAGAATAGTTTGTGCCAGAACTTGCAAAACATGACAAGGGTGAGCTGAACTGCGGGAGGTTTGTCAGCTGATAGTTCCAGACAAAATCATTGATAGGCTGAATTGAAGGTGTTAAAAAAAGCTTTTGTGAAAGTAACCTGACCCTCCTATTTCACTGAGGGTTTATGTCTGGTTGGTACACAACAGAGCCATCATGGTGATGGAGAATGGGGCAAGAACATGACCACTGGGTGGATAAACACGGCGGCACCTGGCAGGATGGAAAGTGCCTGCACTGAGAACCGGGCGTGGATCTGGTGTCTGCACATCAAGAAGCCGCGGGCAGTGCAACAGGGTCCAGAGGAGAGGCACTGGATTGAATTCAGGCTGCAGCAGGTGTATATGATAAGGAGAGATGTCAGCAGCTCCCTTGTGTTAGATTATTCAGAGGAAGGCGAGCAGAGGCAGGTGAGGAGTCTCCAGGTTGCTTCCTGGGAACAGAGCTCTTATCACAGAGGAATCCTGTCTAAACTTCAAGCACAGACATGGGATTTGTATCAGGGACCAACACAGAAAAGCCCTCAGGTCTGATCTCCTGCTTAACACAGGCCAGATGAGCGTGAGGATCCCTCTGGCCTTAAATGTATGATCTGTTATTAGAAAACACCTGGCAGCTTGACTGGCATCACTGGGAAGGGACGGGGGTAGGAGCTTTTCTGAACTGAAGCTCTGCTCCCAGTGCCTTGCACAGGGGTAGCCTCAGGCAAAGACTAACCTCAGAGTTTGCTAACCTTCCACACAGAGGCACATACTCTGCCCAGAGCATGGCTTTTTGAGTGATGAATAGCAACAGGATAAGCTCAGATTTTCAGTTCCAGCCAGCATGAACTTGTGGCTGCCCACCTGATGGCTCACCCTGCTCCTGGACTGGGACATCTCATTGCGATGTGCCTGGAGAGCCCCCACATGTGACCACTCTCCCTGCTCATCACAGGCCAGCAGCATCTCCAGAATCACCTTGCTTGCTATGCTGTATGGTGCCCTTCCCACACGGAGCCTCCGTTTCCTGCTAGATACTCACGGTGGCTGCTTGGAAAGCCTCAGTCATAATAGGATCATTCTCCTGCAAGCTGTTTCAGAAGACATCATCCAGCCAGTCATATTTCTGTGCAGCATCTGTCAGGCTTCTGCACTTCAGCAAGCTTCAGACGGGACCATTTATAGTTTCAATAATGCTTTATTCAAACACAGGTTATGATAACTTCCATCTCTCTGTTTTGCAGATATGATGTAATTTGAACATGTCTATGGAAGTCTGAATGAAGGAATTGTCCTGTGTATATGATGAATATTCTAATTGAGAATAATATTCAATAAAGGCCAAGACAGGTGCTTTCTCCTTCTTGGGATTCCTAATTGCTGATGTGTGACCAGAATTTGTATGTCCTCTTAAACATCTTTCCAGTGGTTTCCCAGATTTATTACTGTTCCATACTACTGAACATTTGCATAAAAAGAATTTAAATTAGCCTTTGCTTTGGTATTTGATATAATGCAGATCTCGCTGCCACATGCAAATTCCACATGCAAAGAAGGCACCATTCAGAGGGCAACTTAAATTTTACGTTGGCTTTGGAAGTACCTTGGCTCCCTGCATCCAGACAGCTCAGAGTTGTCCTGATGTAATGGTTACTGTTGACATCTTTCTGGCTTGCTTGGGTAGTTAGATGGCTGCAGAAATCCTTCCATGGTCCCCAGACTTAGTCACCAGAGGCAAGCGAGTGTTTTGGAGTAAAAAAAGGATTGTGGACGTTTGTAAGGAGGTTCAGGGATCTGGCTATTGGTGCTGCCTGCCTCAGCTGCTAGAGAAGAGGCAGACCCTGCTTTGACTTCCGTCCTCAGAAGTGTTGACCCAAAAACCTTTGTCCTGCAAACATCTATCACCATACTGGCAACAGCTGGAAAATTGCAACTGATTTTAGCACAGTCTGGATTCTGCCCATGAAAAAAAAAAAAAAAAAAAAAAGCTGTCCTACAGCTTTTCATCCTTTCCTGTTAGCCTCTGTTCTTTGGGAAATGTCACCATGAAAGGACAGCAGAGATGGAGGCAAATGTAACCCTGCCCTGCTTCTCCTTCTAGCAGCCTGGTCCCACCAGACAGCCCAGGCACTCTGCTCTGTGCTGCTGTTTGACCGAGCTATATAAAAGCACGGGCTGGAGCCTCTTGTTCTCCTGGTTTCTTGGTCTCCTTTTCCTCCACCCTGTTCGTTTCTCTCGTTTTTCTGACTGTTTTCTTCATTTGCAAACCTCCGTTTTGTAGTTTTTCCCCGCCCTCTTCCAGTTCGCCCGGCAGTTCTGCTGACTGTGCAGGCGAGTTCAGGTCCCCCAGCAGACCACCTGGGAAACAGGAAATGGTCTGAAGCTCTGGATTAACTGAAAGACCATACTTAGTTCCCCCTTGACTTCTCCATTTCCATCTCCTGGTCTCATTTTGGGCCTTTAGTCCTAGCAGTCAGAATCCTGCTCACACTTGAAAGTGGCTAGAGGCGAGCTGGAGAGCCTCGCACGCCAAAGAATAAGTGTATCTTCCTCTGGAAAAGCCTGGGACATACATTCATGTGCTTGTACAGGTCTCCCCACTTTGCTGAGGTCTGATTTGACAAAAGCTCAGCTTTCTGAGGCCTTGCAGAGCAGGGGCAGGGCTCCTGAGACAGCTCCTTTGTGGCCTTGAGCCCACTCCTCACTGGCACAGGCTGCTCCTCTGTTCCACGTGCAAGATGTCGCTCAGCTGGCTAAGGAGTAAAATCCTGCACAGACACAAGCAGCGTGTTGATGGCTGTTGGTGAGTTTCCCAAGTCCCAAGTGAAGAGTAGAGATTGCACCAGCAACCTCTTTACAAAATCAAAGTGTAAGCTTAGGGTTTTGCATACACTGAGGATCTGACAATATTCTCCTGGTGCCCATCTTTCTGAAGACAGGAGCCTCTGGCCCTCAGCTGAGCATGGCCAGGGGCTGTCTGCGGGGCTCCTTGCAGCTGTTCCTCCACTGGCTGGAGCAGGGCCCTCGGCCACTTCCCCCAATCCCTGTCCCCAGCATGTGTGTTCACCCCTGTCGCTGCCGCCAGAGCCACAAGAGTGAAACTCCTCCCTCTGCGTGGCTGAGAGGTGTCGGGGAATTGCCTTTGCGTCTGCAACGTGGGGCTGGTTGCACTGGTTTTGAAATAGTACCCTCCCGCAGCACTGGCTGGAAGATCGCAGCTCCAGCCTGCAACAAGCATACAAAATGAAGTGTAATTTAAACTAAGTGAGGGACACGGTGGAATGCATGGGCCACATGCAGGCGTCTCTGCAGTAGAAGCACCTTCTTTTCCTGTGTGGTTCTGGACTTGATCCTGAAAAATATCTGCTCCCACTGTTTTCACATTTGTCCTTTCTTGGACCCATTGCTGTTCCTGGCCAGTGGCACTTGGTTGTGAAGCACCCAGGAGTGCTGTGGAAGTGGCACTGGAACAGGGACCCCAGCTGCCCAGGGGTCTAGCGCAACAACTGCAGGACTTGCAGCAGTTGGTCACTCAGAAAGTGCATCCAAGAATAGCTCTCAGGACATAAATACCCCTCTGCCCTGGCCTCCCAATTCCTTGCTGAGCCAAGTCCTCTCCTTTTGGAGTTTCAGACCTGTGCCTCATGACTCACGCAGCCGTTGCTGCCCACACCCAGCCCTCCTGCCCCATTCCACCTACCCTGCCAGACTAGCAAAGGCTCAAACACATACAAATATGGGTCTCTAGCTGAGCTGGGGAAAAAAATCCAAGCTGTAGGAGGGGAAACAGAGGGGTGAGATGTCTGCAGCTCCTTCTGTGGTATCAATGGGTGCCATCAATGGTTTGTTTCTGCTGATTGTTGTGTGACAGAGCTGGCTGCTGCCGCAAGTCATTGTGGCTTTGGGAGGCTCAGCTGTAGTGCCCTGCCTTGATGGGCGCTGTGCAGGAAGGCAGGCAGGGAGATGGGGGGACCAGCAAGCAAGATCATGAACATGAGACTCGTGTTGGAGTCCACAGGCATCACTGCAGCTGGTGATGGGGAAAAGCATCCGCTCATGGAAACCTGGTCCCCAGTTGTCCTTGTGCTGCTGTCTTGCTGAGTGCCCAAGCAGAGGCCGATGTGACCAGGACGGGGTGTCACAGCTCAGCCAGGGTGTCACCGGGGTGGGAAAGCTGTGTTTAAACCCAGAGCAGGAGACTCCTGCCAAGAGGAAGCTGCAGCCTGAAGCTCCCTGGCTGCAGGGGTGAGCGGGGGCACGTGCCCGGGCAGCACAGCCCAACCTGGTCTGGGTGCCTGGTCCCTCCCCGGCGCCTGCAACCCTGGAAAGAAGTTAATGAGCAGTAATTAAAACATCCAAAGGAGTAGGATTTCTTGATCATGTGTGCACTAAAGGGAAGCGAGGCCAAGCACAAATCAAACCAAACACGTTGCCATCCTGCCAGAAGCGTGCAAGGGGCTGGAGGTGCCGAGCAGCCGGCTCCGGTTAGAGGAGATGGCCCTCTTTCCCATTCATGTATTTTGTATTATAAAATGACTGTGGTTGTCATAGCAACATAAAGGGAGCAGATCTCATTACTGAGGCCTGGCCACATTATTTTCTCCAAGGAATTTCTTCTTTTCATTATTTTTCTCCAAAGGTCAGTTATCCTCTGAGGCAGGGCGGGAGATTCTGCGAAAGGTGAAGCATATTCATGGCAGAATTCCCCTGGTGGAATTTACAATCATTTTGCTTTTTTATACTTGTAGAAAGATTTCTTTTAGTATAACATTTTCTTTTAACCCCTTCTATGTTCTGCCTGTTCTGCACATCAAACCAGGCTAGTGACTAAGAAGCTTTGCACAGGGATTTTCCACAGAAAGTGGAGAATTAATGTCATAGCATGCTTTTATTAGAATATAAACCAAAGTGTGTCATACTACATACAAGCATTTCTCTGACTTTTGTTTGCCTTTTGCAGTTGCACAAAATGTAAGAACTATTTCAAAGTTTGTTCTGAATCTGTTTCTTTTCTCTGCATAAAGCTGTCACTATCGGCTGTGATCCAGCTCGCATCCCGGGGAGCAGGCTCAGATTGTCATGCGGGTCTCGGGTCCGGAGGCTCTGTTTGTAAATCGTCTGTCCTTATCTAGATCAGTCAAAGGGGGCTTCATCACTGTGAATATTCAGGTGCTTAGCTCAGCTGGAGATGCAGAAAAATATGAGCATAAACACGGTGTTATGCACCGGTTGAGTATGTCAGCGTGACCTGCCGAGAGCGGGCAGCCGAGCAAACCGGCCTGTGAGCAGCAACCAAACCGCGGCTGGCTTCCCTTACCCTTGGGCTGCTATTGCTGCCTGGAGTAATGTCAGCGTGCAAGTCAACAGCATTGCTGCAATTTTGTGTTTAAGTGTAACGTGATCAATTGTGGCTGCTGCATTTCATCAATTTCAGAATTTCACACAAACACCCTGGTTCCTTTTCAAATAAATATTTCCCATTACCTTGTTATTAAAGCTTTTAAACAAGCATTCCAAGTCTAGCTGCCAACACATATTTTCTAAATATAATCTAAAAAAGGAATGATAATACCTAGCCAACGAGAGAGGAATGCAAATTGTACCTCTCTGGTGTTATATCCATGAGGTAAGGCAAAAGACCTCTCTGGCTCTCTAGTACATTGCTTATGAGGTTGCCAAGGATAAAGAAGCTTTTCCAGCTTTGTATAGTTTTTAAGGATCACTTGTCCTGAGATATGAGAGAGACAGAATCAGATGTACTAAAGGAGGGAGTAGTGTTGTATTTTCTTCTAGTATGCAAAGATCTGCAACATCTCAAAAGTTTTGTGAGAGTATGTATGTATTTTTGCGTATATAGATGTATAGAAATGCCTTGTATTTGTGTTTACATATATTGGTAAATAATTGTGTATAAAAGGTCTTGTATTCCACCCACACCTGCATCATGTGTACTTTGTTAGTGCTATGTGCTTAGAGGGCAGGGATCTCTGGTTTCCAGCGTGCAGGAGGCTGGCCCACCCAGCTATAGAGCACAGTCTTAAAGAAGTAATTAAGTTTCATACCCTGCTGTTATTTTTAATTTCTTTGATTTAACATGGATAAGCTTAACAGTCCTAATATAATACTGAAACACCACAGAAATTTATTGTGTCTCTTTCCTATTATGAAGAAGGAAGAGGAAAGAACTAGCAATAGGTAGAAAAAGGCTGTGGAGACCATATGGTCATCAAGTCTTTACTCATTAGTGGAAATCTGCCTGAAAATGGGATCACTTTTTGCTATAAACTTCAGTCATGCCAGGAGCCAGGATTTCCAAGGACGACTTCTTAGTGTGCAACAGAGCACCCAAGTGCGTGCTCAGTGGGCAGCCACAGCATTAAGCAGAAGAGGTGGGGAAGGCAGGAAAGTCTCATGTGCAGGATCCACGGAGCTGCCTTCTGGGTGCAGGAGCTGGGCAGGAACAGTGGCTGGCCTCACAGGGCTCCCTCTGCTCTGATGGATGCTACCTGCGGCTGCCTCGACAACAGATCCTCGCCCTTGGCTTGGAGGGCTCGTCTGTCCTCTGTCTGCTGTCTGTGCAAAGAGCTGGTCCTGCTTCCACCCACCCGATCCGAAAGGATGCATGGCCACACCAATGCTGTGGTCCCATGGCGGCTGCGCCAGAGCGCACGTGGCCAGAGGGGCTGCGGGTGATGCTGAGCCTGGAGGCTTTGCCAAACACACCAACGTTTGCAAGCTCCAGGGTCTCTCACGAAGCCAGTGTTAGAGATACTGTCCTCACAATCCTCTTAAATGGTATCCTTGGAACTGCTCCGAGCACATTACAAGTGTAACAAATCTGCTTTTCTGCAAGGTGGAAAGGAGCTGGGCATTTCTGAGGCTTCACAGCCTTTCCTCCTCCGTGGAGCCAACCTGGCTGCTTACTTCTGCTTTGTAGAGGGGAGGCTGGGGCAGAGGAGCTAATAATGCTGACCCACTCCAAAGGGGTCTTTTAAAAATTAATGAATGATAATGAATGCCCTTAGCTGTAAAAATAATAATGCCTGGCCATTTTACAGCACTTTTCATCAACAGTACTGATAATAATTTAGTATATATGTCAATATTGTCTGCAGCAGAGGCAAAGCCATTACTATGGCTAGTGATAGTAGATGCATAGTGACTTCGATTTAGATGTCCATTTTCTGTAAATCACATTCTGCATGCAAAATGAGTATTTGCGTATGCAAATGAATAGGCATCTAAGTGGCCATGTGTGCCTGCTAATATCTACTTTGCATGTTCACTTATGGTAATTGTGCTTGGTGAACAAGATCATGTGGATTTGTGTGTGATGTCCATGGCACACTCTTTATGATGGCAGAAGAAAACCAAGTAAATCAAAATGTGTCTTGCTTTCAAAATGGTTTAGGAAGCCCTAGGTATTATTTAAAAAAAAAAGATTAGCAGAGAGCCATATACCGCACCAGTGAGCTTCACTTAGAGTGTGCGAGAGCACAACGCCCTGTCAGAAATCCCAGCAAAGCCAGGATTTGTAATGAACACATACATTCCAGCTGAACTCTGGCTTTGCAGATGCCGTGACAATTAGGCTGATCTGCCAGGTGATATTGCTGTGCAGCGTTTCACGTCGTATTCATCACGGGCTGAACTGCTGCTTAATTTTAATTGCATGCTGCAGCAGGTAGATGGTGTCATATCACATGCACTTCAGAGCGAGGCAGAGCACTTGGAATATATTATGAACACAGGTTATTATAGGGCTTTTAACCATGCATTTAGCAGTGGTAGAAGTAAAGCTTTTAGCTTGCACTCCTGTTTATTAATTAATAAAGGGCCCTGTTCTAACATCACTTACGTCCTCCTGTGTCTCTCATTTTAGATGCTGGTCTCATTTAAAATGATAAGTAGCCCAATGCACTTCTCGTGAAATTTGCTTACAGCTGGTGATCTCCCTTTCACAAGCACGCCAGGTTCGAGCTGCTGTTGCCCCTCCGGCAGAGTCTCCTTCAGGGCCCCTTGTCAGCCCGGCTTCTCCGGCGGGCACAGGACAGGGAACACTGCTGTGAGGGCTGAAGTCAAGCGGCAGCCCCTGCCCGAGGACTGTCCTGCACCTCGCACCACAAGACCGTCTCGGTTCCAGCTTTCCCAGAGCTTCTGGTGTTGGGGCTTGGAGTTTTGGGTCCTCCCGCATAGAGACTGGTGCCTCTCAGCACCTCTTTCAGCAGCAAATGTGTTGGCTTTCGTTGGAATTTGCCTAATGCTCATTTTAGGCACGGGCTGCTCTGTTGGCATGTCTCATTTACAGCCTTTTCTCCCTTTTTCATTTTTTTTTTTTTCTACTACCTTGTGGTGGGCCAATAACTCACAACAGAAACAGCTTCTTCTGATTAAGATCTGTTCAGGTATTTTTGTATCTTTAGCTCTAATTTGGATGACAAATCCCCAATAGCTGTGATAGTGAGAAGGAAAATGTGTACCCGTAGTTAAGGCAGAATAAAGCTCTGTGATAATGTGGTATTTGTGCTTATTGCAAACATGTGCTGAATGGAGAGAGCCTCTTTGCCTCTTTGCAGGAGTATCTGCAAGAGAGTGAGAGGGGGAACCTGGCCAGCACCCGCGCTGCAGCCGTGGGTATTATCCCAGAGAAGTGCCGGTCCTGCCGCTCCATTGTTTCTGGAAAAGCCTGGAGGTGTGTTTTTGTTTTTAAAAAGTTGCAGGAAAGATGTTCTGGGTGTGAAGCTGCATCGTCTGTGCTCCTGCACCTGCAGCCTGCCAGGGGAGCCTGCGGAGCTGGGGTCCCGCAGACCCGCTCCTGGCCCCTGGTCTCGCAGCAGAGGGGCACCCGCAGCGCTGGGGTGGGGGCCGCGGGGCTGGGCAGGGGCTGTGGGGCTGCTGGCCTCTGCTGCTTCCTCTTCCTCTTCTCCTGTGTGTGTGGGGGAGAAAATTACCAGCTAAAGCAGCAGTCCTGGAATCGCTGGATCAGCCTAATTTGGCTGCTTCTGCGTCGATCCAGCCCCGCGGATTAGCATTCCTCCAAGGTGCAGCAAACTTTAAGCAGATGTATCAATAGTAAAAATATTTTTTTCATAGATGTTGAAGGTTTGTTTTCATTAAGTATTCTGGAAATGTTGCCCTTTGTACCTGAGTATTTGGGTTATGGAGCATACTGAAAGCTCTGAAATTTGCTTTTTTTTATTTAAATTTTTTTCTGACTTGAAAGGCTGGTTTTTGTAACAGGCCAATTTCAGACCATTTGATATTGATATATGAAGATCCTCAGGGATTATTGTAATGCATTTTTCATCCTGCTGTGATAGTATCATATAAGGAAAATGGGACTGACTGTTAAGTACAAATTGAAAAAGACATGGTCATTTAAGATAACTCCTTATCTGTATACAAGGAAATGGTATCAGGGAAATAGACCACCAGTTGACAGAAATAAATTTTGCCTCAGGCTCCTCCTTCTCTCCCACAGCTGCTCAGGCTCTCCTGTCCGTTCCTTGATTCAATTACGCTCAGAGCCACTTCTCGGCGGGCAGGGCAGGAGCTGGGCTGCTCGCCTCTCCCGGCGGGACGGGCGATGCCGGGTGGGTGCCGCAGCCCCGCCGCGCCCGGCCGGTCTGGGGACGCCCTGAGTTCATTGGCGGGTGCCTGGCTGCGCTGGAGCAGGTGAGGGACTTAATGAATGATTTCTTTAGTCAAGCAAGAGCTGTTTGTTTTTATAGCCCTTATAAAAAGATAGGAAACAAGCTCAATAAGCCAAGTCGCACTCGATCCAGTCATTTTTTTTTATTCCTGGCATTTTATCTCAACTCAGGCTATTTTAATCAGCTGTAAATCAGTGCTTATTATTATGGTGTGAACAGTGTCGATGGGCCCTCCCTGCGCCCAGAGGAATGGCGCTGCCCTGCCAGCACCGCTCCGCAGGCGGCTCCCACGATTCACTGGCTGGTGGCATTTGTTGGAGAGTCCTCCTCACAAAAAGCTGCAAAACGCATCTGAATTTATGATCATTTTGGAGCCTGAACAGGAAAAGTGTGTTTTTCCAGATCCTGTGAGGTAATCACAGTACGACAACATATGTTGCAATTCCCTATACACTGCAACGCGCTATGGTGAGCATAATCTCTGAAGTGTGCTTTCTCCTCCTCAGTGATTATTGTATCACGTTTGGACTCCAAGCATTTTGACCATTAGTAGAATGAGGGTGATTACAATTTGGCATAAGGTACCGCAGTCAGAAGCCAATGTTTAGAGACAGTGGTATAAGAGAAGTCTCATAATTGGAACTGTAGGGGTTAGTTTGCCAGAGTATCTGTTGCTGGCACCAAATCCTTCTTGGCGCCGCACCTATTGTAGCTGCACTTTGGCCCACACCTTGCTTCATACTGAGCCTGCAATTAAAATACAATCAGTTGTCCCTGTCCAGCTCCTGGATAGCAGTTGTGCAGCCCAGATTCCTATACGTGCCCGAACAGCATTCAAGGCATCAGCGTTTTAACACCGCATGCTTGCTGCTGGTACCTCTGCCAGGGCTCACGTACAAATTCAGATGAGAACGTCTCAAAGTTTGATTTAGTGTCAAGGCAGTCCCGAAGCAAAATCCCTAGACTGCAACATGGCATTCCTGCCTAATCTCCTAGGACTTTGGGACTTCATGTCTCCAGCTCTCAGATTCCCTTTTATGTTATCCTTGTGCAGTCAGTGTCTGTTGCATTTAGTGATGAACATTTGTTATTATTTCCTTGTTAAATTTGTATTTCCAAGCTCTGTTTCCCAGTAGTGATAGAGAGGGACACAGCAGCCTCTCAGTGCTGTGGAGCCATTCTTGTCCGAGGCAACGCGGCTCTGCAACCAGAGCAGGCACTGGTGGTTGTGGAACGGTATCAGAGAGGCACACGTGAGGATACTTAGGAAGGAAGGATGGATGGCAGGAGGAATCGGGGACACAGCAGGACATCCTGACAGCTGGAAAAGTCCTTGGAAAATTCTATCCAAATACAGGTTTGCAGCAGTGAAGCAGGAACTGCTTCTGCCTCCAAAGAGCTGTGGACGCCAGAGCTTCCCTTTGCCCAGTAGATGCTGCCTGTGCTAGAAACGTGCAGATCCTCACCTGCTGTGACTCACGGCACCTTCCGGGAGACGTAAGGTGGCTGCATCTGCTGCGGAAAGCTTTGCTCCTGGGCAGCAGTGGTGGCAGCCTTGCCTGGCAGCGGCGCGGCGGTGCAGCAGGCAGCGGCGCTGAGTCCCCAGGCTCGGCTGGCGAGAGGAGATGGCTTGCTTTTCTGGAAAATATTATCCCCGCATCCCATTTAGAGCTCACACCTGGTGGCACTGGGCCTCTTCCTGAGCTGGTCGCTTCATGTAACTGGCTCAACAGCATGCTTTGTAATTAAAATATTATAGCTGAAAATGTTGACTATCTTCCAAATATGCCATGAGGTTTCTGTTTGCACTGCTTGAAGCATAAGCTGGCAGTGAAGGCTGGTGCAGAGCAAAGACAAATGCATTTGTGTTGGGCTGCACATTGTCTCCCGCTCTAACATCTCTCTAATTCGCGCAGTGGTGCTTTTATTTGCCACAGCCTGTAATTTCTTTCACACCTAATTGAACTTTGTTTTAAAGTACTGTGTCTAACTAATGTCCAGAGAGTACTCTAACATGGACTCTTTGGCCTTTCCTTCTGGTGCTCCATAAATACCTACGCCACGAGGCTTCGGGAAGCCACTGTGGACGGCAGCAGGATGGTCCATGGCTCCAGGAAAAGGCTGCTGGGTGCCGCCGGGAGCGGGCTCGGGCACGGAGGGGAGGCAGCAGCGCTCGAAGCCCTTGCCCAGCTGGAGCAGCTGGGAGAGGAGGCTGTGTCCTGCAGCAGCAGCCCCAGCTCAGGGCTGCACCTGGAGGTCCCTTGGCCGCCAGCAGCCACTGGTGGCCCCAGCTGGTGCCTGGTGGTGGCTGCGCTCCCACCACACGCGTGCCGTGGGGTTGCTGGAGGACAGGGACCTGGTGTGTGTGTGGGTGCTCTGGGTGGGGCCCCCTGCGTTGTCACACAGTCCCTTTGCTGTAACCCAAACATCAGCCTGAAACAGAAGTGCGTGCAAGGGAACAGCCTGTCTCCTTCTTCAGGGGCTGCTTAAGACTGTAGAAGGAGATAAGCAAATTATATGGCCTTAAATATCTGTGGGATCTGTGATTCTCAAGACAGCCATCAGGGCAGGGCTAACAAGGGCACTTTAAACACTGAGTCAGGCATTTCTACTGCGGAGATCCTTGTCTCAGACTTTCCCCTGGGAGAAGAGCAGACAGCAGGTTTGTTAAAGAACAGTGTTTTTTTTTTTTAAAGTTTTTCAAAGTGAAATTCTTGTTTTTCTGCTATTTCTGAGGAAACAATGTTTTGTCCTTGCTGTCCCTGAGCTCTAGCTCCTGCTGCTGCGGTGGGAAGGCTCCACAAGCGGCTCGGCAGCAGCGCGGGAGGTGCCCAAACGTCCTTCCCGGGCGCGCGGAGGTGGGCAGGGAACCAGGCCTAGCAACGTGCTGGAGGTAGCAGGGTCCCTGCAGGGCAGGACCCCGGCCCCCGCCCTGGCCGGCGTCCCATGAGCATGGCCACCTGCGGGGGGCACCGGCTGCACCTCTCCCCACCGCACGCTTCCGCCGAGCCTGCAGGTGGGGGCACAGGGAGGAACGCTGGCGCAGTATGATGGGTCTATTGATTTATCAGCTGTTCCTTGGGGCTGGCAGGAAGGATAATCCTCATTAACACACCCATTATTGCTGTGGATCCCCGGGAAAGAGTTCTGATTTAATTCTAGCTGTTGAAAAGAAAAGTGCTTTTGAATTAGTAATGTTTATCTAACATGGAAAACTCCAGGTCACCTGAGATAGTTCAGAAGTGGTGTCTCGTGTTTGGGGGAAAGGGGAAAAAAATGGTTTTGATCTCCCCAAAAGGCAAAATCCTCTCCAGAGCTGGGTTGGAGGCTACAGAACTGTACAGAGGCTCTGGGGTGGGCAGCTATCTTGCAAGCAGTGTCCTAATGCAGCAAGCACAGATTCTGCTGAACGCATAAGCTGTCGCGTGGCAGCAGCAGTCCCATGCAGAAGGAGAGGTCCTGCCGCAGCCAGGGGGTGCACGGGGGCACGTCCTGCCTGCACCCCCAGGCTGGGCCCCGCGGCCATGGGGGCTGCTTCGGGCTCCCCGCGGTGCTGCGGTGGCTGCTGAAGGGCAGCGGTGGCCGGAGCCAGGCTGCTGCTGCCCACGGGCATCACACCTCTGCTCGTCTGGGAACGGGCAAACGTGCGGGGGCTGATCTGTGGGTTTTAGTGGAGGATTTTGCAGTAGGAGCCAGCCCCAAAGCCTGGCCAGGGCTGGGGACCCCCCCACGCACCAGCGCTGCACGGGGCTTTGCAGTCAGTTTATAGGGAGAAAGGTGAAGGATGAACCCAGTTCCCGGACAGCTGCAAACCCAAGGGAAACAAGTCTCAAAATACTTGTTTAAACCTGTAATTAGAGATCACCACTTGCTCTGAAATCTGTACTTCATCTGGAGTCTCCAGATCAGAGAGAGCATTTTCCCCTACAGAGACTAAAGCAGGACACATCCTGCTGGCATGTGCATGTTTACACCTGATTTTACTAATTCCTGCGTGCCGTGAGGAGACACTGACCAGACACAGATAGTCAGGCAAGTTTTCTTTGGCTCAGGCTGTGGGTGCTGCATTTCTTTTCTCCCCCTAGCAGGTTTGGAAGTCTTTGTGCCTAATCAACTGCAGCTCTACATTTTGGGAGCAAAGCATTAGCAGCTGGTAAACGGAGCACGACGAATTAGAGGTTGCATGTGCCAGGGAGCCTTAGAAAAACCTATTGGGCCCGCCACAGGCAGCCTGGCTGACGCGCCACACGGGACAGGGTGGCACAGAGGCCGGGATCTCCATCGCGAGATGCAGCAAGCCTCCGCAGAGGCAGCGGGGCACGGAGGGAGCGTGCCTCCGAGGGGCGGATGGCGTGAGCTTGGCCGTGCCCCGCCGAGCTTGCTGTGCCTGCTTGGCTCGGCTTTGCGGCAAAAGGCAAGCAGCTGTCCCCCTGCTCCCGGCTGCAGCGGTCGTTTCAGGAGGGCCCCGGTTGTGCTCGGGGTGAGTCTCAGAGGGCTGGAGGATATTATTCTCTCTGGCAGACTCATCAATACTTTTAATTAGCTTTTTTTTACCCTGCTTCCATTCCCTTCATAGATATCAGGCTCTTAACAGATTTGAGTATGTTTTGAACTGCCGTACTCAATGCCATTTAAATCACTTCTCAAGGGCACTGGGCCAGGGATGTGCAGTGGCAGTTTAAAAGGATTAGAGGCCTTTGTTTTTTCACAAGTGGTTCAATTTACAAAAGATCAGGGTTCAGGACCTGCACACTATAAAGTGACTTAAAGCCATGAAATCTATTTCTCACTAATTCTAGATTACTCTCTACTTAGGAGCCCAGGGTGCCAAAAATGGTGGTTTTTGTTAAAATGATATGAAATCCTAATGCAAGTCCTTTTAACCACTGTTGCATAGTATACAGTGTCATGCAAATTCTGGACCTATGTGAGCAATTATGTAGCAATGAACATGATCATTTCGATTAAACCAACACATGTTTTCAAAGATTTTATTTAAACTAGATAACCGTAAAACTTTGTCACTTAGCTTCTCCTCTTGGGCATACACACAATGCATTAAACACCCCACGTATCTCTTTTGTAAAGTCTGAGCATTAATTGCTCACTGCTTATTCAAGCAAAGCCCCCATTGAGGTAAATGGGATTTTGTCTGAATAAAGGCTGCAAAATTGGACCTCTTGTCTGTAGGAAAGAGATAGGAGACCTATTTGTATTTTAGGATCTCCTGCCGCAAAATTGGAGCGTTAAGGAAGAGGGACTTTCTGTTAAAAAAGTTTTATCTTACTCAGCATCTACTTGTAATTTGAAATCGAGAGAGCCCGTGGCCCATGCGATCATGAATAAAGAACAGTGGGAGAAAGTGGGTCAGTCTGGCAAGAAGGTAGGAGCTGCCCCGATTGTTGTTCTCTCAGCCATTAGCTTCACAAGAGAATCCTTTTTCTCACTGGACGACTGTACTTTATTTTTCTAAAGCAGTATCCCTCTGACAACCAAAAAGGAATACTGCATCTGCAAATGAATGGTGCCTGCAAAGAGACAACATGAAATTTTTAAAAAGCATGGTAATAAACGCTATTCAAAAAAAACACAATCTCTGAAAAACACGGCCTATTGAAATGACAAGCCGAAAATCATTTGCTAAGCACTGAAATGGCCCCTTTTGTCACCCCAATCCTTCTGTTGACAGTTACCTTTCAATCCTACAATTGTGCAGTAAGTACTGATTTTTATTCAATGTTCTATTCACCCTGCGTATTAATGAAAAGAAAAAAACTTGTAAGAATAGCCTTTAATAGGCTGATAGACAAGGCTCCCCTATTCTCCTGCTAGAGCTCCTCTTATCAGCTTCTCACAGTATTGCTTGCTTGCTCAATTCTTTCCCTTTTCTAAACTTTGCTCACCCATCTGGGCTTTTTCTCGACTGAGATGGAAACATTTTTATTTCAGAAGTCTCACTGACCTTTTCTTCTCCCCAAGACAGCGCGTTAGGTAAAGCACCAGCCTCAGACGAGGCTTTTTTTGGGCTCAGAGTACAACGAGTGGATCTGGTCTCAGCCCATCTGGAGGCAGGCGCCGATCTCCCCGTGCGGGTGGACGGGCAGGTTCCTGGACACGCCGCAGGTCGCGGGGCGCGGGACACGACAAGGCAGCGGCGGAGGTGAGGGCAGGAGGCATCAGCCCCGAGAGTGGCGATGCCGCAGGCAGGACGGGGCGGGGCGGGCGCAGGGCTCGCTGCTGCTGCTGCTGCTGCTGCTGCTGCTGCTGCTGGGGAGCGGGCTGGGGGCCCGGGGTGTTGGCGGGGGCTTGGTGTACGCAGCCCCGACCCTGCCGCCCCTCCGGGGCTCCCAGCAGTGCGGCTGCGCTGTGCTCAGCCGGGGCGGCTCTTCCTGGGCAGGCAAAGGCTTTGCCATTCCTTGGCCAAACGTGCTGCCATTCCTTGGCCAAAGCCATGACTTTTATGCAGTTATTGCAATTAGAAAGTGTAAATGAAAACTGGAAAGAATTATCCTTGGCTGAGAGTATCAAACGATACTAATTCCAACGTTCCAGAAGCAGCAATGAGTAGCGTTGCCCAAACCTAGTGATTACATTTATCACAATTAAAAATCAACTTTCTAGCACGTGTCTCTGATTGCAGAGGCAGCCCAACTCTCGTGGGGGCTGGCTCCACAGGGGCTGCCCTTTGTGCACTGCCAGCGCTGCCGGCAGAGCACGGTACATCATCATGACGCCCTTGTACTGGCCACCACCGCACGTTAGGAGCTCGGGTGGCACAGCGACCCTGCCCGGGGGAGCCTGGGGGACCCCAGGGAGCCACTGGAGCCTCCTGGGCAGCGCAGCCGCAGGGCTGGTGTGGCTGGGGCTGTGCGGCATGGCCGTGCCGTGGGGCGCACCCCTGCCAGCGCCGCAGCAACCCCCCGGAGAGCCCCCGGCCCCTTTGGCAGGCGATGGGCAGCCAGACGCCTGGCGCGGTCCCACCGCCTGGGCTGCAGGCTGCCTCGGCCCGGCCCAGAGGGGCCCCGCTGCCCAGGGCAGCCAGGGTGCGCGTCCTCTGCCGAGCCTGCTCCCAGATGCGCTGCATCCCCCCGCTCCGGAGGGGAGAAGCCTCCTCCTTCTCCGCATTCCCCACTCATGCAGTTTTTCTTTCCAGTAGGGAAATTCAGCACATAACTATCCAGGATTGCAAAAATGTAAACAGTCTGTGTTACATGTCTTCAAATTACAGCCCCGCTGCTCTACACATGTGCAGCTAATAGAAGCCCTCTGCTAGCGCGGGGCCTGGGTCCAGGCAAGCGCCAGCGGCTGCCTGGTGCTCGCTGCCCCAGGGTCCCCGGCCCTGCGTCCCCACTCGCACCCCCAGCACCCGTCACCGCGCGCCCACCAGCTCCTCTCCCATCACCAAGGGCAGCCAGTGCTGGCCGAGCCGCCTGGCGAATGTTAAATAGGAGAAGTCTACTTAGAGGTTGTTTGAATAGAGGAAATTGTTTTACATTGTGATGCAATATTTCCACACCGGGGTCTCATTTATGCAGCATATTAAAGTCAACACACTGCACATCTATCTCCATAAGGAGCCAGGCCCATTATCCCCAGTTACTTTTAAGCAGTCTTTTGCTTAGTTCTGACGTGCCTGCCAGTGCCATATATCACAGGGAATGCAGTTCTTTAAACTGCAGCTCGTGATTGATAGTTTAACCTTTTTCTCTGAGGTTAATTCGATATATGCTGGTGTAAACTATAAACCAAAGCTCCAGCCTGTCGGGAGGAGGTAATCTACATGGCACTCTTTATGAGATTTCAGGTGCTGCAGTAATTACACTGTCTCCTCCTCCCTGTGCCCCTTCTTCCCTCCTGGTGAGAGGAGGAGGTTTCCTGGCTGCCCGCCGGACCGTCGTGCAGTGCTGGGAGCCCCGCTCTGCCCCGCTGCACCGCGCGTGCAAGCAGAGGCGCGTGCCTGGCTCTGGGCACCACCCAAGGCTCCTGCATTAGTGTTAGGAGCTCCTCAGCTCAGGCGGGATTTTGGCATGGCTGAGTTTGTGTTGCTGTGGGGTGTATTTTGTCCTGGAAACCTAATGCCGATCCTGGAAATCAACGTGAAGTGGCAGGACAGTGAGCTCCTTTCTCAGCACGAGCCTTTCAAGGAGCCAGAGGTCTGCAAGGCTAAGCTGGTCTGGCAGACCGGGGATCCCCCCACAGCTGTGCTGCTATTTCTGAGCCCTGTGCTCCCCCGACCTCTTTGCTCCTCTCACTCATTACAGGCAGAGCTTGCGGCTGATGCTGACCTAAGGTGGGGTGGCACCGGTGCCCACGCCCAGGTAAGAGCCGCATGGTGCGGCTGCTTCTGCCCCAACCGCCCTTGTTGAGCCCTGACCAGGGGGAGAAGCGCCCTGCCCTCGCCCTGCTCTCTGCCCACGGCAAAGCCACTGAATGGCCACCCCAGCGTCCTGGAGGGACAGGAGTCGAATCGCTTGCTGGAGCTCAAACCTCTCTTTGTTTCTTTGTTTTCTCTTCTCTCTTTCATCTGTTGCTTTGCTGCCTCAGACAGAAAGCAGGGAGTTTGGAGGGATGTGCTGCCTTCCCATCTCTCTTTTATGGCACGTTGTCAATAGAGCCTGTGGCAAAGAGAACTGGCATGATGGGGACACATGCGTGACATCTGAGGGTGCTGCACATCTGCACATGGCTGGGACCTGCCCGGCCGCCTGAAAGGCCGGGGCAGACCCTGTGGTGATGTGCATGCAAAGGGTGCGGGTAGCACCCGGCTGCTGGGCGAAGGTGCCGGTGCGGCTGTCAGTGCGAATGGGCACGCTGCTCCCAGCCCAGGTGGGGGGCTACCTCTCGGTGGGAACATTCAGGAGGTTGCAGACTTTCCTTGGAGCTGTGGGAATGTCACTGGGTTTGTGAACCGGGGGAAGGAGAAGGTCTGAGCAAGAGGGCTCAGGGGACAGCTGCAACTTGTGGGATATGGAAGGGCCCGTGTTCCAGGCAGAGCGCCAGAATTTGTATTTGCAATTTTTCATACAGCTGGCCTGCCTGCAGCATCTTTACAAATGAAAGTGGGGGAAACATCCAGTCCTGGAGCAGCCTGACCATGGAGCCCCACGCTATGGCCCGTGAATAACAGAGGTCTGCAGATGCCAGCCCTTCCCAGGCACTCCTTCCTCTGATCCGGGCTCTCTTTCTGGCTGCAGCACAGAGCTGGGAGGCCGCTTGTGCCAGCTGCTCTGGCACGGGTGCCTGCGAAGGCGTCTGCACTGTCCTTG
>VXAA01006277.1:52153-94160 GCA_013399115.1 Anseranas semipalmata | reverse complement strand
TGTGTGGGGCTGTGTGGGGCTGTGCGGGGCTGTGCGGGGCTGTGCGGGCTGTGTGGGGCCGTCTCATGGAGGGGCTCGGTGCTGCCTGTCCCGTGGCAGACTGTGTGTGGCACAGCTGAAACTCCACAACGGTCTTTAAAAACGGCTGTGGTTCATGCATCTTTTTGGACTGTGTCCTCAAAGGGTCATTATTTCCATAGGAAATAACAATTTCTGCTCAAGATCAATCAGAATTGTGGGAAAAAAAAGGAAGAATTTTAAAGGCTTGGTTTACTTTAATCTATTCCTTTGCAGGACGCTCCCTTTGGTAACAATAGGAATTCGATTCCTGCCAGAGCAGACTCCTTAATTAGACCCCACAAAATGAACAGTAACGTGTCTCTGGGCTGAAATTCTCCCTTTCTGGAGCTTGCAGAAAGGAGGGAGTTTCTAACTCATAATTGCATCTGAATGCAAATGGCTGTGCCAATGTGAATATATTAAAAGCAGCAGCGTCAGCAATCACTGTGAAAAAAATACATACAAATGAGGCACTAGCTTATTGCTCCATTTGGATGCTGTGAAATGGCACCTTATTGTGTTATTATAAGATTTCTTGCTTAGTTAACAGAAAATGCTTACAATTAAGTCTGAACTCATTTAGTACTCAGACTAATTCACATTAGAAAAGGGATGTGACCCCAGCTCCAGATCCCTTTTCTGTGGCTTTTGCTACACATAGGGGTGGTGGGTTTCAGGCCATGGGGTTCGGAGGCAGCACGGGCGGCTGCTACGAGCCCTGTTGTGGCTGTGCACAGCCCTGGACAAGTGCTCGAGTGAGGTGTCCTGAGCTCAGCCTGGACAATTTTGGTCTGGGGAGTCTGACAGGGTGCATTGGGGCGCAGGAACCTGCGGAGGCAGGCAGAGACATCATTCAGGGTAGAGCAGGTGGGGGGAAGAGGGAGAACAGGAGTGGGGCAAGCGGGAAGGGACAGGCGGAGGGGGGTGGGTGTGTTTGGAAAAACAGAAGATTAGGCTGGGAGAGCAGAGTCTGGGAGGGCGAGGTACCCAGCAAACACAGCTCCTATCCCTTTGGCTGCCCACAGACACCTCGAAATCTGCTGAGGACAGTCCTGCTCATCTGCTGCCAGCTCCAGGGCAGGCGAGCAGCAGCGGTCTGGCAGCAGCTGCATGTGGGCAAAGCGTTACGATAATCCCTGTCCTGCTGAGGAACCGAGGGGGTGGTGAGATGGTGCCATGTGATGGGCTTTCCGTTTTTTCTACTTCTTTTAATTCCCTGCACAAGTGCAGTTTGGCCCTGATGCATGCTTCGTGCACTCTGTGAGCGCCTGATGATTTCCTCCGGGGCCCCTGTGCCCAGGACCGGGCTGGTGCTGCTCGGGGGCCAGGCTGAGGCTGGCCAAGGGAGGAGGCTGCGCCCCACGGGAACCTGGCGGCTTTGCCAGAAGGCACGTAGGGGCCGAAGCAGGGGATAGCACAAAAGAAAGGGCTCTGATGTTTCAGGAGACGTGGCTTCTCCGTCCCTAGTGTTCCTGGGAGGTGTGGGACAACCCGGCATGGGCTGCGCGCTGGCAGCGGCTGCTGGGCGCTCCCAGTGGACAGCTCACAGTGAAAAGGATGCTGTGAGTGCTATGGGCTTTGACCAAGTCCTTGTTAATGGATATCCAGAATTGGTGGAAACCATTGAATTTAATCTTCTCATGTCTCTGTCCTTTCTGTGAAATCAGGAAACTGTCATCTCCTGTACCTTGTAAGAAGGTGAGATAAATGAAGATATGTTTGTATATATACCAAGCACTGTGATGATGTGCCTTGTAGAAAAGCCTCCCTGGTGCACCAGATAAACCCTCTGTCTTCCAAGCACAGTTTTGAACATGGTAACGAAGGCAGGTGCCATATACTGAAGAATGAGAATGATAAATATTGAAAAAGATTTGCACTGTAAGAAGTTCAGCGTGCATCACACAGGAGCTCTGTCTTAGTGCACCTGAACAAAGCAATCAGAATTAAGATTGCAATAACCACCTCAATTTTAATATTCCCTAACTCTGAGTGCTTGGCTTTGAAACAATAACATTATTTAATGATACAACTTTTGCGTGATTTTAATTATGCTGCATTTTGTGCATTTCCAAGCGACAGCTTGTTCTCAGGCTGTGCAGACTTCAGCCAGGTGCGCCAAGGGAAGACATGCATACAAAGATTCTCGGCTGAGCGCTGCTGGCCCCAGGACGCTGACCGGAGAGGATCGCTGGACAAGTTGGAAGGGAGCCTGGCGCAAGCCTGTGCAAAGGGGTGTCTGTGGCAGGCAAACAATTGCTCGGCACAGCCCTGTGCCGTAATCAAAGCTGGCTCCCTGCCCTCTTTCAGAAAAGCTTTGATTGATCCCTGCATTTCAGCACCAGGGAGACATGAATCAAGCCCTAGGCGGGGCGGTGGCCGCTGCTCCCGGAAGGTATTGTACATGGCACGGACAGGCTGCCACATCTGCAGTGGCTCTTCCCACGAAGAAATACAGCTGTGCACAATTCACCCATGTCTCTGCATGTGGGTACGCTCCCACAGTCCACAAAATATCTTGAGATTCAGACCCCTCCTTGCTAAACGGCTAATTATGGCAAACTGTGGATCCGCATGGCTGTGAGCGGGGCCTGCGGAGAGCAGCCCACGGCTTCCCTGCAGGACGGCTCACAGCGCTCACTCAGCTCACTGCTTCCTAGGCTGCCCGGCAATTGAGAACCACGTCTGAAAGCAAACTGTTTGCACAGCACTCTGCCGTGTTTTAGCAGAGAGCAAAAAGAACCTGGAGAAGAAAAACTGCTGCTGCAGCCCCAGCACCAACCTCCCCGAGCTGTTTCCCTGCCTGGCAGTGGGAGCCAGGCAGGACGGGAGCACAGAGAAGGGCTGCGCCTCCGGCCGGCAGGGCTTGAACCAGGCAGCCCGGGGTGCTGGGAAGCACGGAGCCGCAGGATGCAGGCGTCTCGCGTGGCCCGCCCGTCCCCTGATGCTGCCGGGGGCTGGGCTGGGGGTGCCCGGGCTGGCGCGCACCCTGTGCCTCCTGGCACGGCTCTGCCGTATGGACATCTGTGCTGCTCCCCGAAGGGCGGTAGTGTTTGGGATCCCCACCATGGCTTCAGCAAGCTGTGCTGGTGACGGCAGCTGAGACGTGCTGATGTGTCCCGGGCTGGAGAGCGTGGTGGGGTTCAGGTTGCAGGGAGGTAATTTGTCGGTCTGGGTCTTCTGTCAGCTTAACCCTCCCTGGGGCAGTATCTCCATCTAGTCTCTTCTTGACTCTGACTTCTCATTATGGCACTGAGCAACATAAGATGCCCACTTGTGCCTGGGATTAATTAATTATAAGAGACATTACACAGACTCCAGAAGGCTGAGAAACGCAGTGCTCTGCCGTTCAGGGCGTCCTGCCATGCACCAGTCCATGCACAGGTGGGAGGACGGGTTCCCCACCGAGCCCCAGTGAGGAGGATTTCCCTCCAGGTGTGTTTGGTCTGCAGAGCTTGCCTGAGGGTTTCTGTGCAGTTTTGCCCTGCCTGCCGGCTCTGCCAAAGCCAGCGATGAGCCAGTGGGCCCCATCAACACGTGAACAGCACAGCGTGAGTCCGACAGCTCCTGCTGCCCTTTTCCCAGTGACGTCCGTGCGTTTGGGCTATTCCAAGGAAACAGCCGCAGCCCTGACGCTGACAGGACCGCGCTCCTTCCCTCTGACACCGCTGAAGGAAGCCTCTCCCAGCCACGGAAGTATAAACACTTTTCTTGTTCAAATAGTAGTTGTAGAAAGAGGCCTGTGGATAAATTATTATCGTGACCCTCATTCTGGTGTGAAAAACTTTCTCTAGCTGCTGAGTGAAAAGTCAAAATTTGCATTTAAATAGAAAATGTTCGTCAGCATGTAACACGCAGGGACCTGTGCTGCAGGGGTCCCTGGGACATGGTGAGAGCACCGCGGGCGGTAGCGCCACTGTCCCAGGCAGCAGAGCTGAGAGCCGCTGATGCTGGCACTGGTGAGACGGGCTCCAGCAGCCCGCAGCTCTCCTGGGTCCCCGCTCGCACTTCGGCTGTATCCCCCTGTTGAGTGTGGCCGAGGGCAGCATTCGTTGCATTGCACTGCATGGAGCAGGTCGGGGATGTGTGGCTACCACTGAATGTCCTGCCAGGTGTGGGCACGGGGCTGGCACTCTGCTGCTCCTCCGACTGCTGCCCCGGTCCCTGCAGCTGAGCTCTGTGTGAGCAGATTGCTGCTTGGCCGCGCATGCTCAGTGCGCTGTGATGCATCAGGATGCTAGTCCAGAGCAGGACCTCTAGCTCTGAAATCAAATTGCAAGTGACTCAGAAGTTTTTGTTGATGCACACAAGATAGGCTAAGGCGCTTTCTGGTGTTTCAGAGTGGATAAAAGCTGCTGTTGTTGGCATAGTTTCTGCTTCACATGGTTTTTATGGTTGGAAGCAGGACTTGGACAGAAGCCCAGTAGAATCAAATTGGGTGTCCAGGGCAGGCTGGCATGCAAGAGCTGGGGCTCTGTCATCACTTGTCACCTCCTGTGCACCCTGGTGAAGGCACCCGAGCCGCTGGCCATGCAGGGTCCGGCCAGGGCTGCTGGGAGCTGCTCGCCCGGCCGGGGAGCGAGAGGAGCCCCGCAGGCTGTGCACACTGCCCTGGGCCTACGGGGCCTCTTCTGCTTCTCTGGGTTTGCAACATGGACCTAAATTATAAAACTGTTGTTTTAATAGCCCTTCTCCACGAGCACGCGTGGCATCAGCATCCCAGGATGCCCGGTGCTGGGCGCTCAGCAACAGCAGCGCCCACGAGTGCCCAGGACGGGCTGCTGGCCCTTGTGCCTGCCGCACTGCGTGCTGAATAACCTCTTCCGAGAGATGCGCTCCCGACACGCTCACCCGGCAGCGCTCCCGGGCAGCTCGGCGGGAGGCTGGCCAAGGCAGCAAGGGCCATGCACCAGAGGGAGAAGTGCAAAGCATTTTAGGAGGTATATAAATGAATTAAGACCCTTTTAAAGGTTAACAAGGTCCACTCTGTCTGTCATTAAAGTAACTTCATGCATTTAAATTTTAACAGTCAAACCAATTAGCAATAAAAATGTTGTATGAACTGCATTTTATTGGATTCCGGTCAAGTCAGAATTGGTTAAATGTATGATGTCTAATAGATTTTTCTGCTTTTTCCCCCTCATTTTAAACACAACCTGTATTTCCCAGGTCCAGTGGAAGACAGCGGTGCCCATGGAGAGAGCCAAGTGGGGGGCACATCGCTGGTCACTGCTGCACCCCTCCAAACCGTGTGCGCGGGGTATCTGAAAGCCCTTTCTTGTGAGAGCAGCAGGTAACAGAGAGCGCTCTCTGTTTGCTGAGAGAAATTAATGTACTAGTGCAATAGTAACCTTGCTTTGTGGGTCATGGATTCTAAGAGTTGGAACAGTTGCGTTCTTTACAGAAGTTGCAATTATCTGATTTATTTTTTTCATTATTTTGGTGAGGGCAAACCTGGCAGCTCCACATTTGCAGCGGGGTTGCGGTGCATGTGGCTCTGACCCACACAGCTCAGCGCAGCTCTGCAGGCAGGGGGGATGCGAGAGGATGCGGGCACCTGGGGCGTCCCTCAGTCAAACTTCAACATCCCCACTGCTGGTGGCAAATGACACCTGAGCAGTGAGTCGTGGGAACACACGTGAGCTCGGGGCACGGGAGGTGAGCACCCTCAGGAAAACACTTGGGTCTCCTGGTTGTGCCATTCTCAATACCCCCACCACCCCGCTGCAGCCGGGACCCCTCCGAAGTTCCTTCCCACCTCATGGCTGAGAGGGCAGTAAAGGAAAATCATCTGCACAAGGGGCCCAAAGAGCTGATGCAGCAAGTTCCAGGCCTCAGTAAAAATTACAGGATTACAGCACATCTTGTGCCAGTAATAAGTACCATGTGAATCGGGATGTTTGCATAATTGCAGGCTGTCGGATGGCCAAGCAGCCATTGGAGCGTATTGCAAAGGAATCAGTTCAGAGGAGATTTAGATGGTACCTGATTAGTTAAATTGCCAGCACCTGTTCGTTTTTTATTGCAAACATAAACATGAACAGTTTCAAACAACTCAAAAAGTGTTCTATGCATCCAGCATTTTCCAGTCTGGGGTTGATAACCTCTGGTAGTGAGAGAGGGCAGTGCTGTACTGGGTGAGCTTGAACCAACCTCTGACCTGGGCTTGTTTTACTCCTGAAGAAACCAAGGAGAGATATTGTGCCTGACCACACATGACCGTCATAGGACTTTCTCTGGAGAAAGGTGGCAGGGACAAGTGGAGCAGGGAACAGACAAGATGACCTAATCAGAAATCTGTTTCTGCTTGCATGCAGAAGTCAGCAAATCCAGACCGAAAGATTCGGTGGAGGGCATTGGATAAATTCTCTGCATACAGTCATGGCAGTGTTTCCTTCCCCCAGAGCCCTGCAGTTAGCAAACTGCACAGGTTACAAACTTCCATCAAAATTAGCTTGCACGTCATTGTAGGACACTTCCATGAGAGCACATAATAGCAGAGATTTTACAGGAGGCAAGTCTCCTGCAGGGCTCCTGCCAAGTGCCACTGAGGAAGGGGCCTGGTCTCCATCACGTGAGAGCTGGGGCTTTCACCTGAGGACATTTCATTCCCACTGCTCCTTCGTGAGGGCAGCGTCATGATGGCCTCGGTACCTGCAGGTTCAGAGCCGAGGGTGGCAAGGGGTGATGGGCTGGAGGCCGCTGGCACAGGACTAGTGCTGTGGAGCATGTGGGCAGCCTGCCCCGTCCCCGTGTCTGCGGCGCCTGCCCAGCAGGGCGAAGGCAAGTTCTTGCAACGCTGCGGGTGAACCAAGCATCACCAATAAATCAAGCAGGAGGCTCTGTAAGTAAAACCTCCAACAGGCTAAAAAAACCCCAAACGTTCTGGCATTGCGCCAGTCAAAAGGGCGGTGGTGTGGCTCGGCCCGAGGAGGGGCTGGCATCTCTGCTTTTGGCGGTGTTGCTTTTGGCACCACTGGCACAGCACGTCCCTGCTGGCAGTGCTGCGACGCCGGCGCTCCCCAGCACCGTGGTGGCACCACCCAAGCTTTGTTCTCAAGCACTCTCGGTCCAAGGGGCAGGCCAGGTGCGGGCATGGAGCTGGCTCACCCAGGGCTGCACTTCAGCTGTCAGAAGGGCTGAGCACCGAGGCTGCGCCCAGAGCGGCAGCACCGGCCCCTTCCGTGTGCTCTCATGGGCTCTGTGGGACGCAGCCCCTCCGCCTCCCTCGGGCCCTCCCCGCCTCTTGTCCAGACACACCCCTGGCCGGTCACACCTCCTGCTCGTACTGCCAGGCACTTATTTTGGCAACCTGAGCCCTCCTGGTCCCTTGGTCTCCTGTCCCAGACCATCCCTGTCTTAGTCCACCAGCAGATCACATCCCATGAGATGTGATTTCAGGTGAAATACCAGAGCACAGCATCAGTCATTTCAGATTTGAATGTTGCATGACACGTTGTCCAGGAGTGATGGCCATTTGGGGCATTGTCGTTATTCAGCAAGGCATCATTTCTGTGATGGACTGGGTCTGCAGCTTGCTCGCCAGCAGCAGCTCATTACAAACAGTTCAGCTCGGACACGGGGTCCCCTACAGCCCTTGGCCACGTGCACGTCCTGTTGCCCACCGAGGGAAACTCTGTCAGCGCCTCTGCTCCCCTGGGGATGCTGCTGCTGGTCCCCGTGCTCCACGCCCTGCTTGTGCCCTGCCTGCCCCTGCTGTTTCCAGCAGCACCGTTCCTTCACCCGGCCAAGCTGCAGCAGCAGACGGCTGTCAGCTCTGGCTGCTGAAGGTGGTCGTGCCCGAGGCCTCCAACCCCAGCTCTCTTGGTCCTGTCCCAAAACCATCCCCTGGCCCTGACCTGGCCGAAATGTGAAATGTTCCCTTTCTGGGGGCTGGTGTGAGCACAAGGATCCTGACTGGGAACCTCAGGCGTGCCTGGGGGCAGGCCCCACGGCAGATATCGCCTCACACTGAGTTGCGCCCCTCAGGCTCGTGTTCCTTGCTCCTCTCCAGGCGAGAGGGGCCAGCCCGTGCTTGGCGGGGGCACCCGAGGCAAGGCCTTGCCCTGGCTGGCAGAGGGACGCTGGCAGCGCTGGGACGAATGGGGTTTGCTGCTGGGCTGGGCAGAGCTGTCTCCCTGAAGGGCTGATGCATTTTCTCTTTGTGTTGCCAGAATACCCAGCATAAGCCTGGGAGGAATTGTGGGCTGGGGAATTAAAACCTGTTCAGTGCTGATCACTGATCAAACTGAAAAATTAGTGGGGGAAGGGGAGGAGGGAGCGGGGTCGACTCTCAGCAGAGCTGCGCCGAGGGTCTGCACGCCCAGCACCCCCAGAGATGTTGTGGAAACCAGATGTTGAGGAGCAGCAATGAGGGGGGAGTGCGGGGCTGGTATCTGTTCATAATTACTCTTGATTTTGTGCGATGACATTGAGATTGTAGGCAAACATGAAAGAACACTTGTGGGGACAGCAACATTCATGCCGGCCAATGGATTAATACAGCATGACTGACATGTTCAGAGCAGGAAGGCGCACATGGAAGTGTTTTGCTGGGTTTGATGTTCCGCAGGCCCAGGGTCCCCCAGGCACTGCTGACCGCCCCCCCCCACCCCCGCCAGGGCCCAGCATAGCGCCCGAGCACCGTGCTCAGAGAGCCCCAGAGCTTTCTGCGGCACGCACGTGGCAGGAAAGGTCCCTCTTGCCGTGCTGAGAGTAGTCCTCGGGCCACACGACGGCTCCCGTGCAGGATACAGGCTCACCTGCCCTTGCCAAGCACACGGCAGCTCCACAGCCCCACAGAAACTGGGGTATCTGCTGGCATGGCCTCCAGGAGATGGGGAATGCAGGGCTGGAGTGGGGCTGGGTGCCTGGGCTGGCTGGTCAGGGGACAGTGGCTCTCGGTGGCACTAGGATAAACCCAGCAGAGCTGGCTTTCTCCAGCTCAGCAGCTGGAGGTCTAGGCCAGGCAGAGCGCTGGAAAGGATCCACAGGCCACCACCAAGGAAATCTGGTCTCGAAGCCTTCCTCTGCACATGAGGAAAACTTCAGCTCATTTCAATGAGCAATTAGCCAGGTCTGTCAAGAGTGGGGAAGCCTCCCACTGCCTCCAGAGGCATTGTTAAAAGTGAGTTTGACCAAGTTTCTCCACACTTTGAGGAAGTAATAAAGATAAGGAGTGGTCATACAAGCACTGCATTTTCCAGCTTTAGTAATAACATCATGTGTCAACAGCTGGAATGCATTCTTCATAGAAACTTATAATTTTTATTCAAAAAGAGGCTTGCATAAACAGCCCAGCATAAAACTGCCCCCAAGGTCTGTGTCCCCAGAGCCAGTCCATGGGTACCATGTGGTAAAAGCTCATTCAGAGCCTGGGTTTGGAGACCAGTGAGTCGCACAGCCCCAGCACGCAGGGCTGCTGTGGGAAGAGGGGTTTTCCCCAGGCTTTGTTCACAATGGCAGAGCATTCAGCTGTGCAGTGATGGGGTAGCTTTCAGGAAAGCTGAGTGAACCTCATACCAAAGCAATTCACTGACTCAATAACAGCCTATCAATGGTTAAAATTTAAAGCTTAGCCACATGTTTCAGTTAAATTGGAGCAATTAACAAGTAATCAGATTAACAAAGTACTGTATTCTGGATAAAAGGATTTTTCCTTTAGTAATTGCCTTGTGGCATGCACAAAGTAAAAAGCTTACAATTTAGGAAATGGGATCAGAACTCCAAGCTGGGAGCATGGTGCTCTCCCCAACTATGGTCCTCTTCCCAACCACGGTGTGCACCGCAGGATGCAGGTAGTGCCTGCCATACACGCAGTACACATGGCCCCCAGGATCATCTATGCAGCCCCCCGTGCTTAAAGCAGCTGATCCTTCCTTTCTTTGGAGAGAAATCCAACTAGATTTGGCCCTGGGAGCCTAATATGACCTGTTATAAAGAGGAATGGCCTGAACCAGCCTCAAATCCTATGCCTGGTGAGGTTTCACCCAGCCGGTAGGTTCATGCATGCCTTGGAGAAAGGCAGTCCTCTAAAGGCCGGGTGACAGATGCTGGAAGAACAAGCAATGCGCTCTTCGGACCGGAGGGGAGGTCACTCCGGTCAGCCTGCTCGCTAAGCCATCAACTGAGTGCATTCCCTTCAAACCTGGAGAAAGACTGTTGCAATTTGTAAAATAATGGAAAAAAAGGAGTGTATGAATGGAGAGACCCAGAAGAGCAGATGGGCAGCGTGAGCTGCCCAGCTTCACAGGCAGATTCCAGACGCTTCTGGGATTCCTCGCACCAGCAGGGTTTGTTTTTTTAGCGGTTTGGCATCCTTCCTTCCTTAACCTTCATGTTTTGCAGAAGCAGCCTTGCTGGGTGCGTGACTGGGGAAGCACAGAGCAGTGCTTTGCATCTGACCGGCTGGTGCCAGCAGCTGCCAGACTCTCCAGCACGCTCATGAATTGTTTTGCTCCTTCCCTTCTTTCAAACCACTGTTACCAGCCCTGTTCTTAATCATCTCAGGTCAAACCAAGCTGCATACTGTGGTTTGGCTGCCTGTTTGTTTAACTCCGTGTGGCTGGGAAGGGGTCACTGCCGCTTGCAGGCTTGGGCAGAGCTCCGCAGCCCTGCAGGATCTGGTCTGACGGCCAGCCAGCTCAATGCTGCCTTCTCTGCTGCTGGAAAAGCCCAGCTCTGCCTGACCGCCTGCGGAGGCAGGAAAGCCACCACAGCAGCTCCTTCAGCACCGTGCTGGTCCCGTGCGCCCAGCACCTTCCCCGCCTGGGCACCTGGCTTGTGGCAGCGTAACGATGCCAGGATGTCACTGGCGTGTGCGATGCCGCTGGCTCAAGAGAGATCCTGTGTAAACCACTAGCAAATTTAGGATCTGCACACACTTCTAGAGGAAAACTGCTGCCTGTCAGGTGGGTGGGGGTCTCTGGGATACCTGCTACCCCCAGCACAGACAGGAGCAGCAGTATTTTCTCTCACCAGAGGAGTGTTGCTGCATGCCTGTTGCATTTAGTGGAGATGGTACCATGAAGGTCACAGCTCCAGCAAGGAGCCGTGGGAACACACAACAGAAATGAGCAGCCAGCTGAAAACCCTCTGGTGCCAGCACCCCCAGCAGCCAGCGTGGCTGAAGAGAAGCCAAAGCTGGGTGTTGCTGACTGCTCCTGCCTGCCCCGCTCACCAGTGGCAGAGACACGTCAGGGTGCTCTGTCTGTTACCTGGGTGCCCCTCACTGGGGAGCATTGTGCTGGTCCTCAGAGCTGCCCAAAACACTCCTTGCAGATGGACTTCAGGCACACAGGTTTAGCACAAAGACACCGCAAAGGGAATTTGCTCTTTGGCTGCATATTATCAGAGCCAGATGCATGTTATTTCAGACACAGCTTGATATCTCAGTGGAAGTGTCCTGCTGGCTGCTCCACCCAAAGGCACAGAAAAACCTCCTGAAAAGCAGTTGAGAGGTCCTGCAGCTTTGACCCCAGCCTCACCACTGTTTGCCCATAGCCTCAGGAACAGGTAACTACAGGAAGAGAAAGCAAAATCCTCAACAGTTCCTAAGGAGTTTCACTTCTCATCCCATTCAACACTTCTAAGAGAGCTGCCTTGTAGCAGCAGCCCTGAAGGAGGTGGCTTGTACCCAAGAGGTCCCACCACCTACAGCAGAGACCTCAGCTTCTGAGGACACATCTGTGAACCCCCTGAGCGTTCCCCTTGCCTCTGCCAGGGCCCAACGCTTCCCTGGCACCAGGGTCCCTCCCCAGACCTCACCTGGAGAGCCAAGACCACGCAGCCACATCCTCAGCCACTTCTCACCAGAAGGAGAGAGAACGAGGGGGCCCCTCCTGCTTACAGTGCTTTTATCCCCTGCAGCTGGGTCCATTCAGCTGGTCCCGATTGCACCTGGGTAACCCCTTCCCTGCCATCTCAGGCCAAAACCACCCCAGCCCCCCGCAGGGGCAGCAGGGGCTTGGTGCAGCGCGGTACCAGCACAGAGCCGAGCTGCAGCCTGTGCCTGCAGAGCCCCGTGGCGCAGGCGGCGTGCGGCCCTTGTGCCCGCAGCAGGAGGAGGGATGGCTCCATGGCATGCGCGGGCAGACGCAACCCCCTGCTAACAGCAGCAGTGGGGCAGCACCGCGCTGAGGTTTGGGAGCCAGTCAGGGCTCTGCGGGGAGGATCCAGACCTCTGCTTTGCTGAATACTTGTGGCATTCGTGGGCAGTTAGAGGATTAAGCGCTAACCCCAGCGCACTTGTGCGTGTGTGCGTGTGCCTGCAGCAGGCGCAGCTGGGCCAGCCCGGGAATGGACGCTCTCCAGAGCAGTAATGCTTAACGCAGAATTGTTTTCTCTAGGCCAGGATTATCGTAATGATCTGGGTAGCTAGCCACAGCTCCAATCCTATTACTCCATTAGCATGGGCGTTATAAGGTGACACTCTGCATCTGCTTGACAAAACGCAGCTTCAGACTTCGCGCTGAGCATTTTAACTGAAAGGAATTTAGTTTTCACTTTAGGAGGATTCTCTATTATTATTGGCTTATAGCTGCTTAGAAATAAACAGCAATAAATACTCTGCCAATTTACTTTCAGAATGTTCTCATTTAAAACACTCCATGCAGAAAAATATTAACAAAATAAACTCCTAGCTTATAAAAGGCTAAAGAGAGCTTTTTTTGGAGTGTCAATGTTTGTAGAAGTATTTTCTAAAGAAGCTGCAATTTGAATTAAGCAGCCATTGGTAACATGTTCTCTCAGGGCAAGCCACTGAAGATTGCTGT
Source organism: Anseranas semipalmata (assembly GCA_013399115.1). Taxonomy (NCBI): domain Eukaryota; kingdom Metazoa; phylum Chordata; class Aves; order Anseriformes; family Anseranatidae; genus Anseranas; species Anseranas semipalmata. Next base: position 81,327 of record VXAA01006277.1, on the reverse strand, counting down.
ATATATTTGCTGTGTGCTAGCAGTTGTGAAAGCTAATAGCAAACTTGGCAGTAAAGAGGGGTGGCAGAATATTGCTGCATTTTGAAGTCAAGGAAAAGCAGTGAGCGGTGGGGCTTAGGAAATATACACACCATGCTGCTACATGCACAGAAAGACCCTTCCAGTCCCCTCAAGCCATCCTCCAGGAGTCATCTCCTTTTACGTCTCCTCATTGTTTACTGAACATTTGCAAGCCGGGTCTTCCTGCTCTTAGGTATCAGTGTGCAAGCTAAGAAGCACACTGATGACTCCACGCTGAATGTAACAGAGTTGTATTGTTCTTGTAATGAGTGCCAGCTCTTGGATGGAAGACACAATGCTTACACAATTACATTACAACAGAATAGGATTGCATTAGTTAATGGAGATGACCTCCAAAGAGGAATGTTCTCCTCTTATTAATTTAAGATAATTACATTAAGTTCCCTTCTCAAACTCAGTCTACGAGGGTGCTCTTCCATGGCCTACAGCATGTCAGTTCCCATGTAAGTTCTTTAGATTCTTGGTCAATGACCATTTTTGATACAAACATGTAGGTTACACTCCTCTGCAGAGGGAGACGCGGGGTTCCAGTGAGGCTGGCTCAGGGACGCAGGGTCTGCCTAATGCAGTGATTGTCAGTACACATCCAGCTTTTTGTGAATGTACAAGGCCTCGGACAGTCATGGCTATACCTCTAAGAAGAGATGCTATCCAGGATAGAGCATTTATTGCCCTGACCCCTCCGCTGGGACCGCTGCGTTGGACAGCATGAGGCCAAGGGCGATGCTCAAGCCCCGGTCCTGACGGCACCTACGGCAGCTCACTGCGCTCCGTCTCTGCTCCTGCTGCAGCTCCTTCCCCCCTGGACGGCACTCATTTCTGCTCTGCCACTGCTGGAGAGGACACGGCACAGAGCCTGTGCTGCAGGGCTTCTCCGCACCAGCACATACCTGGTACAGCTTTATTGATAAGGAAAAATAATTTATTTTACTAAAAATCGAAAGAACATGCTTTATGTGGCCAAAATTGTCCAACGCCAGGCATTTGTTTGGGAAGGGGACGCAAAGCACACTCTGCAGGTTGGGTGCCTACGAACGTGCCATTTTTCCTGACTGGAAGACCTTCAGATTTAGAGACAAGCCTCACTCCATTATACCCCTTTCTAAACCTGGCATGCATTAGTCCAGTGCCAGCCCAGGAGGTGCTAACATGATAAAGTGTGAAAGCCTGAAATAAAGCTTAACACAGAGTTTGGAATGGAGTTGTTCAGCATTATTGGCTTGTAAATTGTTCCTGTGATGAGATTTAGTAAAAGACTGAAGAGGTCCTTTGGCAGTGGGAGAGTATTTATGATGCTTTTGTACTAGTACACGAATGCTTTCTTGTTGTGCCTGTGTTTGTGGCTGCCCTGGAGGCAGTGTCCTTGTTTATTAGTACTTTATGTACACAGGTGCCAGGGAGGTTTGGGGCTTTTCCAGTGCTCCTGTCTTTAGGCACTTTACCACCAAAGTGTCCATTAGGAAAAGCACGAGTCCGGAGCGCCTGGCCTGGCCACAAGGAGATCTGTCCTGGGTGGGAGCTCTGTCCTGGTGCCTGCCCCGGTGTCTGCAGCTCAGCTCCTCTCTGGTGCTGTGGGAGCAGTGCGGAATCCTGCTTCCAGGGCAGGATCCCGTGGTGTGCCCTGGTCCTGCTGCCCACTGGGGACACCTGGGCAGAGCTGGCCCCCTCCGCCCTCATCCCCTGTTGCATTTGGTTGAACCACTGCTGCATTCATTTACACCTTTTGGCTGGCCAAGGCAGCAGTTTGCTGCTGTCACCAAAGCAAATGCCACATCATTAGGAGCTGAGCCCTGGTGACTAGGATTCATGAGGGTTGAAAGCATGGGAAAGAAATTGGTGAATGGAATCTTAGTGTCGAATTTGCCCAAATGTTCCCCCTTCTGTTAGGATAGAGGTCATCAGGAAAGGAGGACATTCAGGCCAGTGTTTTCATAGGAACAACAGAGACATCTTCCCTTATCACTCCCGTCACGTACACAACCATCACACTTGCTGGCAGTCGAGTGCCTTTGAGTCCCCATGCCCGTGCTGCTGAGTGTCAGAGTGGCCACTAATGCCATGGCTCCCGTCCTGCATGCTTTGGAGGGGCACCTTGGTGGTGCTGGTGCTTGAAAAGCACAGTGCTGTCTCCTCACGTGAGAATTTATGGATGCGTGAGTCTGCAAAGGCTGCACAAAGAATAATGCTGTGCTTGGCTGCCTAGGCTAGCAGAGGCACAGCAGACCTGCCCTCTTCTCTGTTTAAGCTTTCCAAGGCAGGAAGCAGAACCTGTGTCTAAGCGCAGACTGACACACTTTTCAGGAAAGATTGCACCCCTGGGATTTCTGGAATAAGTGCCGTAGCAGGTTGCAGCGTTTACGCACTGGTCGTGTCAGGCCAAATGGGACATGCTGCCCCTGCTGACTGCTGGGCTCCTTGCCATTGGGAATCTCCCATTCGGGTTGCAGGCACACTTGGGACTCACCTATTTGTACTGACAATGAAATGAAAGCTGAGCTAAAGCCTATCAGTGTGCACAAATAGAAGCCTTGCAGAGCTGTAAGGGGAATGGCAGGAGGCTTGCAGCAGCTCTTCCCTCTGTGCCTGCTGACAAATGCGTGCAGGTGCACGGGACTACCTGTCTGTACACCCTGGTGCAAACTGAGTCTTAGTCCTGCCCTGTTGCAGGCTTGCCTTGCTTTTACATAAGCCTATACCAGAGTTTTGGTTGCTCAGCGTGGTCCAGCTCTCTGCCAGCTCATGCTGCTGATGTGGTGCAGAACGGTGTATCCCATCAGGAGAGCCAGGAAATCCCACCTCCCTGTACCACGCTGCTGCAGGCACTTGAGCCCCTGGGAACAGAGGTGGAATTCGCCCTTTCACTGTTGGATCTGGAGGCCAGGCTGCACTCCTCCTCCTTCTCCCCAGCAGCAGCAGGAGCTGCTGCACCGCACCGCACCCTGCCATTGCCCGTGGGTGCAGGAGCCGGCGGGGGGACGCACCGCAGGGCCAAGGCGTCCATGCTGCCAAGGACGCAGGCACTGCCCGCAGCTGCTGGGCTTGGCTAAACTCTCTCGGGAGCCTTAGGCAGCATGGAGATGCCTTGAACGCTTCCTGGCTCTGTGGATGGGCTGTTATATGGTGTCCTCCCATCTTCGGCATCGTCAGGGTGGGACTTACGTACTGTCACTAGGTTCATATTAAACATGATGGATGTTATTGTAATCCTTGGAGCCTACGTAAAAAGATACTCTCTAGACGTCTATAAAACATGCTGGGATTTGCAATTAAAATACCTGGGTTGTGACTGTGTGCCCACAACCAGCTTTCCCCTCCCTCTTCAGTTTAGAACAGCTCCATGTAAACCCTGTTTTGCAATAGTTGTTTAAATAACAAGCTGCCTTCAAAGGAATATATTTAGAATGGAGGGCTTCCCCCCCATAAGTACACTCTGAATGTTTGAATGATTTCAGCTGGTTTGGCGAGAGTTTCCTGTGATATCATGATCTGATCATTTCTTTGTGGAGTTGGTGTGCTTGAGCACTGGAAGGCTTGCAGCTTTTGCAGCTCTGCTCAGCGAAGCACTCCAGGCTGTGCTTGCAGGCGCACACCGGCTGGGTGCAGGGCAATGGATATGGGGACAGCGATGTGCCAGCTGGGTCTTCTGCAGGCTGCTGCAAGCAGCTGGGAGAGCAGCTTTCTGCTGGTCACCCACCAGCGTTTCCCTTTGGGACCACTGTTTTCTGTGGGCACTGTTGCAGAGGAGTCACACTTGCATGGCCATAGGGGGACAGTTATCATGGTCCCTGACTAGGTATTTTCCCTACTCTTGTGCATGTGTGACCAGCACTTTAAGGTCTGCAAGTAGTCTCTGTGAGGCAGAAGGGGGGTAGGCTTATTTAAAAAAGTCTTCCATAGAGGAGTGCATTTACAATGCTCATATAAGCAGTTGCTCTGATTTATAACTGCAGCAGGAAGAGGCTAGAAGAATTTTCTGAATGTCAAACAAATATTGATCTTTTAGTTTTATAAAGAACTCCGCTCCACCTGCCCGCAGGTAACGCGTGGCAAAGCACCTGGCCCCGCGCTCCTGTGGTCAGCTGCCTCCCTGGCTCTGCTGCAGCCGGTGCCTCATGGTACCAAGCCAGTTCCCATCATTATCTGCTGTTTGCAGATGATCTGAAAGGTGTAAATCAACAACTCTAGAGCTGATAGTTTTTAGGCTACGTCATGGTCAGATTTCTGCAAAATATTTCAGCAAAAGCAAAACAGCAATTCATGGGCAAAAGGATGACAGAAATATTTGCTTTCCCGTTACAAACACCTCCCTTCTGATGGGGCCTGGCCCCGTAGGCTGAGCGCCGGAGGCTGCTCGGTGGGAGGCAGCACCCAGGCTCCGTGCTCCACAGCCTCGCCTTGTGCGTGGGGCAGGAGGGGAGAGCCCGAGGTGAAGGCCTGGTACCCAGCGTGCGCATCTGAGGATCCCGTGCCGAGCAGGCTCCTTGCAAGGGCTTCTTTGTTCCTGGGATCCTCCGCAGTGCTCGCCCGAGGAGTCCTGCTGCTCCGGGGATGTGTAATTAGCAGCAGGCCATGCACGGCCTCCCCATGGCAGCTCTGATCATGTCCCTGCAGCTCTGCAAATTTTTTGTCCAGGTGGTGAAGACGAGGAGGGCTGGTGCAGAGGGATGAGCTTCACTCCCCCCGGGCTGCTCCTCGCCTTCAGTAATGCCTGCTGCTCAGCCTGGCTGTGCACAGACCACCTCGAGCGTCGGCGCAGTGCAGAGCTGCCTTGATTCTGCCTTTGGATGAAATAAGATGCAGAAGGATGTAAAATAAGCCCTGAATTACTCTTCAGACCCTCCTTGCACACCCACCTAAAAGGAGCTTGACTGTAGTAGAGAGCTGTGTGGCTGGAGCTGCAGACCCATTTTTCAGCTGCTGTTGTGCAGTGCCTGCAAAGAAAGGCAGCTCCCCCTGGATGTTTTTGGTGGGGGCTGACACATGTTACTACTGTAGCTGGCATCTGAAGAAAACTCAGACCACTGTGGTCTACTTTACTCTTGGAGACATATTTTTGACTAGATATTCGTTAGATCACTCTACCTCCCCTATTTTCTCGAGCTGTACAAGATGCTGCCTTCCACAACCAAATAAAAGGTATCTAGGCAAAGAATGTCATACACAAGATGAAAAAAATAAACTGTGCCTTAACTACCAAAAAGCAAGCATTTGTGCAGTGAGGTGTATACATTTCCAGTGCAAAATTCCCTTTGATATTCCCCAAAGAGTTTTAAAGAATGTGTTTTAAATCAAGAAGAGCAAAGTCTGCTCCCCAGTTGTGAGAGTGGAGGAGCCCACTGCAAGCCCACTGTGCGCAGCATTGTCATATTGCCCCTTGGCCTGAGGCACAGGCGTAAGGTCTTTCATGCAATTGAAAGAAATGCATGACTAAACAGCTTTTTGTGCTTTAAAATGCATGTTGCACTCCCATTTGAGCAGCAGATTTAGAAGTCCCATGGTCCAGAATTTTTTGTACGTGTTAATCTTGAGGGTCGCATCCTGCTTTCTCATCCCGGATGCACTGGGACACGGGCAGTGCTGGCGTGAAGTGCCCAAGCAGGGCTGGAGCAGTGGCGCTGGCTGCCAAGCCTGGGAGGCAGCCTGGTCAGGATGCCGGGCGGTGCCTCTGCTTTGGCTTCCACGGAAGTTTTACATTGTGCAAGGCACAGACGGAGCCCACCCATGCCCACTTCTAGGGCACATCCAGCTGTCCTCTTAGCTCTGGGCCTCCCAAAATATGCCCGCTGCAAGTCTAATTGCAATAAGAGTTATTCCAGCAGGGCTCTCCACTTACTGCTCTGAACCGATGGAAGGGCCACGTGGTGACCCCTCCCTGTGGCTCTGGGGCGGGTGTACTGGGGGGGCCTGGAACACTGCAGTGGTACCTGACCACAGCTGAGTGCCCAGGCTGGATGCGCAGTGCCATCCCCAGGCTGGATGGGGACGGGGACAAGGATGGGGATGGAGACGAGGATGGGAACAGTCCCACATGCTGCTGGTGCAACACGGCCCCGGCCGCCTGGCTCTGAGTGTCTGTCTGGGGTGCAGGGAGCGGGCGCTGCCCCTGCCTCCTGCTGCTCGCACCCTCCCGGCCTCAGGAGCCGCGGGCTGCCCTGTGCTACTGGGCGCCATGCAGGCAGCTGCCCGGCGGCTCTGGCATATGCTAGCCAAGGCTTTTTCTGCAAATGCTGCTCGCCAGAGAAACAAAGGGAAGCGAGAGAGCACAGGCATGCAGCAAACACCTAAATGCAAGTGTTCGGCTTATTGGGGTTACACTTGTCTCTGTCTCTAGGGTTAATTTGAGTCAGCATCCTAGCCCAGATCCCTTCCATCGCAGCTTTTTTGGGGGCAGTGGCAGAATGCAGCACTGAATTTAAGTTGCTGTGTAATATGCACCTTGTACATTTTCTCCCTGTGTGAGATATTGCAGGATTTTCACAAGCCTTTTGGGACAAAAGATAAAGTCAACAAGGAGGAAAACATTTTAGCAACAGAAAATAGGATTCAGACAGGGGTGAGGGTCTGCCAGGTCGCGCTTCTCTCCCCAGGCCCCCACTGCTGGCTCTGAAAATGCTGGGAATTGGATTTTGTGTGCGTTTCGCTGGGGGAGGGCGATGTTCCTGGAAATGCCCAGGAGAACTTTCTGAGCGCCGTTCTCTAGGTAAAAACCTGTAACTTTATCATCTTCGTATAATTTGAAAAGAAGACCCCTGTCCCCTAGGCACACAAAGAATAGCTTGATATGTTGCTAACAAAGCCTCTTAAAAGATAAAGAGCAAAATGCAAGGCAAGGAGAGCATGCCTGGCAGGCAGACAGAAGCTGGCCAGTATAGGCCAAATTCTTTAGGAGTTGAGTTTCCGTTTGGGCTCAGCTTTCCCGCGGATTCTATACACCTAAAGAAAACAAACCGTAATCCTATCTGGGGCCCAGCACTCTATTTATTTCACCTGGTGAAAGGATCTTGCCAATTCCTCCACACTGAAAACCAGCAGCTGCCCAGCAAGGGAGTTGGGCCATAAGTATGTTTTGCATTACGGAGAATTTGATATTAAAATATAAATGTGATCTTACGAGGATGTATTTGCACTCGTACTGTGCAAGACATTCTTCCAGGTTTCTCTCCTGTTTCACCGTGTGATTTGGATCCTGCTCTCTGCTGTTCCTCAGCCTTAAGTAATCCAGTTATACAAGCTATAATCCGCAGATTACAAGCGGGGGAAGTGCACAGCCTCTGCTCACCCGCTCACAATCACACAGTTTGCGCTGTTTTAGGCAGGGAACTGGGCAGAGGAGCTCGCTGGCCTCCTGCACATGTCGATTGCTCTTTTAAATTGCTCAGAAACCGGGTTCCCTCCCTCCCCTCGCTTCCCCTCGGCTTTACCGCTTCCTTCTCCCATTTCTATGCCTTGATGCAGCAGCCGCAGGCGAGGGCTTTGAGGGTTCCTGGTGCTGGCCACGGCGTGCGGGGCGGCAGGCTGAACCGGAGCGGCTGCCTCGTGCTGCGGAGCAGGGCTGAGGATGGAGAGCGACCCGGAGCTGGCTCTTTGCCAGTGGGTGCGGGCGTAGCTCGGTTGGAGGTGGAGAGGTGGGCGCTGCGCGGGGTCCTGCGGGGACGGGAGCTCCCGCCTGCGCCCGCTGCTGGGGCAGGGAGAGGCACAGCCTGCAGCAGCGGGGCACTGGGCAGGGCCATGGGGAGGTACTCCTGCTAGCAAGAGAACGGCAAAACAAGAACCGTTGTGTTTCTAGCGAGCGAGGAGACAAAAAGCCAAGCATTTTCCACTCTCATTTCTCTTTCCTGCATTTTGTTACTGATACCTCCCCATGGGCATTAGAGCTCTGACAGATGAGCTCTGCAATGGATTAAAGGGTTACTGTGCTCAGCTGTCAGAGGTTGCTGTCCCCTTCGTGGGGATGGTGGAACAAGATACGTGCCGTGCCCAGTCCCCGCTCCCCGCAGCCCGGGCACAAGCCCCGTCCCTGCTGGGGCAAGGCAGGATGGAGCCGGCGCTTGGCTGCAAGCTCAGCACTCCAGAGCCAGCCCCGTCATGGCTGGGCTTGCCCTGAATTCAGCGTGCCCTTTTAGGCGTCCAGGGAGACAGCCTGAAGTGAAACAGCCCCGGGCTCTGCTGCCATCACTCTCTGCCCAGGCAGAGACGAAAGTTTTGGAGTCTCTGGCTGCCTGCCTTTGGAGTGCGGGAGGGCTGCTGGTAGGTCCAGCGTCATTCGGGGGCATGCGCGGAGATACGCCTCAGGCCAAGGGCTGTCCCTAGGGCAGTGCCACCGCTCAGACCACACCGGGGCAAACCCAATGCTCGCAGCCATCAGCTCCTGTCCTCCCCCAGCAGGACCTGAAGCTCATTCTCCTCGCACACTGAGGTTTCTAGTCCAGAGACTTCTACATCCCCATGTAATTAGTAATGCTCAGAAAATAAAAGTCCTAAGTATCTGTGGTATTATCACAATAATTTCAGACTTTCTTTGGAGATGCATGCTGCTGACAACATCTGCGTAGCTGCTTCCCAGACTGATATGTCGCACAAGTATGCAAGGAAGAATGGTACAGAGATACAATCAGCATTTCCACAATGCATTAGTTCTCAAATATGACCAAAGTGAAAGGAGCATTTTCCAGAGCTCTTGCTTGCTGCAGCTTTGGGCAGAATAACGCTAACAGCTGCTAGGACAGTCTGCACTTGGGTTCACTTTGTGGGCTCACAATGACCCATTGCCATTCAGCCTCATCTATGCCAGATTTCATTCTTTTAAGTATTTTTACTCTGCAAGCACTACTCCAGGAACTTAAATTGTATCACCATATTGATCATTTCCATTTCAAAATGACCAAATTAACTTAAAGTTTTTATAAACATCCCCTTGTTCACATGTGAATGTTTTGCGTGTCTGAGTGGCTCCTAAAACCGTGGATGAAGGATCCTGCAAGGAAACGGTACTTCTGCATGCCATCAACAAGACGAAAAACTGCTTTGGGAGAGGGGTGCAGCATGGGGAGATTTGGAAGGGTTTTCTTTGTTTTGTTCTGAAGGAAATTTGTCAGTGTTGTACTTTAACAAAAAAAGCCTTTGCTCTCCACTTCACTTTCTAAAAGACTAGAAAAATTAAATGTGTTTCCAAACCCCAAAAGTTCTGAAATAAAGGATTTTAGGGTTTAGCTCTCAAATCATGACATGGAAAAGAGAATTAATATATTTTCACCACCAGCGTCACACATATAAGAAGATATTTTGTCTGAGAGTGTCCCGAAATTAGTTTTCCACTGGGAGCTGAGACTCATTCCTGGACACCTTCTGCTTCCAAGCACCACTGTGAAGTGTGAAAGCTCAGGGCAGTCTGCAAGTGGGGCCCTGGGGAGAAACCAAAAGAGCACAAGAGTACCTGGACTCGCTGAGGAACAAATGCTTATCCAGTAAAATACCTGGACTTCCTACTCCCTTACCCCTGCAAAGGGAATCTTACACATGAAAAATTTCAGAATAATTTATTCTTTATGCTGTTTTACTAAAACTCTGCAGGTATGAAAAGAGGTGAGCACTTGCGCTAAGCAGCTCTATTCTATGCTATCCTGAGGATAACTGAGCTTAGCAGGTATTATTTTAATAACAGGAGTCTCCAATACTGAGAAACCAAAATAAATTGTTAGATGTGAAGGCTTGATCTCTTCTTACGAGGCCTAGCGGTGGATTTCTGACTTATCTGATGATCTGCTGCCTAAGCCTCTAACAGGCGTACAAAAGCTCCCCGCTTCTGGTGAAACCCAGAAAGAAGCCGCCTCTCCTGGGCTGGGCCCAGCCGCTCGCGCACAGGGAGGTGCTGAGCTCTGGCGGGGCAGCTCCCGGCCCCCGCGCACCGCACGGCGCTTCTCACGTCTGCTGCAGCCGCACCAGCCCGCCGCAGCCGGGGGCTCCAAGGCACCACGCGGGGCTGCAGCCTCCAGCCCTGTGCCCTGGTGGTGAGTCCCCGCTGTGGGGATCTGCAGGGGGAGCCGCTGGTGCCTGCACCCAGACCTCTGCAGTGCTGTGGGCATCTGGGGGGGCCCAGTGGAGCTGCGGGCAGGGCTGAGGGCAGGGCTGCAGGCAGGGTTGTGTGATGGGCTGTGTGATGGGCTGTGGGCAGGCTGGTGCGAGCGGGCGGGCTGTGGGCTGCGGCTGAGCAGCCAAGCGCTGGGGTAGCCCAGCCATGAGGTGCCCAGGAAGGGCAGCAGAGCTACAGCGAGGGGTGCTGAGCTCCGAAGGGGCAGAGGAGCTGGAGATGCAAAGCTAATGCATATTGTCATACACTGTTTCCAGATTAAACAATCAGTGTCATGGCCAAGTGAAGCCTTTTGGAGAAGGAGGCACAGCTCTCCAGCTGTTTAAATCTTGATGGCTCTCAAATAACAAGATTAGGCAATTGTAGGCTACAGGAAGGATACCAGTAATTACCGCCTGATTGGTAAGAGCTGTAATTAAAGTCCAGCGCATTTCAAATTCTTGCAGCACTAGTCCGGCCCGCTCCAAGTAGCCATCCCTCCATTTGGTTCTCATTTATTTGCTTCTCCAAACACAGCCTCTTCTGTACTTGGCTGGGCATGTCTTGTGGCCAATGCTGGACGTGGGCATCTGCAGGGCAGCTCCTGCTGCCTCTCCGGGGCTGCCTTACAGCCTGCTGCGCGCTCTCCCTCGGGGGCAGACGCGCACTTTCCACCCTGCCTGTGTCCGTCCTTGCTCTGGGAGCTCGCAGGTTGACTAGCATGATGTGCGGCCAGATCCAGATGATAATACTCAATGTTCTGGCTACCTTTGGACAAGCTTTCTCCGCTCTCATTGTGCTGGAAGCTGCTGTGGTGCCCTTGCATGCCGGTGAGCACAAGGGAAAGAGGAAGGCAGGAGTGAGCAGCTTCCTCTGTGTATCGCCGTCCCTGTGTGCTGCGGTGAGGCGATGCCCTGCCTGGGAATGCTGCCCATTCACTCACTGGTGCATTGAGGAGAGAAATCTGTGAGGTCCTAAAAGCTCATATGCTCATAGATTTGTTCATCTTCTATCTTTGGTGATTCAGTTTATGTTTTAAAATGTAAAAAGGCCTCCTACGTACATGATGTCACTATTGTATAAAAATATCAGCCATGGTATTTTCAAAATATCTCCCCTTCCCAACACTGACTACATCCAGCCACTGCTCCAGCCACCATCTCCACTGCTGCACCGCGAGTTGTCTCCGGGCCAGCTGGAGCACCACAAATATGTGGAGACAATGAGGAGTGCTGCTGTCCTTCAGCTGTAAATGAATGTTTACTACAATAAGGGCATGTTGTCTACCAGATGATGGTTAATAGCAGTCCCTTAAACTGGTTGAGTTAAACTCCGCTGTGATTGAAGGCAGCTGCTGGGATTGATGCACACTCTGCCTTGCTAAATGCGCTACAGCTAAGTGATTAGTGTTTTCCAAAGGGAGCCATCGATCACCTCTTGTTCTTGTTTGTTCTCCAGCTGCTCGGTGGGTGCGGGCCCGTGGGCTGCGTGTGCCAGGCAGCGCCTTGCTGCCCGCCGTCACCCCCGCAGGGCTCCGTGCTCCTGCGCCAGGGCTCTGCCGGCGGCTGTGCTTGCTCCGCTCCCGGGCTGTGCGGGCGGGATGCTCGGGTGAGCCCCGCGGGCTGCCCCGTGACCAGGGCTGGGACCTCCGGCCGGGCTGGCTCGTCCCTCGCCGCTGCCCCTTCCCCATGGGCGCTCCGGCTGGCACCTCAGTGCACGTGCTGTTTTCGGCACGGGTACCCCGCACCTCCAAAGGCAGTCTGAGCAGTGGTACAGAGAGAGCTTGCTACTGTCAGTTCTGAGCAGTGGCGAGACTCCCTCCGTTTGGCCAAGTGCTGTCATTCACTGCAGCTGCTCCTGCAGAGGGGGAAGAGATAATTGTTTGAAGGACTCAGAAGTGCCACATGGCTTGGTCAATGGTTCTCCCTGCCTGGGATTCCTTCGTTGAGGTCCATGGTCCAAGACTGTATGATCTTTCCCTTGGTTGGTGCACCAGAACACCTCCAGATGAAGCTGTCCTTTTTGTCCTGGTGAACTGTCCACCACTAAGCAGAAGTTGGATGCTCTCTGCTAAAAATTATGAGTCTAGAGGAATGCCAAGAGGAAGGAGTGAGGGGAAGAAAGCAGCTTTATCTTTCTTAGGCTAAATTTGCAGGATCAGCTGAGTGACAGTGCTGTGCAGCTGCAAGGGGGACATGGTGGACGTGCCATGTGAGCACAGAGTTACTGTTCTGTCAAGGAGATATTTAGCTTGCTTGCTCTTTCAAGGGATGTTTGCTTAGACGGTAGCTCACATCCACCAGGCTGAAAGGAAGCACTTCAGCCTTCCCGGGAATGGTCCCGGAGTGGCTAGTTAGCTAAGATGGAATTAGTCTCTTGGTGGCTCAGTTGTTTCTGATTAACTTGAATATATACACTGAGTCCAAGCTGCTAAGCACAACTGAATCTGTGGCCTGCGTGAACTCCTGTGTGGTCCTGGGCTCGGAGACTGCCAAGAGCCATCGCCACTGTCCGGCATCCCCGTCCCCGTATGGCACGGACACGGCGCGGGCACGGCGCGGGCACGGTGAGGGCACAGCGCGGGCAGGGTGTGGGCAGGCGGCCGCGTGCTGGTGGGGCTGCCCTCGGAGGCATCCGCACTCTGAGGGGTTTCTGAGCCAGCACGCAGTGCTTGCAAAGGCTTGGGTCTGCATTTTTTTCATGATCATATTTTCTCATGCCAATACTTGTAGCTCTCTTTGGGAAAGCTGATGACAGCCGGCAGTGTGGAGGAGGGTGCTGCATAATGGTTAAATGCCATATAGCGACCCCTATAGTTAAGGTTACATGAGAATTTCTATAGGCTAAAAATTTTCCCAAACATTCACCTGCTGAGCTTAAATTTTCCATGCTTGTTGTTTGCCTGAAGGTGAATTGTTTTCAAGCTTGAGAAAAATTCCTTTGGCTGTGTCTGAGTTATGGGAGAAGAGAAAATACTCTCTTCCCACTGGAAAATCTTTAGCTAGTTTTTTTTTTTTTTTTTTTCCTTCTTCTTCAGACAGGACTACAGAAAAAAGTCTGGAGTCTGAAAAGCCTCAAAACTTGGCCTGGGCTGAGCTTTTATCCAAGCCAAGTACCTCAGTTGGAAGATTAAAGTGAAGGACAGAAAAACGGATAGGAAAATGGGAGACTGGGCAAAAGGGGCTGGGGGAGGGAGTAAATCTGTTTGAGCATGTTCTACGTTTCCGTGATTTCTCTCTCTCCTCTCTCTCTCTCTCTCTCTCTCTCTCTCTCTCTTTTTGGTGTTGCCTAATAAAGCTTCAGGAGCTCTGAAATTGCAGCCTGTGTGGACTGGGATGCAGAGACAGGAGCGGTGTGCATGGGCTGCTGGGCGGGAAGGTTTGCTGCCTGCTGCTCCGGCAAGGCAGCAGCCGGAACCTGAGACCCGGGGAGAAATGCTCCGGATGGAGAGATCTGTGTGCTTTGTTCCACACTCAGCAAACTGAGAGTCCATTTCTGCAACCAGATTTCCTGCTGTAAAGCTATATTAGAAGGCATCAGTTAGAATGATAAAAATGAACAGTGGTAACTTCCCTCTTCTCTAAAACATGCAGTTAATAGGAGGAAGAGCTCTAATTCTAATGAGCACTCTGCAAATTTTCATGCTAAGAAACATGGGTGACTTCTTTTAAATATATATATATATATATATATATATATTTACAGTAAGCGAGTTACAAGCAGGATATTTGCTGGTGAGGTACCGAAGTTGGTATTGAAAGAAATATGGAAAAAAGTGGATTCTTACACTGACTTTCTCCTCTGTGGTGCTCATAAAGTCAAAAGAACAGATATATTTTTCTGAATAAATGTGCAGGCCAGTAAACTGGACCAGACAGAAAACCATGTATTAATGTGCATGTTCTTGTATGTGTTTTTAGTTTTTGGAAATCTGAAAGATGCATTTGTGAGTGAAAGATCTGCTGCACGCGTGGCCATCCAGGCTGCAGAGCACGTACACTCAACACGCACCAGTGTGTTATTTCATGGACATAAAGGCATGTGTCCAAAGGCTTGGATTCACCCTTAACTATCCAACACAAACTGTTAAAGTACTCATTGCACAATGTTCACGAGCTGTTGCTGGATATGATGTGTGAGCATCGACTTCTGTGTTCCTTGACCTTTTTTAAAGTTATGCAACCAGAGCATTGCATTCCTTTAATTTTTGCATCTCGTGCAGGCTCCTGCCTTTGGCTGGCAGGTATCTTCTTGAAGGAAGGACAATTTCTGCCTTCCCTGCAGCCCTCTGCTGCAGCAGCCACACGTGCTGCGCTGTCCCTCACTGCAGGTGCAGTGGCCACGAGGGTTGGTTGCTGCTTGTCCTGTTTCGGGGATGTGGGACTGCGGGCGACCTTCCTGGGCTGTCCTGCCCAGCCGTGCCCTGCCACCAACAGGCTGGCCAAGCCGTCCTGCTCACAGACGTGGGGTGCTCCTTCCCACCCCGCTCCAGCTGGAAGGCTGCTCTCGCCTGTGGCATTTGGGAAAGCTCAAGCCCTGCATCTCCTTCCCCCCGCCCCTGCCCAAGGAAGGGGGTGCTTCTGTGCTATGCTAATTCCACTTTCAGTGATGAGTTTATCGGTTTCCAGAATATCTTGCTCTGGTATTCCATGCTTTTTAATTTACTTAATGCAGCTCTTCCAGCTGTTCCAAACATCACAGAGAAAATGAAACAATATCTGAGAAGTCCCCCCTTCTCCATCCAGAAGCTCTGGTGAGAGAGACAATATTTGCATTGTGCCCTGGCTTCTCCCCGGCGTCTGTTCTCAGGACTGGTGATCCTGCTCTTGAAGTGGTTTGAGGTGGAACAGAATGCATTTGTGCTGAGAACAGCAGAGGGATTTTAGTCACTTTCTGAAATGGGGAAAATTGCCTCATTTTTCAGCATTTGGCCTGCAATCCCACACTTCCCTAGCTCTATGTACGGATTAGTTCATACTTTTTTGGTGTTTTTGGCTTGAAATGAAAACTCCCAGCCAGCGGATAGATAATTCCACTTGTGCCGATCCCCCGGGGCACATGCAGGGCTGCAGAAACAGGAAATAGGAAACGTATTACATACCTTTTCCCCTCAATTTTATTTTCATAATGCATGGAAAATAGCAGAGCTCTGAATTATTTGAAATTTTAGAGTTATTTAATATTTATTTTTGAGAAACAATCTCTCTTTTCAGGCAGGCCTGACGGTGCCGGACCAGCAGCCCGGCCAGCTCCAGCTCCAGCGGGCGCGGGAGGCACTGGCTGGCGGGGCAGAGCCGCCGGGCACGGTGGGGGCTGCTCCCTGCTGGAGCCCCCAGCAGGCGGAGTGGGGGTGGCCGGGGCTGGGGAGACACGCGGTGCTCGGACTCCAGCTCCAGGGATGCGGCAGGGGCGTCGCTCGCCTGCCCTCCGAGGCTCGCAGCAACACAGCCGCTGGCTCTCGGGGAGGTGCCCAGCTGCGGCCTTGTTGTGATAGCTGCTTTCCAGCACCAGTGGTTAAAAATCTTCAGTTTTCAACTGTACTCCAGCAGAGTGGTGGGACGTGGTGGGGTGAGGGACGAGCAACCGCTGCCAGCCTTGCGAAGCAGCCCAGCACCACAGGCTGCCACTCTGAGATGCACGGAGGTGCGATGCTCCCTTGGCAGCAGCTGCACGCACATGGCTGCCTTGGCTTTCTCTTCCTTAACACGGACTGTCAAAGCAGAGCAAACCCTTGGGCTCTCTGCAATCTGGCTCAGTACAAGACTCCCCGGATTAGTTTTCTTAACAAAACCAGTGCAAAGCAGTCAGCGAAGGACATCAGGCTCTGCTCTCAGGTGGGCACTGAGGACCGGGATGAGTGCTCTCAGCATGACCTAGCTGATACTCCAGATGTGGAGTAACGGATCCAAGCAAACACGTGTTCTTGCTGTTGTGCATCCTTGGCACTCACCGGAGCAGTGGCTCCCGAGGAAGGGTTGCTCTGGGAGCTGCTCCGGATGGGAAGTGGCTGCACTGGGCACAGAGGAGGCCCAGAGTCCCCATGGATGCTGCGGTGCGTGCAGCCAGCACTTCAGGGCACCTGTGTTTCTCCACAAAGTCTGGGGATGAATTTTGTTTTTTGTGGGGGGAGGGGGAAGGGAGAAGATTTAATTTCAGAGTTTTATTTTCAATGCCGTTTTAAAACCCTAGCCTAACAATCTGTCTTCTCTGTATATTGCAGTGCTTCACAATGGGGCATTTTGCATATGATGGTGTATCTGCACATCTCTTCCATTACTGCAATGCTGGGGACAGGCTGTGCACTCGAAGGTGACATCGTGTGCTCGGGGCTGAGGACGAGGGCTGCAGCCCTTCAGTTCGAGTAGCTGCTGCTCTCTGATCCTTTTTTCCCTGGCTGTAGTTATTGCATGAGCCCAGCAGATTCCTGGTTTATGCTTGCTACAATAGAAATAGAATCAAATGGTATTTGTAAACTACACAAAAAGCAAAAAGCTAAAGAAAAGAATTAATGAAGGACTCATTATCTCAATCTGATGTTTTGGTTTCTAATTTTCCTCTCAAAAAACAGCCTCCCAGATGTGACAATCCATCTAATTATTGCTTGGCCTATGGAGGGGTTTAACTGGCGCGTGCTGGGACTTGGACAGTTTCTTATTAGCAGCGGGGGAAAGTTGGGATTGAAAAAGCCTTGCATTCGGCTTGTGTATTCCGGGGTGTCAGATGCTCCTAAGTGCCTTACATTTTGCCAATCCATTCTGCATCTCTCTAATTTTCAGGGCTTTCAACACTTTCTGGCGAGCAAAGCCTGTGGATAACCCGAGTAAATGACTTTTTCCATGAATAGAGATTGGCCAGGGAAAGCTGAGTGATAAACAGAATAATCCTTTTTGTGCCTTTCCCAGCTCCAATCTTCTTTGCACACCAAATAAACACTCTCAAGCTGCTTAGAGCAAAATCTCTAATAGGCTGTGGTGCTTGGGCTGTGCAGGGCTTGGCTCTGTGTCAGATGGAGGGACAGGACAGTGGAATAAAGTCCCAAGATTTTTTTTTGGAATTAGTTTACATACCCCCAAGCATAGTGTATTTTGGCACTTGGTCTGCATTACAATATAATCCGCTAGCACTCAAAATAGCCTCAGCCTCAAAACAGCTTTTTTGCTCATTTCTCTGGCTTTTCCCAGAGCACCGTGTTAGGACAGGGAGCTCTGTGTGGTGAGACCTAGGAAACGCTTGGGTTAGATGGGTTAGAAACGTTTTGGGTTAGAAACGTCCCCTTCTGGGTCCGGCCCTCAGAAACCTCTATTAAAGGCTGAGCAGAAGCCGTAATGTGCCGGGCAGCTGCTTGCAGCCCCTGCCCGTGGGCGCCCGCTGCACCTCTGCCTTGGCCTCCCTCCTTGCCGCCTTCTGTCATTATGGTTAGGTGGTGGCGGGGGGTTCTGGTTTGCACCCGTGCACCAGCGTCAGTACTTCGGCTCAGCGTGGGGACTGCCTGTGGAGCTGGCGGAGGTGGGGCTAGCTGCTAACGTTTCTTTGGTGTATTTTAGGGAGTGGTTAGACACTGCTGTGGAAGACACCACAACAGACTGAGGTTTGCGCCATCAGAAAATCTCTCCGGGAGAGCAGGGGTGGGCTTCTGCCCTGGCAGCAGCAGCACAAGGGACCTGCAGCCTGCTCTCCTCGGGTCCGGGACTTCAGCCCTGCACTTTCTTCTTCTACGCAACTCCAACACAACTTTGTGCTTCAAAAAGCAACTAACTTGCCTGGATTCTGCAGTAGTGATTTCATTCATGTATTAAAAATGGCTGTATAGAAACAAGATATAAAAATAGAGCATTTCTCACTTTCACAGGCAGTGAAGTGAACAAACGAGTGAACTGTTTGACCAAAGCACAGGCCAGCCCTAGAAACAGGTGGTAGCTCTTACTGTTGAGTAAAAGAATTATTTGGCAAGTAATTGGGTAAATTGCTCAGCACACCACCTCTCCAAGGAAATACCCTCTTAAATGCACAGAGCAAATTTAGGATGTACTGAGATGTGACTGCTCACTAATGCATATTAAAGCAAGCTAAATCTGTTTTAAAATATCCTCCATGAAGCTTTGCTAGAAGTGAACTGTCTACAGAAGTTCCACACTTGGTTAAAATAATTAAATCCTTTGTTTCTGGCAAATAATCCAGACTGACATTAATAATAATAATAATAGTGATAATACGATAATATGATATTATATATTACATATTATATATTATATATTACATATTATATATTACACATTACATATTACATATTATATATAATAGTTAACAGCTAATAGTTAGTGGTTAATAGACGATAGATAATAGAAAATCAAAAATGAAAAAAAAAAAAAAGGTTTTGATCAATACTACCTGAATTAAATGAAGCCTAACAGAGTGTGTTTGTTCTGCAGCTCCTCGGCAGGAAAATGCAGTCAGGAAACTTGTGGAAATGTTAAAGTGTTTACAAGTTGTAGGGAGACTGACCTTTTTATCTGCTCTCCATGCACAAACAGCCCGTTCTGCTGCTGCTGCTGGTGCGGGCTGCCTGGCAGGAGGCAGGGCCACCGAGCAGGATGGGACACCACCATCACCACCACCACCATCACCACCACTGCCACCACCGCCACTGTCCTGCAGAGCCCTGTTGGGTTAGGGTGGCATGGTGAGAGAGGGGCACCCTGTCCTCCAGGGAGCGGCGCCCAGAGCATCTGTCCTGAGCGTGGCGTGAGCACGACTGCTCTGTGGTAACTGTGCGAGCTCCCCTCTGCTGGAGGGAGCATGTCATTCGGCTAACTTAATCTGTCTCTGAGAGAGGTTAGACTCAAATGCTTTCATTCCGGAATCACAGTGGTAGCATGGAAACAAGAGCAGCTACTGCTAGTTCCTCCATGCAGACAACTCCTAAACATTTTCTGTGTGTGCTGGGCAGCCGGGCCCTGTGAACCATGGCCGTGGGTTCACCGAGTGATGGTGAGAAGTCAGATCCCTTCTCATAGACTCAGTCCAGTGTAGCTGTAAGTGGGAAAACTGGTGTAATTGCCCCTGATGTGCCTCACTTGGAGTTGGTTGTGCAGGCAAGTTATAGCATTGTGTAATGACAGAAGGCAAAATATTTGCATTCTTCCCATATCCTCATTTTCACACTCTTTGAGCACTTTCAGAAAGAAAACATTTTGGAATAGAAGTGGAGATGTATGTTCTTTTAGAAAGGCTTGGGTCCTTTTTTACTGGACTTTTGTTAGTTCTCTTGTAAGCAAAGGTCAGATACCTGGTGGCTTATCTGGGCAAGATAGCAGAAAGCCAGCAGATATTCGTGAGGTTGAGATCCCTGCTGGATTAGACGGGCTCTGCCTTTGGCTCTGACTATGCCGGAGTTGCCTATCCTTCACTTGAGGACATCTGCAGCCTCCCAGAGCCCCGGGTCCTGGCTTTGCTCTTGTCACTGCTGAATGCAACCCTGCCCCTCCTGCACCGAGTCCTTCATGGACAGGCAGCTCCTTTCTGTAAGCCTGTGCCAGGGAGAGCACCGCTGTGACAGGACATTGACCCAGCGCATGAGCTGGTAAGGTTGCCAAGGCAGGTAGTGAGAGATGCTGAAAGGGAAGCATTTGTGCTTTCAATGGTTTCAGTGGCTTGGATTCTGTTTTGGCAGCTGAGCCCTGCCTTCCTGGGGCCAGGCAGGTGGTCAGCAGGCTCTTCCTCTGCTTCTGCCTGCCCTCTGTGTTTCAGACCCTTCTTGTGTCTCCTGAGCACTCTGGGAGTCTAGAGATGCTCCCCAGCCCCTCTGCATGCTGGCAAGGAGCACGGGCGTCCAATGTTTCCATGTGGGCCCTCGGTGGTTCCGCATGGCCGCAGAGGCTGCTCTGCTTCCCAGTGCCTGACTGGGGTCTCATGAGCAGCGTGGCTTTGTGGTCACAGTGCCTCGGTGGCATCCAGGTGCACAGCGCTGCGGTAAGGCAGTGGCTGTGGTCCTCACGGCGAGCGGTGGGGAGGGGAGAGGCTGCTTTAGCTGGTGTTGCTACCTGGACATCCAGAAGTCCTAAGGAACCCAGCATCGTGAATGTGGGTGAAAAAAGGTACCCTGCCCCTGCCGATCAATGCCGCCTTTCTTTTGGGAATGGTTTCCTGCAGTCTTCTAGCATAACCTATCACTTGTTGGGTTAAGCCTGCATTAGGTGGTTCACATCCAAGCCCTGCTTGCGGTTAAGTGCAGAGAAGGGAGGAAGGGAGATGAATGTGGTCTCTGCTTCTGTAGGATTTAACAAACATTGTGCTCAGGGCTGTCCTGAGTTATCCATCTCTGCAAGAAACAGTGTCTTGCTGCTTTGTGCCTGGAGCCTGCTAATTAGCTGTAAGTGATATAATGTGACTGGGATTTCAGCTCAAGCGTGAATGACCTATTCCCAGCTAGCCGTGGCACTTGGCATGAGCGCTGCTCGCGGACAATGCATGCTGGGAGGCATCCCCTGCCGCTCCGTGTCTATAGCCTAACCAGCTGGCATGGAGCCTGACCTCACAAGCTATTTGTTGCTGTGTCCCTTGTTCCTGTGCTCCTGATGCTATGAGCACGGAGCATAAGATTCCTGCTTGCCCCCCGGCCTCCGGGCTGGCACTGGTTTGCTGGCTGCGGGGACCAGGAAGAGCTTGTGGAAATGAGCTTCATTTAGCTGGGAGCCTCTTCCCTGCTGGGGCCGGCGGCCAGGATCCCGTGTGCCTCAGGGGAGGCTTTCATGCGAGCCTCTGCTGGCCTGTGCCCAGTCTCACCCTGGGACAGCCCCGGGGGAGCAGCCGAAGTGCTCCGCTGCGAGGCGGCAGTGCCTGGGGCCCTGGCGACGGGGCTGGAGAGCGGCCTGGCAGCGCGGGGAGGCTTGCCCAGGAGGTGGGCCTGCGGCCCACGTGTGCGCGCACCCACCTCTTTCTGCCACCTGGAGGGATCTGACCTGACCTGGGGGAGGTCTTCTGTTTGGTGGAACTCTGGATGTGGCTGATTCAACCCGGAGTAGCGCAGGAGTCATCAGCTCCTCCACTGGACTGACAGACCAGGAAGAGGCATTCGGATTGTGTTGATTTTCTTTGCAGCTTCAAAGGGAAAATTGATTCCAGTGGAAAAAAAATTGCTTGAAGGGACAGAGGCAAGTTTGGGTTTGGCAGGTTCATAGCTGATGCTCTGAGCCCCAGATTGGCAGAGCGGTCTGTTAGTGGTTGTGCTCTGTTCCACCTAGCTGTGCTTTCACCACCCTTCTATCCAAGATATCCCAAACTACACACACAGACAAGGCCATAGGACAATGGGCTTCAGCAGGAAGGTGACAGCAATAGGTAGATCTTTAAGCAGTTCTTTGTAAATAAGCACCACATGGAGCTGGCGGTGCCTTTGGCTCTCTGTTTGCTTCAGATCTCAGTGAATCTACACTCCAGGTCCCCTGTCAGCACGGGCGCTCCGGAGCACCCAGGCTGGATTTGCTGGAGGTACCACCAGATACATTGCTGATGTTGGCTGAGCGCTAGTGCTGCAGCAGTTTGAGCATTTGACTTCTACACCCTCCAAAAAATAGGCCTAAACATTGTCTGC
The DNA here is from genome assembly GCA_013399115.1 of Anseranas semipalmata. Lineage (NCBI taxonomy): Eukaryota > Metazoa > Chordata > Aves > Anseriformes > Anseranatidae > Anseranas > Anseranas semipalmata. The sequence goes on along the minus strand of VXAA01006277.1, from coordinate 59,590 downwards.
AAAAATACACCTGGCAAACTCCACAGCTTAAAATTAGAAGTGCAATTTTATGTTGACATGCCAACGATGGATGAACAACAGGTCATGCACAAAAATAAATGCGCACATGACTAATATTGGATGAACTTTTAAAAATTGGATGCCAATGGACCCATGATAAAATTCTCCCTCAAAGTAAACATACAAAGATTGTTTGCGTGCCAATTTTCAGTTTCTGCTGCATATTACAAAAGCAAGCTAACTGCGGTTAAAAATATTGAGTAGCAAATCCTCTTACCAGAGAAGTTGCAGTTTCCAAATCTGCCACTCTAGTCATAGCATTCATTTCCAAAGCCATCTATCCACAGCAAGATAACCTACTTGGCCAAAATTTCTTCATTGCGGGAATGATACTGAAAAAGCAACAGATAAATACAGGAACATGTTGAGTTCCGGTAGGTGAAGATCTCCAGGTTCCAGGCTTCTGCAGCTCACTGGGGGAGACTGTATTTTTCTGTATGTGCCTTATGGAGCTGCATGGCTGACAGAGTGCCAGTGCCTGAAATGCACTGCCTGACTTGCAAAAAAAGCCAGTCCTCTTTGATGATGCAGAAATCATTTTACTTGTTGGAGCCGTGAATGTTAAAGATTATTAATTGTAAAAGGCTCTCCAGGGGCTATGTGTGTGCAGGACTACTGAGTGCTTTGCAATTCCAGCATGAAATGAGTTACTCCACAGCACTGAAATGAGAACAACTCTCACTAGCATCCACAGAAAGAAGTAATTGAATTGTTACTGTGGGGCACCAGTCCCTTCCGTTTTACTCAGCATTGACACAAGGAGCCAGGCACCCTTAGCAGTAAGAAATAAAACCTGAATTCAACCTGAAATTTAGGTGGAAAAATATATGTTCTGCTTCCCTCTGAAACTGTTGCAAGGTAACCCAGCGTGCCCCGGAGCAGCAGGGTAGCTTTGCCACAGAGGTGTTTGTGTTTTGGCAGCTGTCACAACAGGGGTAGGCGGGGAGCGCAGGGGAGAGGTGCTTGCGGAGAAGTGCCTCTGTGGAGCACTTGGCTGAAATGATCACAGGGACGATGAAAAGCGTGGTTGCAGCAGACAATCACAAGATTAACTCTGTGCAAATGAACAAAGTTATCTCTAGACTCTGCTTTGCAGGGTGCTCAGAAATTATCAGCCCTGCTGTAAGGGGGTGGGAGAGTGGCGTTAGGCCAGCGGTGCGGATGCCGAGGCAGAAGCAGCGAGCGCGCTCCCGGTACGGCTGGGGCAGGGCCGTGTACGCGCGGCGTGGCCATTGCGCGTGGTCTGCTCGTGCCTGGGAACTGGCGTGGGATGATGCGGCATGGGATCGGCTGTAGATGTGGGACTTTAGGAAAACTTGTCTAATGAAAGAAACTGCCTCTTTAAGGCGTACCTTCCCCTTCTGTGTGAGGAAGATAAAGTAAGATCAATAAACCAATGGTGACTTTTAAAATGTGGGGAGAGGTCACAGCCAGAGAAACGATCTGATCCACTCGTCATGCAGAGGAGTTTGCGCTGCTCCTGCAAAACTTGCTGCTGCCGCTGCCTTGCACATTGATGGAGTGAGTTGGGAACTTCCCAGCCCACACTGTACACACAGCCTTTATTTTCGACGGAAAGAAGGAAAGTTGAGAGCTGGAGAATTAAATGCCCTGATGAAGGGCACCTGTCGGATTCGTGGTCCTGCCGCCCGCCATGCCAGTGATGTATTGCAATAACACATCACGGGAGCAGCGGCATTTGGTGAAGTATGGCTGCAATAGATCACAGGACCAGTGTGGCTCGCACCATACATCAGTCAGGCTCCGCTTGCAGCAGCGGGTGCTGGCACTGCGGNCCCACCTCTGGGCGCAGTGCGGCATGGCCAGGGACACTGGGGTGGGGGACAGGGCTGCCACTGAGGGGCTGGGGGCACATCGCGGTGCTGGGGAGTGCCATCAGAGCATCCCTGCACCAGAGCTGCTCACTGGACCCAGTGCAGTGTCCCTGCCCTGGACAGGGGCAGTGCCCTGCAGCCAGCTGGCCGCCCCCATGAGCTGTGGCACCAAGTCCTTGCAGAAGGAAGGAGGAGGCCTTGAGATGTGCATTTGTCCCCTCTCCCACTGATCTCCCCAGTGCTGTATGAGGTGCCCTGGTCCACACCCGGCACCACAGGCTCCTGCACATAATTTCCAGCGGGGAGCAATGGGTCCAAGGGTTTAAGTTGTCTTTTGTCCCCGATGATGCAAATTGCAGATCCTTGGCCCTCAGCTTTTCAGTCTGAGAGGCTGAGAGAAAAGGGGCCTTTTGAGAGCTTAGAGCAATTTGCCCGCTGAATAGGAGTTGCTGTTCCTGTAACACGAGTTGTTCGCACACATGCAGTAATGTCCTGTTCGGGGCTTATGTAATGCGATGGAGGGGCTCCAGCGAGGGACCGACCCCGCGGAGAGGCACTCACGCCGTCTCGGGGCCGGCAGAATGAGCCGGACTTTTCCAGGCCCTGCTGAGATGTTTATTTATAACTCCCAACGTCTGGCAGCAACCGTGCCAATCAAAACACGCCACGGGTTTTCCAGCGGGTTGGGAGCGCTCCTCTCAAAGAGGGTTTTTGAGGGGGGCCCAGGATATTTGATAGGAGGTAAGCTGTAAAATTAGTTTCAGAGCAGCGGGTTGTCTCCTTCCCAGCACGCTTGGCTGGCGGCGGCGGCAGCAGCGTTAACCCCTCGCGCCTACCCCGCTCGCACCCCCGCCTCTGCCCAGCTCCGCCGCCCCGTGGGGCTCACAGGCCATGGGGACAGCTGCTGGCACCCCTCCCGCCTGCCCTCGCAGCTCGTCCTGGGCTCCCCACTGCAGGGACGCCCTGAGCTCTGCCCTCCCTCGTTCTACGTGCCCGCCCTGCTGGCAGCATCTCTTCTGCCCGTCTGCGCTCCACGCACCGGCCTGGCTTCCGCCCGCCACCATCCACCCGGCATTGCGGTGCCTGGGGACCCAGGCTCGGCCAGCGCCCGCAGGGTGTGTGGCTGCGGGGCTCGGTGGCACGCGGGTGAGGGCTTCAGGGCGGCTCTGACCCGATGCTCTGTGAGGGTGACCTCAGCTGATTGTTCACATTTCATGCTGGCCAACTGCCCTGCCAGGCAAAGTTGTGTTTTAATTAGAAAGCTGGAAATTTCCAATAAAAAGTCTTTAACGGTGTAGATTCATTGAGACAGAGAGTGGACTAGCAACTGGTCTACAGCAACAGCGTGGACAATGTTTGTGACCTCTGGAGTCCTGCATTCTCTGATCTGCTCTCAGCAGTGCATCTCCAGAGCCACCCCCTCAGTCACTCTGCAGCAGAGCACAGTGGGAACACCTTTACCCACAATTAGTTGAAGCGATTCAGGTGACGTTAGAGATGCTAACTGTATGAGCGAGTGCTGTCAGGGCAGAGGAGGCAGCCCCAGCCCAGCACACGGCTCTCGTCTGCAGGTCTGAGGAGTGAGGGGGCCTCCAGGCAGTGGCACCCGGCCTTTTGCTGGGGACACCTGACGGGCTGCCATGCAAAGTGAGAGGCTGAATAAAGTGAATATTGTTAACGCTTATCAGAAAACAGACCCAATAAGGCATTGATTTTTGTTTTCCATGTGCACATCTGCTAACTTCCTAGAGGACGGTCTGTGCTGGGAGAAGCTGCCCTGGAAGCACAGGGAGGCTGTGGAGAGATCACAGCAAGTGCCATTTCCATGGTTAAGTGTTACTGTGCTGGCAGCCAGGAAGCAAACGCCAACAACGGGCAGCAACAGGAACCCCTGGACTCACGCTTTTATCCTCTTCCCACTCAGACTCCTCTGGTGCCTCCTGGGCTCTGTTAGCACTAGGATGAATTTTCAGTTGTGGCTGGAAAGTGTGGGACCCACGAAGGATGAGAGAACGACCTGGCTTTGGCAAGAGTCAAAGCATCTGCAAACCTCAGCGTGGCACGGATGTTTGCAGAATCAGAGCGCCGTTCTTTCAAGTTTAGTTGTGAAACTAATGTTCTCTTTGTTTTCTGCTGAATGATAATGAATCACTAGAAACTTGGAACCGTTTTAAGGATGAATAAATGACACTTTCTAAGCTCCATGTTTATCTACTATTCTGCTACCAGAGCGATTTCATAGCAGAGCTATCAATGAATTTAATTTACATAATGGTTTATCATATACTTCAATATTTCAAACACACTTCATTAGGCACCACCATCAGCAGTTACATGCTCTCTTATAGTTCTTGCAAACTTTCTGTGAAATGCAGCCTCTCCAACTATTAGCGGAGCTTTAGAAAAGAAGGAAAAAAGAAGACCCAGATCACCAAGGGCTGTGCCCAGCCTGCAGCGAGCTGCCCAGCAGCCAGCAGCACTGCCTGGGTGAGGGACAGCCAAGGAGCCTCCACTGCCAGGGGTGGGGAGCTCTGCGCATGACGGATTTTCTGGCTTAAGAGGTGGCTGCAGGTGTGTGAGAAACCAGCCTCTGCTTCTGGCCTGTGCCTATAATTAGAGACTTCAGCTCATTTACCTTCACCTTTTACTATTTGCGTGTGTGAACATGTGTGAGTAAAAAGCCCTGCAATGATACAGGGAGAAATAATAACAGGGAGAAATAATAAAAGGAGAGGCATAAATATATTTTTAAACATGCTTTTTGAGGCAAGCCAAGCAGAAAGGGGATGTGGTCACTTTTAAGGAGCTAGCTGATAACCTCTCTGATTCATCTGATCCTGTCAGATCTTCATTTTTCTTTTAGGCTGCTTTCCTAAACAGACAAGGCATACAGGCTTGAGGTGTCCATCTGTCTGTCTGCACACCTCCCTGCTTCCAGCACCCTTAACTCCACTGACTTCGGCCCAATGTGGTGGGCCGCAGGCCTCAGGCATGCTGCGTTCTCCCGGCTCTGTGCTGCCAGTGGCAGGGAGCAGGGGAGCCCGGCAGCGCCAGCTCCTCTGGTGGCAGCAGCGACGTGGCTCGGAGGGCCGGAGGAACCCGGGACCCGAGTGTCCCCACCCCCTGTGCGTGTTCCTGCGCAGGGAGCTGCCAGGAGTGGGAGGCAGGGAAGATGCTCTGCTGAGCCAGGTCCAGTCGGGGTGTGCCTCCAGGGCTTGGACCTAGACAGACATCCTGTGTAGGCGAGGTAAAAGGATTTCAACCTGGGCCTTTTTCGCATTGGCAGCTTCTCAGGCGAGGAATCAAAAGGCGAGATGCTGCAGAGGACGTGGGTTTGTGAAAGCGTGGGAAGTGGCAGGAGCTGTGCTGGGTCGGGCTGCATTGCCCAGGTCTCTCCAGCACACATCAGCAGGCAGACCTGTCCGTAACCGCCCCGCGGGCGACCGCGGGCCTGTCTGTCTTTGACAGGGGCGCTGGTCAGGTTCAGCTCTGTGGCTTTCATGACCACTTTTCTCTGATTATTGCTTAGTGGAACCACAACACCTGAGGCTCAGACCCATTTCTGATAGAGAGTGTCTGGCAGAGACCATGGGGCTTTCAGAAGGTGCGTGGCCTCCTGCTCCCTGAATGTGCGTGCTGTCAGCCTTGACCCGCACCAGGAGCTGCTTTCTGTAAGCACGTGGAAAGGTGCTGCTTAGTACAGTTACATGTTTGTATTTTATCTGAGTTTCTGTGGATGAACTGAAGTGATACCTTGTACCTCCAGCTCCTCCGCGTAACACTGGAACAGGCCCACACCCATCGATGCACCAAAGAGAGGTTTTCACTCAGTATTAGGGACTGTCGTTTGGGCATTTTAAAAAGAGCAGAGCAACCTCTACTTCCACGCAGCCCTCAAGCTTGGTGTGCGCGTTTCCGAGGCTCGTGAGGTGCCGTACAAGGAGCCCCATCACGCCCGCGGCCCAGCACCGAGCGGAGCCTTCCTGGCACCCGCCCGTGCTCAGCAGCAGCCTGGGTCTCCAGGGGCTCAGGCGCTGTGGGATGCGAGCAGCCCGGGGCTGGGGCTGGCCGCTGCTGGGGGCCGCGAGCAGCGGGTGCGCACGGGAGGCACAGCCCAGGGGATGTTGCGCTGAGCGAGCTGCAAATAGGAGCTGCTCCTACATGAGGCTTCGCAAGCAGCTATGTGGCCCTCCGAGACTGTGTCCCTGTCACAGTCTACAAATGCCAGTCATGAACTGAAATGGTGTGTTTCATACCTTAAATAAAGCGGGCTCCTTGCACAGCCTAGCAGAGCGTGGGCAGACGTGGGAACACGAGGTCCTTGTAGAGACGGGTCTCTGAATCACTCGTCTTGTTTCTGCTGCAGCCAAATTTGAGCTGCCGCAAATAGGATCCTTGGCAGTGCCTGGCACAATGCTGTAGGGTTGAGCATGTTGGCTTTCCCCAGCGTATGTGTGTGAGCATGTGTGTCACATTCTCAATAGCGCCTTCTTACATAATTTATAGCATGGATAACATAAAGGTTATTTTAAAAAATAAACCGACCCTCTTTACATTTATTAAATTTGCTGTAGCATCCCATATGCACCTTTGCAAACTCCAGTATTACCCACAGGGGTCTGATCTGCATGTCACATTAGGCAGATGGAATATTTTATTTATTCCACCTAGGCTGTAACAGAGAATTTAAACTATTTGCAGCAACATGTTTGTGTTCCAAAAAATGGTGCAGGATGTTACGGTGTGCCCTGAAGTGCTTGTGTGCCTTAAATACATAAGGTTGCTGGGAGTGTAGAGCTCAGACTAGCTACTCTGTGGTAAGCATTTTTTCAGCGACATCAAGCAATTTTAGTGCTGCCAAAAACATACATTTTTTACTAACAGATCCTATATTCATTAGAAATAGATTTTCATTTAGATTGAGTCTTTGACATTTGGTTTACTAATTTTTGCAATAACCTGAATTTCACAATTTTGACTGTTAAAAGCCATTGTAGTGGTGGAAATGAAAACACTTTAACTTTTGGTTGGTGGTAGTTAAACAGCATGTTCTTGCATTTAGGAGCTTCTCAGCAGAGTGTATTAAAGATTCAGCTGCGCTCTGATAAGAATCATGAAGGATGTATATGTTTGCATTGTTTTTGGCAAGAAACATCCAAATGATCTGTATTTATTATATAAAATTGATTTTTTTTGGCATACATGCTATTTTTCATGGATTTTGGCCTCATACCAACACAAACAGGGCGATCTTGAGCAAAGCCATGCATTTTTAAGTCTTTATTTAGAGAATTTTCAAAAGAATCCAGGGTCATGAATTTATCTGTGAGCTTACTCCTGCTGCAGACAGCAGAAATGGTGGAAAACCACGTTTCCAGCACGGCTGCAAGGCGGCGGTTGTCGCAGGGTTTTATCGGAGTTTGCAGGCAGTCTCTGCAGGGGAGAACGCAAAACGAAGCCGACGGGGGCAGGGGCCCGACGCCGCCGGCTGCAGCGCCCCGCTCCGTGCCCCCCCGCCCCATCCTGCAGGCGCTGCCCGCGC